>BSBN01001976.1:0-207991 GCA_027924645.1 Cunninghamia lanceolata
CTCTCCATATTTATCTCTCTATCTCTCTATGTACAAATGCCCTCCTCTTAGAATTATAAGCTTGAGAATGCAAAATGACTTCAAGTAAACACAAGGATAGGTATAGAAGAATAATTGTAACAAAAAATTGAACAAAAGAAACACATAAGTAATAAGAAGCCATAGTGAAAAACCAATAATTATGCTCAAATTTGGTTAATTTCTGTCGTAATTGATACTACTAATCTATATAAATAATAAACATCAATTCAAAATGTCTCTCACTAAATCCTATCAATCTACTTTATGCTAAAAGGAAATTGCACTCAACACAGAAATAATTGAGAAAGGTGATATTATTGGACAATAGTGTCATTCTCACTTCCATCTTTTCAAGTGGTAATACAAACTTTCCTTTGAAAAATGCAAATGTACATCTCTACATTAAATATCCCTTTGTTTTATGCTTTGATCCCTCAGATGTCTTCTATTTTGAGAAGGATAAGGGAATTGAAGAATAGTGCACATTTGCCTCTAAAAAATCAAGACAAGGACATGAATGTTGATTGCAAATAATTCAATATTCGATTAACACTATTAGTATTGGTTCAAGATTTATCAAAGGTATAGCCACCATACCTAGGTGTCGACCTACATTAACATCCTTATTAATGCATTGACTACATTTTGGTCCATGTATCTCCTCTCTCTGTCTCTCTATCTTTCTCAATCTCTCTTACCATCTCTCTTTATTTGTCTCTCCATCTATCCATGTGGAGAGTTAATGCATCAACTACGTTTTGGTCCATGTATCTCCACGTGGATAGATGAAGATAGAAATAAAGAGAGATGTCTAGTTGCTTCCATTGTTTTGAGAGTGTCTTAAACTATAATTGATAGCCTCTAAGTAATTTTAGCGTGTAGGAAAAACATTTATGCAAACAATATTGACTCATTTTTATTCTAAATGATGAAATGCATCCAATTAGTGGGAAAAGGAAGCATACATTAATGGATGAAGTACATGCAACAAGGAAGAGAGAAATGCCAATCTTCATAGAATATTGCAAGTCATTCTGTTGACTTAATTTTCCCAAAGCATATTTGTTGTTAAGTTATGTTCTAGTGCATTGATGTTTTGATAGATATGTATTAGAAGAATTATTATCTATTCATGATATACATGATTTGCACAAATTACAAATTATTGATATCAAATAAAATCTTAAGCAAGTAGTGGTCATGATTGTAGCTCCAAGTTACTCTTTTAAGGAGAAGATGCATCTTTATTGCAAATGTCATATTTTATTTTTCCTTGTTTTGTCATTCTAAAGATTCATACATCACATAGTACATGTAGAAGAACACAAGAGTTATATATGGGTACCACATTTAAGAGGACATATGTTCAAAATGGAAAGAAAAGGGCCAATACATTTGCTCTTGAACCTAGTTGCAAAGAGACAACATATTTTTTGAATCCCTTATCTCTACTCATAATAGGTTCAACTAAGTTGATCTCATAAGAGTCAAGATCTCTTAATTGTAATGAAATTAAGCACAAATAATAGTAGAGTTAAACCTTCCATTACAAAGTAATAAAATTATAAAATTCCATAGCTAGCCATTGTTGCAATATTCATAATCTAATTATTGATGCATTTTTGTGTGAAAATGAAAATGGACTAGAATGCTAGTAGACCATGAGTGGGCTTCTTTGAGTTTGTGTGTCGAGACACTATTTTTTTTTATTTTGATCACCCATGACTCATCGCTCAATGTGACATTAATAATGCATCCTTTATGTTTTTTCAGTTAACTTGCATCGTTGCTAGGTATTTGTACATTAGTTTGATCAGTATTTTATTGATACTATATGATGGATTCCTTTGACACATATGTAAGCTTGAGTTGCAAAAAAATATGTTACATTGAAAATTGCATTAACTATAGTTTGTTTGAGGCATTCTATCATTGGTTGTGTATAGGTAATCATTAACACTTTCATATGAAGGAAGGGCATATGTGTGCTGGTAAAGGATATGTTTGAGTGAGCATATTAGATAAGATCTATGGTTGGTGGAATGAAATTCATGGATGCCAGAGCCAGTGCTTGATGGTCCATTTAAAACTAAACAAATTAGATTGTTTGTAGGCTAGATTATGTATGCTAAGAACTGCATGGAACATGGCCATGTAGTGGGGTCACAATTATGGCACATGCATGCTAATGCCAAAGGCCAGTTAAATAAGTTTTGTTATATTTTATTAGCACTAATGGTAGTATCCCATTGGTTTAGCCTATGTTGTGATATCCACAATGGCCTTATGTATCTCCCCTTCTCTCTATCTTTGCCTCTTCCTTTTTATCTTTTGATCTCTCTATCCTCTCATCCTCTCTTTCCCCCCCTCTCTCCATCTCTTTATGTATATATCTTTCTATATCTCTATCTCTTCCTATTTCTATCTCCTTTATCTCTCTATCTTCTCTACACCTCCCCCTCACTCTCTTCATTTATTTTCTCTATTTCTATGCCTCTTTATCTCTTATCTTTATTTCTCTCTTTTGCTCTATTCTATCAATCTCTTTTTCTATTTTTCTCTCTTCTTATTTCAATCTATTCCCCCCTCTCTCATTATCTCTCATTGTCCCCCTCTCTCCCTACCCTTAGTTTCACACTCTAAGGAGGTGATGGGTGTTTGGGATCTCTCTCTCTTTCTATGATACATGCCTAGGATTTACAATGTTTTGATTCCTTCCTCTTTGATCAAATGATGCTTTTAATGATTCGAGTAATGAAACTATAGTCCTAGGACACATCTTTGAATATGATAACTTAGATCCCAATTTAGAGGACTTGACACACAAGTTGATGAGCAATGAATGTCTCAAGATTAAATTTAAGTAGAAATACAACTATATAGAAAGAGGTAGGTTTTTAAGTATATGCAAGTATTACAGGTCACTGGTGGAGGAACACATGCGAGAAGTACTATAAGTGCTAGCTAACTAAATGAATTGACACGTGTGAGGATTTGAAGTTGTTATGTTTAAAGATAGTCATAAGTAATTTATCAAAGGTATAGCCACCATACTTAGCTATCAACCTACATTGACATCCTTGTTGATGCATCACTATTAATTGGTCAATGTATCTCCACATAGATAGACTTAGATGCTTGCAAGATTTAACATCATACACTAAGGGCTCTCCCCATCAATTACAATAGAAGGGCATGTGACCATTGATCTATTGTCGTGTAGGCCAAGGAAAATGACAGTCATTGTTTTTTTCTTTTTATGTTTCCTATTTTAATTCGGATGGGTTGATTCATAAAAAGTTAAAGACATTAATTTTTTTTTCAAAATTCAATGAACATTTTAAAACTCATTTTATATGCCTTCAATCTATCATTGTTATATTTGACTATAAGAATACAATTTGTTGCATTTTATTGTATTTTAACATTTCTTTCTTTTAATAATTTATATTATATAGAACATAATATATCAAAATAATTATTTTTATACACAAAATAATTAATTAATTAAATAACAAATATATATAAATATTAAATCTAAAACAAATTTTATATAAAATATATAATAGTAGATATATTTATTTAACTCCATTAATCTAATCTTTAATTAAAATCAATTTCATCATATGTTAAATAAAATTCTAATTTATATTTTTGAATATTACATTTAAAGAAATCCAAATAAAATCTAATTATAAATTTGTATATTTATGTTAAATATATTATGTATATTTATTATTTAATTAGATCTATTTTATATATAAAATCTAATAATAAATATAAGATCTATATTTAATTATATTTATTATTATATTTTATGTAAGGTAAATTATTAAATATATTGTTAATATAATATTAGTATAAAATCTATATTTATATTAAATATATTATATATGTAATATTTATATTATATATAATCTTATTTTATTTTATAATATTATAGTCTATACACATAATAAAAATCCTTTTAAAAACTTTTAAAGTCTTAAATAAAAGAGGGCATTTAAATCATACATGCTCTTAATACATTTTAATTTTGATGTCTATTCATTTAATTAGGATAGATTAGTGTTAACGATGAATGAACGAATGAGCTTTTATAATGCCTTTATTATCAAAAATTTCATAGTTGAAGCAACACATTTGGTGCTGTGTTAAAAAGTTAAAACAATAAAAGCTAAGTGGGAGAGTATTGAAGTATGTACGCGAAGAGGGAATGGAGCGATAGAAATATACAAGGTAGCAAAACTGACTTAGCGTTGTTCGATTGCGGATTTCAAAGCGATTTAAATTTTTAAAAAGGGGTTTTAAGGAGCCATGATGCATAGACATGAAAAAAACACGATGGAAAACTCAGAACATTTAAACGACATGAGACTTTTTTGACACGATTTTTTCCCGGCGTGAGAACAACTGACTAATTATATAATTTCTTGGTGTAATCTCCTTTGCAATCTATTGTGCCATGTGTCCAACGATGAGATCAGTGCCCATCCAATCCATCCAAAAGATGCAGCCGAAAAAGAGATGGCACTGCAGGGAACCGGCAAATCAAAATCGAACGGCCAAGAAAAATTGAATCGTCTTGCATCGTTGAGAACCCTTCTCAGCCGTCGATCCCCCATGTTAGCTATTCATTTGTCAAAGGAAATGCCTTTAGCATAAATATGGTATTCAATTTCTCCTTTCGAGGGAAAAGAAAAATAAATAAATTTATTAGGTTTATGAGGAAAGGGCAACGATCGCACCTTGGTGTGCAATGGGTATGCCTAAGATTTGTTGAAGTTAAATTGCCATGTCTTTAAGTGAATGATGATAGTCTTGTATCCCTATGGTCCATGTCATTTTTTTGTTTGTTTGTGTCGTGAATTAATTTGCATAATCTTAATGGATTTGAAAATCCTTGTTTTTTGCTTAGTAGTTACTTCAAATGTATGAACTTTCATGTTTGGTGTCTAGTCTTTATTTGCATGCATTCCATTAGTCGTCATAATAGGCATTGTCTTGCAAATATAAGTATGGCCACCACCTACATCATGTTTATTTGTCATCTAGCCTACCATCATGCATCCTCTCAGGGGATGTCACATGATACAAAGATTGATCAAACTTAGTGACCCTCATTAGTTTTATAATTTCACACCTTTGCATAATTTGGAGGTCAAATGGCTTAAAATTAAATTTAGACATGCGATAATTTTAGATTGAGAAATTCTAATTGTTTAAAAATATTAAATTTCAAGTGAAAAACTTTTTGATTTGTTTGAATTTGCAGATAATATGGGAATGATCTCGAGACCTCAAAAATGGTGTGCATTATATGTCATGGGAGCTCGTTGTGTTCAATCTCAGTCTAGCAAAACTTTTGTAAAAGGAACATGACATAGAATGCACATCATGAAGTATGTTACTTCAAACTTCATGTAAATTTACATAATTCTCTTAAAAAGTCCTTTTACTCAATATTGTTGCTTCCTTTGTGCATAGATGCATTCGCGAGACAATTCAATTTATTGTCATATTTTAGATCGAGTGAATAGGCGGTGAAAGGAGTGGACTACCGTGCATGATACACTGCTTATAAATGGGAAACAAATATATATCTTTATATCTTCATCTCTTTCCTTCTCTAGATTCCTCTCTCTCTTCCTCTCTTTATATCTATATCTCACTACTCTCTATCTCTATATACTCATACCGAGCTCTACTTTTACATTGTAAAAGTATCATAGCCTAATCTTTAATGTAGGGTTTTCTATTGGAATGCTTGACTATAGCCCCAAATCTATCACACAATGGAACACTTAGTTTGATATAATGCAATAATTTTATCTGATAAACTCTTAGCAATGTTTTTAACTAAAGCATTCATCATGATTGAATTAAAAAGACACAACCTAATAGTCTCTCTCTCGTTGTATAGTTATAAAAACCCTAGTTGGGGACTAGGGACCCTTCCAAAATTAGGACAGAGCCCATGCAGTATGTATCAGTCTTATAATAACATACATATAAATTGTCAGGGTGAGAGGGAAAATTATAAGGCCCTCTCCCCTGTTATTGTCTTAAAACTAAGGAAATCTAAACATTAGACTAACTAAAATAGAAACAGAAGATGCTATATATCATCCTTGCATGTAAGATCCACTAGGTCCATCTCCTCATCACAGGGACACTTCTATTTTTCATGGTCTTTGACGTCCACCTGAAGCCCCAATCTCTCTGCAACCTTCTCTAGCATCTTCCTTGACTCCACTTGTCTAAGCATCAGGTCATGAAGATGACCCAAAATAATCTCATCCCTGTCGTCAACCTCCTTAGTAATCTCTGCAAGGTCCTCATGAACCAATATCTATGTTGCAGCAATGGAAGTGAGGGTGGCCATGGAGAGGGAGTGTGCTGCTCCAAAAACATTCCACCGCCCATGAGTTGTTCCAAGATCTAGCAAGAAATTTGATACCGCCTCCCTAAGCTTATCCCCATCTTGACCATCAACCACCTTGGCCATAGCAAGAATTTTGCACATCCATTTCCTCAATAGAGGAATCTAAATTTTAGAGTCAACTAAGGCAATGAAGCTCTCCATAGCTTCATCTCCTAAAACTTTGGGCTTCCTCAAGCAGTGGGTGTAAGGCCGCTTCTTCCTTCCACCTACTATCCTACTAGCCATCTTCCTCTATAATTGTCGACCTGGGAGAATGGGTCTTTGCCAAGCCTTTACGTTTCTCCCTACACCACCACTTGCATCCTCATTCGTCATCTTTTCACCCTTCATTCCATCGGAGATGGTCTAGCGAAATGAGACTGCTAGATGACAAATAACATTTAAAAGAGGCGCTAATCTCTACTTTTGACAAACCACCCCTTCTCATAATTATCCAGACCTGGCCACTATCTTATCACACATTCGGCTCCTTGGTTTCCTTACTGAGTTTTAGTCAAATGAACTTGCCATTATCAAGTGGGTGCTCCTTTATATCAAACTAGACTAACTTGATTAGAGCTGATGGGAAAACTTTTTTTAGATCCCTTTCTCCAACTATGCTTCTACTCTCCACATTGATACCTTGATTGGCTACCCAATCAACAACTTGATTCCTGATCTCTTTATGTGTGAAGTCTTGAAGTCTAAGAACCCGCTACTCAACTTCCTGATATCTGTCATCACCTGTTCCAATTTCCAATTGCTAGTCAAGTTCTTGTTGATCAAATTTATCACTAATTTTGAGTCCCCTTCGACCCAGATCCTCTCCCAATTGTGCTCTTTGGCAATCAAAGGGCCTTCCCAGAGAGCCCTTGCCTCGGCTAAGTTATTGGAATTCATGCCAAGATCTAGGGAGAAATAACCCAAGGGTTGTCCCCTGGCATCTCTGAAAATTCCCCCTTCCCTTGCTTCCTGGATTTCCCTGGGCAACACCATCAAAATTGAGCTTAATCCATCCTACATCTAAGGGGATCCATCTCACCATCTTGTCCTTCATCCCCTTTGGCAATACTTTGCCTGAGCAACCCAGCCAAAAGGATCTTGGCCACTCATTGGCCAGTTTGTCCTCCCCTTCCCAAACTCTCCAGTCCTTCTTCTTCCTTGTTTCTCCAAGCTCATTAATGGCATTTTCTATAAGGTCCCAGACTCTATCTAATCCTCTTTCTTTCTTAGAAAAAATCTTCTATTTTGCTCCAACCATAGATTCTAGATAACCAGAGCTGGGATTACTTCCCAAATAAAGCGTAACCCTTTACTTTTGAGTTTGAAGCTCCAACTTTCCAAGAACATGTTTATATCCCTTGGGGTGACCCATGCTAGCTTCCATCGGCTTAGGGCCTTACTCTAAATCTCTTGAGTAAATTCACAATGTAGGAAGATGTGCATGCCATCTTCACCCTCTTTCTTGCAAAGAACACAACGAGAAGGGCCTAATTTGCCAAGCTTCACCAATCTATCCCATGTCAAAGCTCTACCTTTCCAGGAAATCCATAAAAAAACATTTGCTTTGGGCAGCCCCTGATTGTTCCATATTTTTTAATACACTGAAGAATCTATCTATTGTCCATGACTATAATATCTAGAGTATACCTCTTTCACTGAGGCATTATCGCCCCCAAAAAACATCCACATCTACTCATCCTCTTCCTTCAAGAATGGGGTCTTACTAACGATTTTAGGACTTCCTTCCACTACAATTTTGCCTCTTTCGATAGGCCTTCTGGCTTCTTCCAGCTCCACTTATCTTCCTTCATCTCCTTGTAGTCCTTCACCATAACCCCCATTCTAGGCTTGACCAAGGAGGCCAGCTAGGCAAAAAGAACGTCAGCCTTCAATGGCTTGCCAACGGCTCACAAGTCCATCTAGAACTCAACCTTAAATCCCCTACTCCTACTTTCCAGACTAGATCAAGAATCAGAGATCTTGTACATATTTTCAAAAAGTTCCATATACTGGAACCTAAAGGGAGGGTAATATTTTCATCAAACAAAAATTCTATCTGGTTTTGTAGATATTTGGCTTGAAGAACTTTGCTCCACAGTCTATCCCTTTCCACATATGCCCTTCAACCTAGTTTGGTCTCGAGTGCTTTATTCATGTTTTTCAAGTTGCAAAAACCTAGCCCACCCAGCTTCTTGGGTTTGCAGACTTCTTCCCACTTCACAAGACTGTATTTAAACTCTTCTTCTGTGCCTCTCCAAAGTAAAATTCTTTGAGTCTTTTCAATAGTTTTGGCCACCTTACTGGGGATTTTGAATATTGAAATGATATATATGGGAACTGCTTACAAGGAGGCTTTGATCAAAGTGATTCTTCCAACAAGAGACAACCACTTCCCTTTCTAAGAAGCCAACTTTCCTTGAACTTTATCTACCACTTTCCTCCATTCCTCCTCAATAGTTCTTTTGCTGACCAAGGGTAATCCGAGGTAGTTGCTAGGGAGTGAGCTAACTTCAAAACCCAAAATTCTTTGAATCTCAACCATGTTAGGACACAGATCTTTGAGAAATAAAATGCACAACTTACTTGGATTGACCTTTTGTCAAGTTGCTAACTCAAAAGTGGATAAATTTTTCTTGAAACAGGAGGCCTCTCTTGTCGTGGCTTCTCCAAAAAGAAGAGTGTCGTCAACAAATTGGAGATGAGACAAATTAGGACAGCCACTTGAAACTTGCAATCCTTTGATTTTTCCATCTGCCCCTACCTTCTTTAAAGCATAACTTAACACTTCAGCCAAAATTAAGAAGAGGAAGGGGGATAATGGGTACCCCTTACACAATCCTCGCTTAGCTAGGAAGAAATCAATAGCTCTACCATTGATGAGAACTACATATTACACCAAGGAGATACAACCAAGGATCCATTTACACCACTCCTTTCTAAACCCCATCTTCTCCATTACTAAAATTAGAAACTCCCAGGAAACTCTATGATAGGCCTTGTTCATGTCAAGCTTGATCAACATTCCTTCTTTCTTTTTTTCCATGATCGAGTGTGAAAGGAAGCTAGGTGTGCGGAAATCGCTTCCTACGCTAATCTAATGAGGGGAGAACTATACAAATTCAATTTATTCCTTATCACTACAGCAACATACAACATCTAACAAAGTTACTACAGCAATACACAAGAACCAGAAAGAAGACAGAAGAAGAGAGACAAAGATATACGGTGGGGAAAACCCTTATTGGGTGAAAAACCCCACACTCAGAAACCTGCACAATGTATTAACAAATCTGAAAGTTGTTTACAATACACTTGCAATGCAAGCTTCAATGGTCTTCGACACTTGTGTCTGGAGTCAATCCGGCAGCATAACAGTACCTATAAACCTGTGATACAAACTCCATCTCCAAGCACTTGTTTATATAGGAAATACAAGGCAATATTAGACCTATCTTGGGATGGGCATCCAACATGGCTTCATGGACCAAAACCCATGCCTAAGGACACTTAGTCAACATTGTAGAATGTGCTTGACATTTGTCCATAGCTCCCATCCCAAAGATGTTGCCTATTTCCAAAATCGGTTATGACAGATGCTCTTACGACACTTACGACCGTCATAGAATCTGTCATAGCGGTTACAACTTACAACTGTAAGAGAATCTATCATACACATGCTATAAATAGCATATTCTCTTACAACATGTCATATTCCACCTTGGGGCACCCAAATATGCCTTATTCAAAGATGCTTCATGACACATGTCATCACCTGTCTTACAAACTTCTATTTCTGACTCTTACATGTCATAAATTCTGTCATAGGAATCCGTCATAACCATTTCGATCAATATTCCCTTACACAACATGGAAGATGCCGACACATGGCAAAATGCTCCTACCACAAAGTGGGACACCTATCTCCTCATGTGAGGACAAAATTACAAGTTGTCATATTGTTGCAAGTATGAGGTGAGCCAGTGTTGTCATTGATGTCAACATACTCACATTGCATTGACAAGAAGGATTTGATGAGCTGTGTGCTGAGGATATTGAGAAAATTAGCCTCAGTCAGGAACAGTGAAGAACAGTGATGAGAAGAAGGTAAATGTACTGTATAGGATGAGAACCGGAGGATGCGGATTAAAGGGTTAGTAGATATGGGTCTTGAGATGCTACAGATAAGATTTCAGAGGTCCGCATGAAGATCTGAAGGAGTTGTGGTTGCCGGTATAGAACCGGGTCCGGCAAGTATCCGGAGGTGACAGAGGATCACAAAAAGGTCCGGTGAGGTCCGGAATTGTATTATCCTAATCTGCGGATTGGAAGGAGTGTTTGGGATGTCCTTGTGATGTATCATCCTGATTTGTGTATGATTTGGAGGTCCGGAAGTACCTCTTGCATTATGACAGTGGCGACAGACTGTGTTCTTGAAGTTCCGGATGAGGAAGACAAGAGATCCCAGTAAGCAGAGGAAGTGCGGATGTATCCGGATATTCAGACAGGCTTGTGAAGGTTCTTAGATCATGTTTAGGTTGTGTTGTTGGTCCGCATTGATGGTAGAGCCCGGAATTGAAGTTATTCTTCCGGATGAAGTTCTTGCTCTGTGTAGCCGACCGGATGAGTTGTTCATCCTGCGAATGTTCTTGTGATGGCCGACCGGATGTGTTATTCATCTTGCGGATACTCCTATGGTTGTTTGCCGACTTAGATGATTGTTCCTAAGTCGATGTCTTGTATAAATAACGATTTGTGAGTTCATTTCAATGTGTGGTGTGAGGATGAGGATGGTATAGCGAAGAAACGTGCGAAAGGCAGAGCAGAGATTGTTGGGCTTAATTGGAACTGATCCGGACATGGTAGAGATGTCATTCTCCAGTTCAAGACTGTGATTTTCATCACTTTGTAGACAGTGTGTCTCCTTGTAGGCAGTGGGCCTCTTTGTGAGCAGTGTGCTCGGGCAGTGAGCCCTTATTGGCATGTGCCATTCATTTTTCTTTATTCTTCTAACAGAGAATAATTCTTGGGTTAATCACCCCGTGGTTTTTCCCTTAACCGGGTTTTCCACGTCAAAATCTTGGTGTTCAATGTGTTGATGCTTATCTGCTCTTGAGTTTATGTATTATGCTTCCATGGATGATTATTTGATATGCTGCTAACTAACAACAGTGAGTTAAGTGTTTGAAAGACAAGAAGTTTTATACAACTGATTCACCCCCCCCTCTCAGTTGTATGCCCTAGATCCAACACATATTCCATGTAGGATCGACACATCACCGTGCCACATCGAACAATATGACAATATGGAATTTACAAATATTTACAACATAGGCAATTAATTAATAAATGTAAATATTAATAATGTAATGAATTACCAAGGTTGAGACACCTTAATTCCCAACATTCTCCCACTTGTCAAACACCTTGTAAGAGCCAATAGAAAATAGGATTTAACTGCTATAGGCCGAGAGGCCCATAGACTCCGAACACCATTTGAACTTCTCTATGCCCACTGGTTTCGTCAATGCATCTGCAACATTCTTCAAAGTATCTACCTTCTCCAAATTTACCTTTCCATCCTCAACCATGTCTCGCACGAAGTGAAACTGAATATCAATGTGCTTTGTTCTGGCATGGAAAGTTAGATTCTTCGCAAGGCAAATTGCACTATGACTGTGACAACTGATCGTGATCTGACCTGCATCAACACCAATATCTGAACACAATCTCTTAAGCCAAATGGCTTCCTTACAAGCATGAGTTGCTGCCATATACTTAGCTTCTGTCGTGGACAAAGCAACAACAGGTTGTCACTTACTCATCCAACTAATAGCACCACCAAACAGTGTAAACACATAAGCACTGGTGGATCTCCTGCTGTCAATGTCACCTGCCCAATCTGAATCCGCAAATCCACGAATATCAATAGAATGCGGAGGTCCTGAAACATTACCATGATAGCAAATCGAATACTCGGAAGTACCCCTCAAATATCTGAACACTCGCTTAACTACATCCCAATTAACCCGTCCAAGATTAGCCATAAATCGACTAAGGACTCCCACTGCTTGGGCAATGTCTGGTCTAGTGTAGACCATAGCATACATCAAACTTCCAACAACACTAACATAAGGTACTCTGCTCATGTCCTCCACCTCACTAGGATATTTTGGACAATCCTCAATAGACAACTTTGTCCCCAAAGAAACGGGAACACACAATGGTCTACAATCTGCCATGTTGAACCTATCCAACACGGTCTTCACATACTGACTTTGGCTTAACCAAAGTTTTCTATTGGTTCTATCTCTTCTGATTTCCATTCTAGAATGTACCTGGCTGCCCCTAAATCTTTCATTACAAACTAACCTGACAACTGAGATTTAAAATCAAAAATCATATTATTACCCTTCCCAATGAGCAACATATCATCAACATACAGTGCAACAATGAGAATACGATCACCATCAAACTTATAATACACACAGTGATCCGATTTCGATCTCACAAATCTAATTGACAACACAAAGGCATCAAACTTCAAGTACCATCTCCTAGGGGATTGCTTCAAACCATACAAAGACTTTTTAAGTTTGCAAACCAAATTTTCTTTACCTTACACCATGTAATGCTCTGGTTGTGACATGTAGATTTCTTCCTCCAAATCACCATGAAGGAAAGTTGTCTTCACATACATCTGTTCTACCTCCAAGTCATAAGCTACTGCGAGAGACAACATGAATCAAATGGATGTCAGCTTTGTAATGGGAGAGAAGATCTCACCATAATCTATACTCTCCACTTGTGAATACCCCTTCACAACCAATCTGGGCTTATACTTCTCAACACTGCCATCTACACCAAATTTCTTCTTGAACACCCATTTGCATCCAACAGGTTTCCATCTAGGAGGCAAAGGCACCAAGTCCCAAGTTTGATTCTTTTCCAAAGAAGCCATTTCATCCTCCATGGCCTCCTTCCAAGAACCTGCATCTTTCGTGTCCATAGCCTCTGATATAGTTCTAGGTTCATCACCGTTAGTAACCAAAGCATAAGCACAACTAGAATGAAGCAATGTAAAACCAAACCTTTCAGGTTGCTTTCTTATCCGTGTAGTCCTCCTAAAGAGCTGAGGTTGAGGTTCAGCTTCTTCATCTGAGCTTTCAGAGCTGCCAGAGCTCTCCTCATCATCAGGTCCAACATTGTCTTTCTGTTCAGTCTTCTCAGGGGTAGTAGGAAACTGAACAACATCCTCTTTCTTTATTATTTCTTCTGGCTGCAAAATAGTGGAAGAAGGTGTAAGCTCTCTGAAGATGACACTTCTGCTATACAACACTTTTTCAACCACGGGGTCCCAAAGCTTGTATCCTTTCACACCGACACCATAGCCAATGAAGATACACTTAACAGCCTTATTCTCCAACTTTGACCGCTTCTCCCTAGGCACATGTGCATATGCCTCACAACCAAAAACACGAAGATGCCTTATTGAAGGCTTTCTACCAAACCACACCTCCATGGGTGTCTTTCCAACAAGAGCTGATGTAGGAGATCTGTTTACCAAATAGCAAGCAGTGGCAATAGCTTCAGCCCAAAACTTTTGTTCTAGGCCAGCTCCACTAAGCATACTCCTAGCCTTCTCCATCAGTGTCCTGTTCATCCTCTTTGCAACTCCATTTTGCTGCAGGGTGTATGGAGTTGTCTTATGTCTTTCAATCCCAAGTTCCTTGCAATACTTATTGAATTCCATAGAACATAACTCACCACCGTTGTCAATTCTCAAACATTTAATCTTTTTACCAGTCTAACTTTTAGCAAAGGCCTTAAACTCCTTAAACTTGCTATAGACTTCAGATTTGCTTCTAAGAAAATAAATCCATGTCCTACTGTAATCATCTATAAAAGATACAAAGTATACATATTTTAATAACGAAGGAATATTAACAGGACCAAACACATCAGAATGGATAAGGTCCAACACACTAGAAGACTTATGAGAACTCAAGTAAAACTAAACATGGTTTGTTTTCCATAAATGCAATGTTCGCAAAAGTCAAACTCAAGATTACAATCATCTAACCCCTCAACGAGGTTCTTATTTTTTAGGTTATGCAGACCCTTCTCACCAATGTGGTCAAATCTCTTATGCCATAACATTATCTTTTCAGCAGGAAGTTTAACTTCCAATGCATGATTACAACCATCAAGACTAGAAACAACAGATTTCTTCACTGCTTGTTTAGATGGTGGGGATGAAGTGACTATTGCCCTCTTCCTTGAGTCAGAAGGACTATTGCATTTGTGAAATGCATGCCTCCAGCTGAAACAAAGTACCTCTCCTAGCACCCTTAGCAAGCACCATAGCTCCTCTAGTCATCTTATATCTTTCTTTCAAAAAGACAACCTGCACACCTACATCATTCAAACTACTTACAGAAAGCAGGTTCCGTGCTAAGCCTGGGATGTGCATAACCCCAGATATCCCCTTCACTTGACCATCATGGAATCGGATAGAGACTCTTCCACGACCAACAATCTTCAGATGAGAGTCATCACCTAGATACACCTTTCCACCATCGAACTCCTCATACTTAGTGACCTAGTCTCGATGCAAGGTCATGTGGAATGATGCACCAAAGTCGATTGGCCACACATCGTTATATGCATGGGTTGCCAGGGCTGCAATGAAAGCATCACTGTCATCGTGTGACTTATCAGAATCTGAATCAGGAGCTTTCTTCTTCTTCTTCTCCTCCTCTTTGCATTCCTTTCAGAAATGCCCGGTTTTGCCACAATTCCAACAAAGAGCCTTAGACTTTCTAGGATATTTGGATCTCCCACAGGATTTGGATCTACCCTTCTCAGCTTTCTTGTCCTTCTTCCCTTTCTCCTTGGGTCTTCCACGAACTACAAGGGCCTCTTTGGCTGCCTCAGAAGACTTTCTTTGCATCTCTTCAGACAATAGCAAAGAAACCACTTCTTCCATTTTGAATGTGGATGTGGTGCTTCCAATAGCCATGACAAGATGATCCCATGAGTCCGGTAAAGAACAAAGCAAGGTCATACATCGATCCTCCTCCTCCATCTTTACACCAATAGATATCAATTGTGCAACTAGCATGTTAAAAGCATTCATATGTTCAGCAATGGATCCTCCATCCTCAATTCGAAGAGAATACAACTTCTTTCTCAGGAAAGTTTATTAACTAGGGATTTGGCTTGATACACATCCCCGAACTTCTTCCAAAGTAGTTTTGCAATAGTCTCCTCATGGACATTTAATAGAACAGAATCAAAAAGACTAAGTCTTATGAGACCCTTAGCCTTCTGATCCTTGAGATCCCACTCATCTTGTGACATTACAGCTAGTTTAGTTCCATTAACACTTTCCCAAAGGTCTTGGTCAATAAGCATGTCTTCCATCTTGAGCTTCCACAGCTCGAAATTACTGCCATTGAACTTCTCCACTTCAAACCTTCCTGATGTGCTTGCCATCTCCTTGCTGCAATAGAAATTAGAATACTCTGCATAGACTCCCACTCAACTTAAGATCAACTCAAAAAACCCCTACCCAATAGCTAAGACCAAAACTGGCCAAGCTCTGATACTAACTGAAAGGAAGCTAGGTGTGCAGAAATTGCTTCCTACACTAATCTAATGAGGGGAGAACTATACAAATTCAATTTATTCCTTATCACTATAGCAACATACAACATCTAACAAAGTTACTACAACAATACACAAGAACCAGAAAGAAGATAGAAGAAGAGAGACAAAGATATGCGGTGGGGAAAACCCTTATCGGGTGAAAAACCCCACACTCAGAAACCTGCACAATGTATTAACAAATCTGAAAGTTGTTTACAATACACTTGCAATGCAAGAACAGTACCTATAAACCTGTGATACAAACTCCATCTCCAAGCACCTGTTTATATAGGAAATACAAGGCAATATTGGACCTATCTTGGGATGGGCATCCAACATGGCTTCATGGACTAAAACCCATGCCTAAGGACACTTGGTCAACATTGTAGAATGTGCTTGACACTTGTCCACAGCTCTGATCCCAAAGAGGTCACCTATTTCCAAAATGGGCTATGACAGATGCTCTTATGATACTTACGACCGTCATAGAATCTATCATAGCGGTTACAACTTACAGCTGTAAGAGAATCTATCATACACATGCTATAAATAGAATATTCTCTTACAACATGTCATATTCCACCTTGGGGTGCCCAAATATGCCTTATTCAAAGATGCTTCATGACACATGTCATCACTTGTCTTACAAACTTCTATTTTTGACTCTTACATGTCAGAGATTCTGTTATAGTAATCCGTCATAACCGTTTCAGTCAATATTCCCTTACACAACATGGAAGATGCCGACACATGGCAAAATGCTCCTACCACGAAGTGGGATGCCTATCTCCTCATGTGAGGACAAAATTACAAGTTGTCATATTCCATGTAGGATCGACACATCACCGTGCCACATCCAACAATATGACAATATGGAATTTACAAATATTTACAACATAGGCAATTAATTAATAAATGCAAACATTAACAATGTAAGGAATTACCAAGGTTGAGACACCTTAATTCCCAACAGAGTGGAGGGTTTCATGTGCTAGTACTACACCATCCAAGATTTGCCTGCCCTTTAAAAACCCACTCTGCTCCTCTATGATTATACCTTCCAGACAAGCTTTTAGCCTAGTTGCCATTACTTTAGCAACAATTTTGTATATTACATTGCATAAAGCAATTGGTCTAAATTCATCAAAATATCTAGGGTTTTGACCTTGGGGATAAGGGCAATGAAAGTCAAATTCCACCAGTTCATTATGACCTTTCTAGATCTACATTCTTTTGCAGCCTGCCACACATCATCAGCCACTAAATCCCAAAATCTTTGAAAGAAGCCTGCTTGAAAACCATCTGGCCCAAGTGCTTTCATAGCCCCTAAAGAGAAGGTTGCATTCTTGATTTCATCCATGAAGAAAGGTGCCAAGAGTTTCGTATTATTATTCTCATCAATTAGAGAGGGGATGTTGGCCAAACAAGCGTTCTAAGCTTCTAAGTTTCTCTCTTCAGGAACTCCCAATAAATTTTGGAAGAAAATCTCACCTTCCTCACTAATAGCATCCGCGTCTTCCACCATCGATCCACTAGCTAGGGAGAGCTTCAATATCTTGTTCTGGTTCCTTCTAATATTGGTGGAAAGATGAAAGAATTTTGTATTGTTATCCCCTTCCTTCAACCATTTGACCCTAGACTTCTGGAGCCAGAAGATTTCCTCCATATGCAGTAGTCAATTGAGCTTTTCCACCTTTTCAAATTCTTTTACCCTGGTCTCTAAAGTCAGACCATTAGCAACGATTTCTCTTTCCACCTCGGCCAATTCTTCCTCTGATTTGGTTTTGCAAGCAAATAAATTCCCCATTTCTTTTTTGTTCCACTCCCTAGCCTGTTTTTGAACTTCATTGAGCTTTTTTAAAATCACATACCTTTTGTTACCCTTCACTTCCTTGCTCCACCATCCTTCCAAAGATTTTCAGAAATATGGGTTCTCATACTAGAAAGCCTCCATCTTAAACAGAATTCATTTCAATCTTTGGCAAAGGGGACTTTGAAGTCTAATAGGCTAGTGATTTGAGCCTCCATACCCATAAATTTCTAAGAAGAAACTCACTGGCTCAAATAGCCAATCAAAATTAACCAAAAATCTGTCTAATCTGCACAGAATGTTGTCTTCCCTGATTATTCTATTGGTCCAGGTGAACCATCCATCTTTAGGCTAAATATTGACCAATGAGAGTTCCTCACAGAGTTTCTGAAATGCATTGGATCCTAAGCTTCGCATAGCTCTGCCACCTTTTTTTATCTTCAAGGGCTAGAATGGCATTGAAATCTCCCCCCAAGACCCAATTCTCATTGGGACTAGCCTTCCTGAAAGCAATCAGACGATCCCAACATCTAGCTCTATTGCCTTCCACATTGGGTCCATGTACATTTGAGATTATAAATTTCTCACTCCCTTGCAGAAATTTGATGGAAATGGAAATAAAATTTTCTTATGCTAAAATTTTAGTACTAGAAAATCTTAATTTATTCTAGGCAATCGCCAAACCTCTGGTCGTTCCTACCACACCTACTGCACAACTTTCACTAGACTTCCAAATCATGTTGAATAGATCAATCATGCTTTCCTTATCCAACTTAGTTTCTTGCAACATATAGCTATTAGGAGCCTCTACCTCTATCAATTGCCTTACCAGGCGACACTTCTCTAGGCCATTTAGGCCTCTGATATTCCAGTTGATCACCTATTAGGAATTGCATGTAGAAGATATCAATTAAATGTAAATAAAGATTAAATAGAGGAATGAAAATACATAGAAATAATAACAGCGAGAGATAATTTTTAACGTGGTTCACCCAAACTCGGGCTACATCCACCAACAGAGAGTCCAATATTATTATCTAGTAAATCAAATTGATTACAACCAGTAATCCTTGCAACTCAATACCACTGCAAAATGCTACAATGCAATATCAACGGAAACCCTAACCCTTAGCTATTTTTATCAAAACTTATGTCAGTTACAAAATAGGTTTTTTTTTATGTCGGCCAATAGAAAAATAACTCCCAACGCCTTTATAAAATAATAAAAAATCATTTGAGGTTTCGGGGGCGCTACCCCTCAACCCCACCCTGTATCGCAATGGGGAGCGCACCAAGGGCGCTACCCCTGGACCCCGCAAGGGGCGCTACCCCTTAACCCCATCTTGGGGGCGTTGCCCCCAAACCCCCATTAAATAATTTAGGGGGAAACTGCACTGACAAAAGTGGGGAAAATTTAACCTTCGAGTCTGATTAGGCTCCATATAACAACATCACCTTCATTTTTTAGAAGGGACTTGGAGGTGCTTACTTCCATTCTTGATAAAAAAATTTAGTGTGTCTTGAGTTCCTTTTCCGACTTCCAACATGGCAGCTTTTTGGACTTCCAACATGGCAACTTTTTGAGCCTCGCTCACATCTATTTTCTTGCCTCATAGAGAAGGCCCGCCCGCATCCATCAAAATATTCTTCTTATTTTTATTTCCACTCCTAGTCTTGATCTTCCAATCATTTTCTTTCTCCTCCATCTCCTCTTCTTCCTCTGAGGTTTCCACCTCCTTTTGCCTTGCCTTAAGGTCTTTACCTGGCATGCCTTCACTGGAGCCATGCTTACAAGCATTACTGGAGTCTTTGAGAATGCTAGGGGGTTGACTCGCCTTCTGCCTTGCTTCCAGAATCTAAGTCTTGGGAAGGTTCTCTTTCATTCCCTTGAACCTCTTCTTCATCCTACTTCGGGGCTTCCACATGTATTTCCAGTGGTGTCCCCTCCACCTGACCACAGAGATCTTCTGATTTGGACTCCTTTCTCTCTTCATCTGTAGGATCTTCTAGGGAACCTCAGCCATGAGACCTGCTCTTGATGTTTGGATTCCTTTTACTAGCTCCTGGCTTCTCCTTGTCATAAACCCTAGCGATATGCCCGATCTTCCAACAACTAAAGCATCTAATTGGGAGATATTCATAATCTAATTCCCGAAGCCAAATCCCAATTGTCGAGGATAGCTTGACCGAATGGCAAATTAACTTGCTTAAGTCTAGGGAGACATAGATCCTTACATAGGTTGCCAATCTTCCTCGTTGGGATGCATCCGAGCAGGTAATATAGCTTCCCAGGGAGTTTCCAATCATCTTGAAAATTTCTTCCATCCACAACTCCTGAGGAAGTTTAAACATATACAGACCCACACCCAAGCTTTCTGAATCAATTCTTTTTGGGGATCAAATCCTAGCTCCCAAGCCCTAATGTATAGACCAGTGTTACCCATGAACCCCGGCCCACCTTTAAGGATGTTATCACACTCAAATTCTGATTGGAATATGATTTGGAGGAACCCTGGTGCAAGGAAATTTACTTCTGGTTTGACTCCCAGGCATTTTCGATCGATCCACTCCTTGATCTTTTTCATTAACGGCCAAATGCCATTGAATTTGGTGATGAATGCATTATTCCTTAGTTTTTCCACCTTTGAATTCAAAAGTTCATCTGAGATCACCAATATGGGGATATCTTCTAAAATCTGTAGATTTACATTTCCAACAGACATCCATTTTTTAGGGTTGCACCTTGATTAATTGCCTCTGCCTCCAGCAGTAAGACCTCCAATGTCGAGTCTTCTTCACTCTTCTAATCTTTTCTTGCTTTGCTAGCTCCTTGCTCTGCGCCGCTCACCTCTTTCACTAAATTTGCCATCACAATTATATATATACCAATAAATATAAGAAAGAAATAAATCCAATAGAACCCATCATTTTTATTGTTTTTCATTGTTATAAGACAATGTCAATCTCCCTCTATGTATCTTTGTGTCTCCTTTCTCTCTCCATCTCTTTCCCTCTCTTACTAACTCTCTACCCTCTCTCTATCTATCTCTTTCCCTCTCTCGGTAACCCTCTCTCCCCTCTTTCTATGTTTGTCTCTTTCTCCCTTTATCTATCTTCCTCTTTCTCTCTTTCTTTGTCTTCATCTCTCTCTCTCTCTCTCTCTCTATCTCTTTCCCTCTCTCATTAACTCTCTCTTCCCCCTTTAATATCTCTCCCTCTACTTCTCTATCTTTTTCTATGTGTATATATATATTTATCTCTTTTTCATCCTTTCTCTCTCTCTTTATATATATCTTTCTCATCATCAAACTGATGCTTTAAATTACCACATAAAGACTTAAACTGTATAACATAATCATTATTTCTCTCATTACTTTGTTGGGAACACTAGGTTAAATCTTTTATGGTTTCTTTCAAGCCCATATTGGTGTGAAAGTGCTTTAAAAAAGTAGTGGCAAGCTTTTCAAAACAGTGTATAAAGCATGAAGACAAAGAATAAAACCATTGTATAACACATTCCTTTAAGGTTCTTGGAAATGAATTGGCCAAAATCTTATCCTCATAAGCAAAATCTAAGCATACCATCATGAAAGCTTGTAAATGCAAGTGGTGTGTGATGTAGATGGTTGTATATAATAGTATCCTTGTTGTTTTCATTCACTCGTTTCTTTAGAGTAGCCATATCTTGTAACATTATATCCAAGTTAGAGTTAGGGATAATAGTTGTATTAGGCATGTGTGAAATAGTCAAGGATGTATAATGAGAATGTGTGGAAATAGGTAACGAACATATCCATGGAGGGAGGAACTACATTATGAGATGAGGTGAAAATGGGATGAGGAGGGATAATATAAGACATAGGTTGGGAAGGAGGGTTAATGTGAGACGTACAGGTTGGGAATGATGAATGGTGTGAGACACATGGGTAGAAGTTATGACACTACTAGGTATATGAATATAAGGATGTTATGTAGGTGGCACATTAGGGAGGTGGAACCACTTGAGGTAGATATGGAAACAGTAGGGGCAAAGCTAGGAGTGACAATAGGAGTAGTAGTAGCTATGGAACTGGTAGTAGTGGTACAATGAGGCTCGAAAGAAGAGGAAGGATGGGATGAACACTATTAGAAGAGACTACCAAATATCCAATGCCAAGTAGAATATATATGCCAAGAGATGCATTTATTAAAGTTTAGTGCAAAAGGGTGACAAATTGTTGAAGAGATTCATTTTTAGTAAGTTCATAAAACATTAGTTTGCTAGTAAGAGTAAGATCTTGTTTGGCAACATGAGCATCATGGTCATAATCTTGTTGATGATCAAAGTGGTTCTCATTGGGAGCATCATAAATATTTCACTTTCATTGGATTGAGTAGCCATAGTAGGGTTAATACAAGCACCCCTTCTCAAAGGAAGATTGGGGTCTTGAGTAGCTCATGGCATAAAAAATCAATACCATCATGAGAGAGATAAGATAATGTAATATAAAATCATTTTCATATTTAAATATCAAAAAATGAACAAAATAAATTAGATTTGAAAACGAAACCCTAAATGTAAATCCAAGGGTGGGTAGGGTGTACAAAAAAGACAAGATCAATCAATTTCAAGCTAAATCATAAAGGAGACAACTTGACGGAGTACACAAGAGGACAATAAAACCTAGGTAAATTTGATATAAATGATAGACAATTAGAAAATAGCAAACCTAAAAACCTTAATTGGAATGAAAGCAGAACCCTAAGGGATGTAGGAATGCCAAGTACACCAAAATGAATAGAATAAAATGCTTCCTTTGGCTAAATCTAAACTAATTCATCTAATGCAAACTATTAAGCACAATTAATCTAGATTAACCAAAGATGGGTCGATAAATTAGAAGTGAATATTTGAAATTGAATACAATGATTAGGGTACTTAGCTTTAGAAACTACAATGAATAAGTATGCTACAAAGGTCTTAAAGGTGAATGGGGAAATGATTGTTTGAAACTCATTCTCTTTTCTCTTTCTCTCTCTATATCTCTACATCATTCATATTGATGTTTGGAAAATTGACAATTACAAATGTGCCCAACTAAGATTACCTCTCTCTCTCTCTCTCAATTTTTTATAAATTGCAAAAAAAAATATTAGTAAAATGTAAGTATTTATTATCAAACAATTCTTTTAAATTAACCCATAACAATTAAAATATATTATATAATTATATTAAATTTTTTAAATAGATAATATATAACTAAAATTTCGTATTATATAAATCTCAAATATTAATAACTTAAAAAATATACATAAAACATATATATAATCAAACTCTTCATATATAAAATTAAAATATCAATGTATATTAAAAAACCAATTTATACATTAAAAAATATATATTTATTAGTAAAATGTTAGTATTTATTATTAATTATTATTTTTAAATGCAATTACTTAATACCCATAACAATTAAAATATATTATATAACTATATTAAATATTTTAAATAGATGTCATTAAGGGTGTGGTTCAGTGGTTAAATCATTCAGTTGTAGTGGTGGCCACCAGGGTTAAAACCCCCGCTGGGCTAACGTGCTTGCAGGTGGAGGACCTTCGCCAAGCCAACGAGCTTGCGGGTTTGAACCTCTAGCATTAATGCAGGTGTTCATGCCAGGTGTTAATGCCAGTTGTTGCGAGGGGATGAGGTCCCCCATGTTGTGGCCTCACCGGTTCATAGCTCTGGTCAAAAGTGTTCAACAAGCAAAACAAATATTTTAAATAGATAATATATAACTAAAATTTCATATTATAGAAAATTAAAATACTAATAACTTAAAAATATACATAAAACTTTGTTTATCGATAAGGAGGGATTATTTAGGCTAGCCCCACACCAACGAAGGTCACAAGGGGGACCTCCTCCCCATCCACATATTCAACTTTGATCACTTATTCAACATAGAGACCATAATGGAAGTCCAAGAGCCACAACTTAGAATTCCAACTATAAATGTCACTGAAGGGATTCAAACTTGGATCTCCATCTTAGGAACCTTATGGCCTTGTCATTTAAGCACAACCCTTTTGACAAATATACATAAAAATTTTATATATATAATGAACTATCCACTTTTAAAATTAAAATATTAATCTATATTTATAAAAAATGAAAATTGTAAATAATATTATTTTGCCACTTTGTCATTAAAGGTGAGCAAAACCAACATTATAAAGACCACTGAATTTCTTTACGATTCACTGTATCATTATATACATCAAGTGGATTTTTTTGTTAGTTATTTAATAAAAATATAGGCTACAACTGCCAATGTGCCATCACTTTTAAAAGGTCATGACATACCTACTTGGGATTTAAATATTGGCTTTCCTCCCTTGTCATACAATGTGCTTTTCATAACATATGACTCTTGCCTTCGTAATCTTGGCAAGCAAAAATTTTTATTTTTCATTTTCATATATTTTAGGTGGATGAAGTTTTGGCAAACGGAGAAGGAAAAAATGATGACAACATCCAACAAAAATTGCTTTTCAGATGATGGGAAAAAGAATGGAAAAAAGATTAATGGAAAAAAACTAGCAAAAAAATGGATGGCCAGATTTGTTGTGATCATCTTACACACTCCTCTAAAACCATTCGTCACCCGATCATCTATGCCAGCCCATCCTGCTCATTGGGGAACACCTTCAACATAATTAATTAATTGACACAATGGTTTTGAATTTCAATTAAGTAATAAATAACGACCAAATGTGCACTAAATAGACAATACGATGACTTGTGTATTGGCAAAAATTACAAATCCATGCCCTTTTCCTTTATGTTGTGGGCTTGTTTTAATGAGAGTGTCTTGAATGTAATAACTAGTTTACAAGTTGCATATTCTTCTATAAATTTAGTTCATGGCATCATCATATTTTCATTCCATTATCACTCACCTTTGAATATTGGTACTGATCTTTAAATACCCCATTTATCACCCTTGATTAAATCTATGAGTGTGAACTTGACCCAGGTCATTTCCACATATGTTGATATGAACCCTAAACTTTTGAATTTTAAATTCAAAAAAAAGTACAACCAACTCCCTCTTACTAGTTGTTGTGAACCAACCTAGTGCATGTTTGCATTCATTTGTGTGCTATGTTGTTAGGGATATCATTCTTTCATTGTATTTAAGGACATTCATTCGTTCATTTTGGAAGCATTTGGGAGCTATCAAAGGCTATCAAAGGTTGTCGAAAGAATCATCATAAAGCATTCATGAGAGCATCATAACAATATTATCAATGTTACATCAACACACATCATCCTAGGTTTGTTGCATGCTTACTCATTATCTTCAATCATTTTTCAAAGTCACTGAATCAATCTAACTAAGGAGAATATGACGTTTGCAATTCAACAAATTTTCAAAGGTGTTACTAAACACTACCATTCCTTACTTAGATTTAGACATCAGAAGGTTGAGGCAAGCTAATCCTAAAACTCTATTTTCTATTAGTCCAATCCTATAACCTATAGTTTAGATCTGCATCTCAAGTTTAAATTTGCACTCATGTAGGTGAAATAGAGCAAAGTTATGTTGGTTTTATAAATTATGAGATATTTATCTAAGCAATCCCTAAAAATTTAATATTGACCAAATTGAATCCTGACATCTTCAACAACACTTTTCCATCTTTGGAATCTAGCTAGTATCCCAATTTAATTCATTTAAATTCAATAATTAATTATTTCAATCCCAACTCATTTATCTAGGTTAATAGTGTGTACAATTATTTAAGTTATTTAATTATTCTAGATATTTTAGGTAAGTGGTTTATTTCCCCTTACATTTATTGGTGAGTCTGACTTTCTTACACAACCTAGGGTTTGACCTTAGGGTTTATCCTTCTTTTATTGGGATTTTTAGATATAATTTTTCTAATTACATATCATAACTTCATATTTGATTATGGTGTGTATTCCTTTTGCTTCTACCTCATTTGTTACACCTTTTAGGGTTTAGTGCTTCATTGTGTGATCTTATTTTTATCCCACCTTTATTTTTGCCCTTAGGGTTTCATTTTTAGATCTAATTGCTTGTTAATTTTTTACTTTATATCAAACCTCACATTCCTTTTATATCATTTGGCCTTTAGGGTTTTGTAATTTATTTTGTGTTTCAATCTCTCATCCACATCTAGGCATTCCTTTGAGAAGAAGTCCTTGTTTGAATCCTCAATGGCCCAATCTAATAAGAATGGTATCCCTAATAATGTTCTTGTAAGTATTGGTAAATTACTCCTATTATTGAGAATGAGGTTGAGTATTATGATCATGAAGCCCATTTGGAGAAACAACAAATTTCCCATGAACTTGCTAGTTTTGTTGAAGTAGATAGTGTTGTGTCTTGCACACACTTCGATAAAATATGAGCTATTGATAACTGAGAGGGGGGGGTGAATCAATTATCCTAATTATTTCTTCTTCTAAACTTTTCTTATTAATCAATGCGGCATTAATTCAAACAAGCAAATATAACCATGAAATGAAGATACACATGACACAATATTTTTGACGTGGAAACCCTATTAAGGGAGAAAACCACGGGGTGATTAACCCAAAGATTATTCTCTGTTAGAAGAATAAGGAAATATAAAATGGCACTTGCCAATTAGGGCTCACTGCCCAAGCACACTGCTCACAAGAGGCACACTACCTACAAGAGACTCACTGTCTACAAAGAGAATGTTATACAATACTTGAACTGATTAGGAGCATCCACAAATGCTGGAGTTCAGTTCTGGTTAGGCTCAGTATACTAATCTGCTGCACTTCATCTTTCCTCTTCCTTTTTGCTGTTTTCCTTTCACATACCAGATCTTCCTTACTGCTTTTGTTCTGCTCTTCTGCTTTTATTCGCACATCACTAACAACAACAACAACTCTCACAACTGAATCCATTGTGTATATATATCCGCACAAGTAATTTCATCACCTTTCTAGTCGGCACCCGGAATAGTCAATCTTTTCACTAATTCTGATATGTCGGCTGAATCCTTGCACATCAAGTAATGCAGATCAATTATATGCTTGTATAAATCATTAATCATGTCAGCCAAACATGATTCATGCCTTCATAACCTTTACCACAATCAGTAACACATCCAGAAAGTAGTCTGATGTTCTGTCAGTCAGTTCTTCCTCTGTTCACACTGTCACTCAGGAATCCGGTACTCAACTATTCATATCTTTGTCCTCATCTATCACCGGAGGCTAAATCCTTGGAATATACCACTCAAGGTAGTCCTCTTGACTTCCCCAAATCTGCACTTCACCAAGATACTTCCTTTGAGAGATCCGGACCTGTCTATCGGACCTTGCCACATGCTATGTTCTTATTTACCGGACCACAACATTCTTCACTCTGTCTTCTGGTAGAGACACACCATGTCCTGCGGATGTGTGGGATGAACTTTGTTGCCATCAATGACAACAATCATGAATCCATATAGTGTCTCTTGCCAACATGAGCCCCCTCTTTTTATTTTGCCTTTATGTCTTGATAGATTAATTTGTGTTGGCATTATTTTGCATTCCTTTTGTGTCTCAATAGATAGTTAAAAATGGTTTTGGGAAAGTTTTTGAAAAGTTTAAGTCAAGAGCTAAGTTTTGTATGTTTTCAATAAGAATTCAAGTTTTCCTAAGCTTCTACAAGTTTGTGGGATTCTTATGCACTTGTGAACTTTTGACTTTTAATCTAAAGTCATGAGCTTCATTGAATTCCTACATCTGCCTTTCCTTCGCTTTTGTGACCATATCAATGTTCAATAGAACTCTTCAAATTCCCAATTTTATGGGTTTGTGGGATTCTTAGGGACTTCTTCCATCTTCCATTATAGTCTAAAGTCCTCATGTCCCTCAAATCCTCATATTTGCCTTTTTTTGGAGATCACTATTATTTGAGTTTGTTGAATTTATGAGGACTCTTTCCATCTTCCATTCTAGTCAAAAGTTTGGATGTCTGAATCAATCTCACAATTGTATAAAAAGTTTAAAAAATAATTTGTTGGCATTCCAATGACTTGCTCCATTGCTCATTTTTTGTCTCATCTCATCTCCCACCATTCATCTTCTAGTTTCTCACTTACCTGTTAAGCCTATAATAATGGTTCCCATATGTGAATTTGTCCTACATAAAACTTGAATTTTCTACCATTTTCACCTTTTGTGAATTGATTTATTGAGCTCTTGCAACTCCTTCAAAATCCTTGAACGTTTGAATCATGTTATTCAAGTCTACCTAGTTGGATTTTATATTGAAATTATTGTGACAGCATCTATGTTGGCTAGTGAAAGTGTTTAAACTGTGTTCTTGACATGATGAAGGGGGTAAATTACAAAACACATGACAACAAAAATTGCACATAGAAAATAGAATGTTCTTTTATTGATTTGGGCAACTCATTACATTACAAAAGCTCAAATACAATCAGAGGATGAATCCTCTACAGGTTGCAACACACTATAGTTTTCCTATCTCCAGACTCTGGAATCTTCAACCTTCTGTAACCCCAAATCAACTAGGGTTTTTGTTTTCCCACCTATTCTTGACTCTACACTTTCCCCCTTATCTCTACTACTTCCTAGGGTTCCCAAAAATAGTCATAAATAGCCATTTTGGCGGCCAACAACCAAATTTCAAAGTTTGCATCTCCCTCCAAAAATAGGTCAACTTCTGGAAAGCAAAACTTCATAAACCGTTTAAAGCACTAGAAAGCTCGCGAAGTGAACTATCACACTGGAACTTCATAAATGGATTTCCATCAACTTTTTGGGACGTTATGGGACATTTTAGTGCCTCATATTTGATTTCAGAAATTTTTAGGGGTTTTTCAGAAAACATAAACTTTAATATCTTTCATCTCACAAATGATCTTTGCCTGATTCCTTCGCCAAAGGTCTTATATTTCATTTACGAAGCTTCCTGTAAATTTTTGCTTCCATCCATTCCCAATTACAAACTTTCCAAAAATATCTGTTAAACTTTCCAAAAATAGAAGTTTTCTATTTTTAGCAGTTTGGAAAAATTGAAAGTCCTACATCATTATTCAAGTGATTATGGAACCAAAAATACTAATTATGGAAATAAATGAAAACAACTTCAATGATTTTGAATCAACATCTTTTGGGTGATGCAAGATTGCCCTTACACCACTGGATGCTACTGCATCATGACATCTAGGGTTTCTAGAGAGATTTTTACGGTGTAGTTCAAATTGATTTTTTCTTGTCAAGTGTTCAAAACCAATAAGTCGTGGCAAACCCTTTTTATTATTCCAAGTAAACAATTTGTTGTTAGGGTTGGTTATCAATGAAATTTCTCATAATATCAAGTTTTATTGGAAGCTTAAAGTTTAGGGTTTCATTTTGAATCATTTTTGTGTATACTAAAACCTAGAACAAAACATGGATAAATGCATAAAACAAAAATTCTATTCTAAACCTAGATACACCTCCATTATAGCAAAAGAGAATAAATAAACAATGAAAGAACACAATAAATCCATCACCAACACTCTCTTTGATATCTTGGATATAATCAGGATGTGTGTTGATGGAGAGATTTGGACTGTGGTTGTTCTTGCTAAGAATGTAGTAGCATATGATTGTTATACTTCTACAATTTATGATGATATATGCTTGAGACTGGCTATCTTTATAGATTTTTTATGGGAATGAATGGATGGCTGGGATTAGATCTTAGATTGGAGGGTGATGATTGATTAGCTTCCAAGGTAGACTAATGATGTAGGGCTAGAATTGATTCAAATGTATGGGGAAGTGAGAGGTTCACAAGTGGTGGCCAGGGATAAGTGCAAATGATTGAAAGAGGATTAAGGAAAATAGATGGATAGGATTACCTTATTTTGAATGGAGGGTTGAGATCAAAAAGGTTTCTTTTGGATTTTAGTGGAGGTTGACTTTTTCTTTATTTTTCAAATAAAATTAAGGAGGAATGTGCACTTGATCTAATTAATTAAATAGCTTGGCTTATTTAATTAACTAGCAAGAGAAGGTTAGCTTGATTAATTAAATATTCTTATGTATTTAATTAATTAATGATGAATGGAGATTAGTTGAATTAAATAAATATTATTTACTTATTTAATCCATGAAGGAATCTTGGATAGAGAGATGATTTAATTAATTAAATGAATACGATTTATTTAATTAATTAGTGATGAATAGTTGGAGCAAAGGTTAGTTTAATTAAACAAATATTTAATTAATGTTAAAAAAGGTTAGTTCTATTTTATAATTTATTTAATTAACATTAGAAGAAAGTCTAGGAGATTAAATAATGCGTTGGTAGAGATACAATAGTGTTAGATTAAAATGCAATAGTAGATTTTAGGTGTCTACATTTTGCCCCTCTTTGAGACAATGTTGCGCTAAGTGGAGTAACATTATTTCAAAAAAATAGGAGGAAGATGCCCCTATCATGCGAGAGTGGGATAGAGCTAGTTAGGGATGCCCCCTCGAGAGAGTAGATGGGTGAACATGGCTTGGGTCGTCTCTCGAAAAGAGAATCAAGGCTAGAGGGTGAAAACTAGGCTAAAGAAGTTAGAATGGGACAACGGGATGAAAATACTATAAATATGGTGTATGGGGTAAAAATTAATGTTTACCTTCCTCAAATAGTATAAGAGCTATGAGCTAAGTGAGAGAAGCAGCGATAGAAAATGGATTTCATTCCAGTCCAAGAGCATCACAGTGAGCGCACCTGAGAGTATCAGCGATGAGACGATGCTGGACCATAAATGAGTGTCATTTTTGAAAGTGGGGGGTGGGGTTATGGGTAATAAATGTAGGGGAAATCATGTCGAGTGAATACACTACATGATGAAATTCATTCTTTGGTGTATTTGTGCATGCAAATGGCGTATTTGTGAGGGTTAGCAGCGTATGCACCAGAATGGAACATGTATAGGTTAGGATATTGTATCCACCAAAATAGAGTATACATTGGCCAAAGTAGCATATCCACCAAAATGGCATATATACTAGTGACTATGGCATATGCAAGTTTGGTGTAGCATATGCACTCGAATGGTGTATGCACGGTTACGGAATGAAGAAAATAGAGAAGTGATTAGGTGAGTGGACTAAAAATGCATGTTTTGTGTGGTAGTATAGGTACAATTGCTAGTGATTATGGTGCAAGAAAGGCGATTAGTAGCCTTGGGATAGATGGTAGCCTTTGATGAGGTAGAGTGGGACCTACTAGAGGTAGTGAGTCATTTTTACGTGGCATTGATGTCTAAGATTCAGGTAGATAGAGCAATGCTAACAACCCTGGTGGAGAGATGGTACTACAAGATTGACCTTTGATCTCCTAACAAGGGAGATGTGTAACATCAAAAATTGTATACCCATGCAATTTCACACTACATTGCACAACCACCCTAGTGCTTGTGCCTTCTCTCTGCATTATAAGCTAAGGTTTGTTTAATTTATGCTTCTTTTCTTATTTTACTCAAATTTCATTATGTTGCTTAGATAGTCATATGATCCTAAGGTATCATGTGTGACCAAGGGCTAGTTTTTCTTGGACTTGAGTGTTGAGTGCGAACGTCTACGCGACACACTAGCATCTTTCATCTATTTGTTGTCAGGTGACCATTCCTGGGTGTTACCATATGCCTCCAGTAATCATGAGACTTTTGGGTAATGCCTCTCCAAGATGTAGAACATCTCTCTACCTACTATTTCAAGATTGTTTCCCTCTCTTGGTTGATTTGGAAGATTTTGGGAAAACAATGGATACAACTCTTAGATTTTCTCTCATGCTCTCTCTCTCTCTCTCACACACATTCTCAAGCTCATATAACTCTCTTGGCTCTAATCTACAATATTGCTTGGTGAATTCAATCTCTACAATAGCTACATGAATGTTTGCACTCCTCTTGTGATGTTGCATCATCTTGGCTAGCTCTTGGAGGTTTTGGTTTCCTCTTGTGTTCATTGAGGAAGCTCTATCTTGTTGGGGTTTGACGCTATATACCAAATATAAGCTCTTGTTAACTTGCAACTTTCTCTTCTTGAATCAGATTGGTAAGTTTGTTCATTGTGTTGCTCAATCCTTTTATTTAAATCTGCTTTACTTTGTGCAATTGTGTTATAGTGTAGACCACCATTTTATTTGTATTATTATGGTATAGACCACCATCTTTCTCTCTTGCATTGGTTGCATGCCTATGGGTTTCTTCCTCGTAGATTAAGGAAGCAAATCTTTTTTATTCAGTTGTTTCATTGTTACTGTTAGTTCCTAAACACACTTAGGGTAAGATCACACACATGTTTTTCCTTTGACTTCTTCTCTACATATCAATCTATTGCTTGTGGAGGTTGGAAGACCAAAATTGGGACTTGACAGAGGCAAGTCCCTAAGCAGTCCAACCATTTTCTTTCTCTCTCTTTACAGGTTATTTTTAGGAGAGGACTTCACAAACGCACATAAGTTTTTTTGTGCTTCCTCTCTTTCTTGCTTTATTTCATTTATATATCATAGTTGTGATATTTTGTTATTTCATGTTACCTGGATAATGTTGGGTTTGTGTTGTGCAGACATTATGGGTCCGTATAGACCTAGTAATTTTTATTTTTGGCACATTTTGGACACCAGCACCCAAGGCAGACGTCCTCACGACGTGCTATTATCTAAATCAATGAGCCTCTCTCTCTAGCTACATGTTCCATTTTCTTATCTCTTTCTGCCTCTACTGTCATTTTTCTCAATTCTATACACAATTATTCAATTTCAACAATTTTGTTATTTTCCCTTCATTGTCAAGCACCTAGTCTAGTTGTCTTGCTTTGATTGGGATGTATAGTGGTTCTTGTAGACACCTAAAATTGACCCATTTATTTATTCATGCATTAAACTCATATTGCATCGCATACATCATCTCTATCTGACATACTCATCATTAATAAAATCATTTTCTTCTTAATTAATTAAATAATTTTTTTTATTTAATTAATCTTCTTATTTCTTTCCTATGGTTAAATAATTTTTAATTATTTAATCATTTCGTCATTCTTCTATTAATTAATTAAATTATTTTTATTTAATTAATTATCTTTATTTCTTCTATTTCTCATCTACGATTAAATAATTTTAATTATTTAATCATTTTCATTTTCTCTTCATCAATAAATAAATAAAATTAAATATTTTGTTTATTTCCCAACGTGCACATAAATTAAATAAAATTTATTTATTTAATTTATATTTCATCCTCTCTTATCTTTATCATTTTCTTCTAAAATAGTGCAAGTAGGCCCCTTTGTCCATAAAATAGCAAAAATCAAAATGTGGGAATATTTAATAAATTAGAAAAAATCAAATATCCTCATCACTAAATTCTAAAAATAGAAACAACATTCTATCTTGGGAAGAAATCTTATCTTCACCAAAAACCCACCTAAACTTTCTAAAAAAATGCCTTTTTCATGGACACTTGGCATGTGCACATTCATCCTCTTCTCTCATTCATCCTCATCCATTGATCTTTCCTTTCTTTCTCCACCATTGATCATATTTCCTCCAAGTCTATAAATACCCCCATTTTCTCTCATTTTCACATCCTCAATCACATAGCATCGACATTATCTTCATTTGCATATCATCTTAAGCATCCATGGCTGCCTTTTATAGTATAGTTGCATACTTTGAGGATCAATCCACAATTAAACCAATAAATCATATAAACTAGGTGATATTACTCCTTTCTGTTTTGTTTTGTTTGCATTTAGTTTTAGATTTCTTGAAGATATTGTAGGTTTTATTGTTTTAGCTTGATTTGAATAATGGAATTTTCCTACGTACACAGTTCTATTGCAACCTAGAATAGGTTCTTGAACATATAAAACCTTAGATAACAGAATCTAAGTGTTGCGTTGGTGAAGAACTCCCTTGGTTGAAGATATTCAATTGAGTAGTTTTTCCTACACCACAAGATGATGGTGACTTTGGAGGATGTTTAGGAATAACACAAATCCTAATCCATGAGGACTGAGTGTACTAGAGGAAGACAACACCATAGGTGGCTCTACTGAGATTGATAGGGAGAGGTAACTATTACTAATTTTTTGTTCACACTAAAATTAGTTAAACCTAAGTGTAGTTGTTCAGAAGGAATAAAAGAAAACTTTGAAGTTATGCATTCAATGGACAGTTGATATCTTGACAGAGCAAAAGTAGACTTCAGATGACAGGATAACCCATTAGTCTAATCAAGACTAATGAGTCATCATGACAAGAGAATCAGATGGCCAAGGTATCAATTGTTCATGAAGTACAATTGTTTTAATAGTGTGTTATCTTTTAGGAGTTATAAGTTAAATTGATTATTCGGTTAATCATATTTGAAATAGAGAAAGAAAGATATTTGTATTGAACTGTTACTTCATGTCATGTTTTGAATATACATTCAAATATCTGTTACTTTATCCTATGCATTGATTGAAAAAGAAATACACATTTATCAAGTGCATATGATAAATTAACTGATTATGTTTAAAAGAAGTGTTCAAATGTGTCCCACACAAGCCGTGGGAGTAACTAGACTGAGCAATTGCAGACATGCAAGCTATACATTTGATTGATAAAAGAAATGAAATGAGCACATGATAAAAGTAAACATCCATCATTGCCTAAGCAAGAAGGTTGTCTTGCTGGTGTTGGTCTTCAGTCTTTATCTTCAACTCCTATCATCAGTTGAACCTGCAAAAAATTGGGGACAACCCCGTTAGCGCTCTAGATGTTTAAGGTTATCATATGTTTTTATCAAGCATATATATCTTCTTATCACATCATGTGTTGTTATATGGAGCCTAATCATACTCAGAGGTTAAATTTTCCCCACTTTTATCAGCGTGGTTTCCCCCCAAATTCCTACGGGGTTTGGGGGCAGCGCCCCCAAGACGGGGTCAAGGGGCAGCACCCCTTGCGGGGTCCAGGGGTAGCGCCCCTGGCGCATTCCCTGTCGCTATACAGGGCGGGGTCGAGGGGTAGCTCCCCCATGGGGGCTCGGGGGCAATGCCCCCGAAACCTCACATGGTTTTTTATTATTTTATAAAGCACCAGGAGTTATTTTTCATTGACCAACATAAGAAAACCCTATTTTTGTAACCAACAAAAACCTTGATAAAAAGCGGCTAAGGGTTAGGGTTTTGGTATTGTATTGTAGCATTTTGCAGCGGTATTGAGTTGCAGGGATTGCTGATTGTAATTGGTTTGATTTACTAGATAATAATATTGGACTCTCTGTTTGGTGGATGTAGCCCGAGTTTGGGTGAACCACGTTAAAACTTGTCTCTCCTTGTTATTATTTCTGTGTATTTCCATTCCTCTGTTTAATTTTATTTGCATTTAATTGATATCTTCTTCCGGCTAACCCTAACATCATGCATTGCATATGAAAGATCATATCAAATGAGGGCTACAAATCAGAAAAAATCATGAAGAGGATTAATCAATACCATCAGGTATATTTTTATGCTAACTTGTTTGTTGACTATGCAGGTATAGGAAAAGTAATGTTGCTGATTTGGAGACATCAAAGCACATGGTGAAAAATGTGGCTCCCACAAGGGTTGAGCCCAACGTGCTCTCCCTTCTTATCCATTCAAGAAGGACATCAAATTGCATAAACAAAGTAATCATGCATAGGAGCAACCATCACTGAAGCAATCAAGAGGTCATAAAAGAAAGACAAAAAGGACAGTTGCTCCTATACACTATGCCCCATCACAAGAGGAGTCTACTAGATCATCTTCATAGCATAGAATAAATCAAATATATTCATGCAGAAGAAAGATGAAGTGCAGATGCAGGTATGATCAAAGAAACTTACAAATATATTACATATTCTATCCATTATTATGATATAGAAATGATTACAACTTATTTCACTACAACAATTGGCCAACAAATGCCAAATCTAAAGCCACTGATACACTGAAATCAGCATTCAAATAGTACAGATCTGATAAGAATAATATGATGTTATTGCCAAAATAATAAGAGGCTCTTCCTAGGTTTCATGCAAAGACAAATTAGAGTTTTTCTATAGTTATACAATGAGAGAAAAGTGAGAAAAGTCCTATTGTAGTCATAATGAAAAGAACAGAGCCATCATGAAAGCAAAATTCACTATTGTCATGCAATGAATGATGAGTTATAAATAGCACACAAAATTTAGGTGTAGATAGTGAATGATCAAGGAACAGTCTATAATCTGCCAGTAATCTAAGACAAGAGGTCTTTCCCCGTGAAGGATACACAACACTCATCATTGTAGGTTCTCATTTTATTCTCTGATATTCAAAGAGATCCATAGACCTCATGAAGATTACATACATTCTAGATGGTCATTAAACTGAAAAGCAAACGGTGTTGTCTACCTCAGGATCTTCCAAACTTCATCTTAAATTCACTGCACAGTTAATAGGATTAGTCAGGGTTTTAGTATATGTATGATAATCTTTGACCACAATGAGATATGAAAAGATATAGTGTATGGGATCTACAAAGCACAGAAGTAAGAGATGCAGGACAGACATATAAAACTCTTGATCAACAAGGGCATTTCATGAATGCAAGGCACTATGATGGCCACCAACAGTGAAGGTCTGAGAATTTGTGAAATACTTGGAAAGCTACATTAGATATAGTCAAACTACTTTTTAGGCCTAATATGGGTTTTAAAGTATTGACAGGAGCATAATAGTATTCCTTGTGGTCTAGCATAGACATTTTGACTGTCCTCAAAAGGACAAGTAGTCATGTGAAAGGTAAATAAAAAAAAATTGTCATTGAAAACTGTAGAGAAGCAGTCACCAAGTCTTAAGAAGGTATCCATAGGATAGCTAACTGCCAGGGAAAGGGAACATTCATAGTTGAAATCATTCTTTCAGAGGTTTCAAGACAAATTTCAATGACATTACACTTTCAAGAGAGTCTTACAATAACCTTGTTGATAGTCATACTAGAATTTTGTTGATAGTCATATGGAGATGGTGAGACTGTCGTCAAAGAGCCCACCATCACCATAGCAGGTTTCACTCTTTTTGGCCAAACAAGGAGAGTACAAAGAAGATAATATTTAGATATCTACGGTCATCATCAAACTCATTGTAAGAGAAAAGAGATTTTGCAGATAGTAGGTAGAGATATCAAAAGGGAGAAAGTGAAGGAAAGTAGTCAGCAAACAATGAAGACAGAGGAGCAGCTTTACATGATAGAATTCAGGCAAATAGAAGGCAGTCATTAAGAGATAGTTCTAAGACAACTGGAGCCAAGCATGGGATTTGGTAGCCTTTGAACAAGAACAGCTTCACAGATAGTCACGGTGACAGCAGTGAATTACAAATGATTATGCTTAAATATCATCCACTTCAACAGTTAGAGGTTTGGCTTGGCAAATAAAAATAGGACAAATATTTACCACTTTGGTTATGAGTGAGGTGTGAAAACCAGTCATGATCATGATTGTCCCAACATGAAATAAAAATAATTGAAATGAATGATATTCAAGTAAAATCAACATTGATAGTCAAAAAGAGGAAGTGATCAAGTTTCTGGTATGGAGATCACAAAGGGAGCAGTCAATAGTAAAGAATGTTTTGATAGAGTAGAACTTTCAGAGGAAGTGGTTCATAGTCTACAAAGGAAACCCTTGAGAGGGTTTATGAGAAGAAGTAAAGCTTCATCTTTTCCTGTTAAAATGATATGAGATAAAAAACCTTGCTTCACAGTTTCATAGAGTTTCTCAGTGCCAAATAAGAAGACCAATCAAAATATGACAAAGAGCTCATATATACAACTAGAGTAGCTGTTAAAACCTTCAGGTTTGTTCAATACAAAAGCATACAACCCTAGTAGGGTTTGTCAGAAATAAAAAACCAAAGCTATCCTTTTCAGAGAGAACAAACAAACCCTCATCACAAGCTTTTTGAGAACCTCATTTCAGAATTTTCATACAATCAAGAGAATATATAGGTGAAGAGAGTATACAAGATGCAAAATGGTGGAAGAGCCATGGTAGGTAAATGAAAATGCTATAGAAACTAACAAAATACCTGTTAAAAGTCAAAGCAAGGGTTACCTTTCACTTTTGCCATAAATACAATGAAGAAATCAATCAAACATGCTCAGAGATCGCAAAGAACAGGAGGAAACCCTTCAGATGGAGTGCCCAAATAGCAGCATGGCGGTGTTCGAAGCTCATCAGTAGAGAACTCAAGTAATGAGAAGAAAATAACAAACACTTGAGTTAGGGTTTTAAGGTCTTTCCTTTTACATGATCTTTTGCCCTTTCTCATGGCTTGTGAGTTTTCTTTTGCCTTTGTTAAGTCAAAAATTGACATCATTATCTTATCCGAGTGCCAGGGGTTCAACACTTGAAAAATCAAAGATACCTAACCATCATTATTAGAAGAGGCCGACAAATATGTGTTCCTTGCACATAGTTCCAAGTCAAAATGTTGATATCATTAGAAAAGGTAAATTTTATGCCTTATGCAAATCAAACAAACCTCTATACCTTGAGGTCAACTATGCATATGGTCAGAAATCCTTATACCTTGCATGTTGCAAGTATACCTTGTCTCATCAAAGATTCTATCATAATAATTGATACATGCAGGATGATCGAATGGATGGCCAAAAGGAATGATTTTTATGCCTTATGATTTTATCATCTAAAGTCAAAAAGGAAAGAAGTTATATGAAGTCAAAAAGAGATTGCAAGGAGTATCATTAGTTTTTGCATAAGGGAGATAATAAGAAGGAAGAAGGTATGTTTTGCATGATGATGAATATGACAAGGTGACAGGGGTCTACTTGGAGTGTTGTTTTGTTTTGCATGGTGAATGCATTGTGGATGGAGTGATAAGGCAGAGAGGACTTTTTTATTTTCTCCTTGATACAAATTGGAGTCATAAGGACTTGTGATATTATGACTAAGTTTTTTATGCATTTTTGATAATGTATAAGAAAAGATAAGGGTATATTTTTTCTTAGGGCATAGTATCATGCAAGAAGGTATATTCTCTCACAAGGAGTTATAAGGATTGTATTTATCTCTAAGTCCTATTTTTTGCTAAAATCATGCAAATTAGGTATATGTATTTGGAGTGATAAGGAGTTAGTTTTTCATGCATGATTTTACAAATATATTAATTGTAAATAAATAATAAAGTAATATTTTCCAAATTACTTTATTATTTTTTCACAAATTGTAAAGTCAAACCAATAATAAAGTAATTATTTTTATTACTTTATTATTTACTCACAATCAATTTTTCTAAAGCAAAATCATGCAAATTGATTAGTTGAGTTAGCTAGGCCACCTAGGAGGTTCTTGCATGATTTAAGGAGTATTTTTAGGGTTCTTGGTCAACTTTTTGGTCAAGCATATGGAGAAGTCCAAATTGGAGCTATTTTTGCTCAATTTGTGGTAGTTTGAGCCCCTATTTTTGGGCATTTTTGAGGTTGCTCATGGGAGATTATTTTTAGAGGCAGCTAGCTGTAGTTTATATTTTTTGCATGCCTCTTGTGAGAGAAAACCTATATATTGTAAAGCAAAAGATTGTTTTTGCGAGTTCTGGTCTTTTTTCTCTTATACACTTTGAGAGAAGAAGGTTTTGTAGCTCATTTTTTTACGGTTTTATTGAGAGATCAACATGTTACAGGTTCCATTTTTGTCTCCTTTGCAATTTTTTCTTTGTTCTTTTGAAATCAAATAGTTACCTTTCCATTTAATGCTAATTGTTTGAATTGATTTGATGAAGTTTTACTGTGTTTAAACATTAAACCTTTAAAATTATTGTCTCACTTCTTGCTTGCAGTATTAAGCATAGTGTTATTGCTGGTCTTAGGTTGTGTTAATGAAAATAATCCTTTTGTGTTGTGAAAAATCCATTTCCTTCATAGAAAGCCTATTTTCAAACCTTCCTTAGAAATATTTTTGTGATATTTATGCCAAGATTGGATTGTGTGGGTCAGATTTCTGAGTTGTATTGTGAACCAGATTGCATATTTTTACCCATTTTAGGTGCATCACCAAATTTTCAAAGTTTTCATTTCCTTATAGTTTTATTCTTACCATTTTTCAAAACAGAAAATCATACATTCCAATAGAATATTTTAAGGGAACCAACCCACAATCTGGAGGTCTAATTTCATTATAGGGCACCCACAACCTGAAATTAGTCCCATGTTACACATAATTGCAGAACTTTTCCAGTCTTGCATACGGGTGCAATTCCCAGTGATAACAGTAACATTTTATTGTGAGGCTTGTGCTTCAATATAGACACGTTTGGGGTTTGGTAGAGTAGTTACCCCTGGTTCTAATGGTGGTTGCTAGTAGCATATTGGTGTCTAACAAGATAGGGTTGTACTTCATGATGTGTTTAGCATCAAATGTGGTGGTTGACATGTTGGAGTCGATAGTGGAGTTTGCATGGGGGTCGTGTGTATTGACCCACTTACACATAATTTAGTAGGAGCATTAGGGCATCAACCTTGTTACACGTGTGGGTCTAGGAGCACATAGCCATCAATTAGCTAGAGGGGATATGAGTTCTATGAGAGGTAGATGATCATGTCATACATGGATGGAGGATAGTGTGAGGTATACAACGTAAGCGTATGGGTGATGCCAATTTCTATTAGAGAGCTATAGATGAGTTCTAGGCATAAGAGGTGATCTAGAGGCCATGTAGGGTAAGGTTTGCATGGGCACAACATATGCGTTCTTCTTGGGCTATGGGTAGACACCATGCTACAACATTGGGAGATATGATTTCAATATAGAGAGATATAGACCAAACAAGGTTCTAAGACAATTTGGTGTACAACAGGACAAACTATTAGGGCCACACATTTTTTCTCGGTTAACCTAGGAGATTAGACGGTGGAGGCTGATGGTGGATAGGTAAGTAGCTACACATAGTTGGGATAATCTATCTCAAGTAACTTGGGTTGAGCATGGGGATGTAGTATATGTAGGATTAGACATGAGATGTGATGGTTGGTGAGCATAAATGAGATCCAAGCATTTGATAGTTCTAGTATAGAGAGTGAAGGATATGTGAGCTACAATAGCAACAATGTCGAGAGAGCACCATCAACAACAAATGAGGGAAGGGAGAGTGTTAGTGTTGCTTGTAGTTCTGGTAGTACTAGTGGTGGTCCCATCACTAAGAGATGGAGGAGATGGTGGTAAGGATGCTCAAGTGCTAGAGAAACTAGATGTGTAGGTACAACTGGGCCATCAGGTGCTGGCACATCTAAGGTAAGGCCATCTAGGATAAGAGGGCCCATCATAGAGAGTCTGACATTGAGATAGCAACCAGAGATGCTACAATTGCCAACATGATAAGAATTTAGGTGGAGTGATATAACTTGTAGACATGGTTGGGGACAACCCAGGCTAAGAGAGATGGGTTCCAGGTGTAGATGGATGCCTTATAGGAAGTGAGGGATAGCTTGTAGCCATAGTTAGATACCTTACAGGTAGTAAGGGATTTGTTACAAGCTGAGAGGGACACAACTAGGACCCTTCTTATGCTTGTTGGGATGGCATAGGTTTTTGCAAAGTTGATGAGGGATCAGAGAGATCTGTTATTGCCAGAGCTTATATGAGGTAGTTGTTCTAGCCTCACAATGGGAAGCAATATATTCATATTAGATGAGCTCATGAGTGACAGGCTCAAGAATGAGATCAATAGAGAGGGAGCCACCTATGTCAAGGCCACTATCACTACCAACAAGATCACTACCAAATGAGGGCATAGAAGATAATGCCAATTAGATTTGAGAGGGGTTAGGCTATGTGATGATTTATGATTTTGTATGAGGCCATGTGCCAAATGTGACATATGATGTATTGATATATAGTGATGTACATACATTATTTTGATATGTGTGTGTGTGCGCACATGCATGCGTGTGTGCACAAATCAATTTGTTGGGCACATTTATGTTGTTCATGATGTGTGGTTTTTGTGATGGATATATGAGATGTTTTTATGATGTATGCCTTTGTTGTGATTATGGGTGTACTAAATTTTTTGATTATGGATATGGACTATGTGATGTTAATTATGGATATGGATTTGATAATGAATATGGTATGATTATGTATGCATGTAATTTTTTATTATGGATGTATGATTTTTATGGATATATGCATGTTTTTGGTTATGCCACATGTGGATAGATTAGAAATCAATGGTTATGGAATGGATAATAGAATGTTAGTTAGAAAATGATGTTACAAAACCACGTTCAGTTTTACTCAAGCTATCATAAATTTTGTGGTGTATTGGATCTTATTCATTTTGATGTGTTTGGTCCTGTAGATGTTCCTTCCATTTGAAATTCCACATATTATGTTTCATTTATTGATGATTACAGCAGAAGGACATGGGTATATTTTCTAAAGAGTAAATCTAAAGCTTTTAGTCAATTTAAAGAATTTAAAGCAGTGGTTAAGTTGCAGACTAGAAAGAAAATAAAATGTTTGAGGACTGACAATGGTGGTGAATTTTGCTCTAATTATTTTGATAGATTATGTAAAGATTGTGGCATTCAGAGACAAAAAACAACTCTGTATTCTCCACAATAGAATGGAGTTACAAAAAGAATGAACATGACACTGATGGAGAAGGCTAGGAGTATGCTTAGTGGTGCTGGTCTAGAATAAAGATTTTGGGTTGAAGCTATTTCCACTACTTGCTACTTGATTAATAGGTCTCCTACATCATCTCTTGTTGATAAAATGCCCATGGAGGCATGGTCAGAGCACAAGCCTTCACTAAGACATCTTAGAGTTTTTGGTTGTGAGGCATATGCACATGTGCCAAAGGAGAAGCAAACAAAGTTGGAGAACAAGGCTGTGAAATGTATCTTCATTGGGTATAGTTATGGTGTGAAGGGATACAAGCTTTGGGATCCTGTTGCATAGAAGGTAATATATAGTAGAAGTTTTATTTTTAGAGAAACTAAGCCTTATTTTGTTACATTGCAGCTAGAATAAAGTGAATAGAAAGATGTGATTTAACTCCCTTCTATGCTTGATAAAGTTGAATTGAGGCCCCTAGATAGAGAAGCAGTTGAGGAGAGCTCATATATCTCTGAATCTTCACAAGAGGAGGAAGAACCTCCAACTTAGCTTGTCTGAAGGCCTGCAAGGCATAGACAATCACCTAAAAGGTATTCATCTAATGACTGGAGATGTATTTGTTCTTTGAATACTAACATAGATGAACCTAGATCTATAGAAGAGGCATTAGGTATGAATGATATAGAGTCCTGGACGATTACTATGGATGAAGAAATGATAGCTTTGAAAAAGAATGATACATGGGACTTGGTACCATTACTTGAAGGATGAAATCTATTGGTTGCAAATGGGTGTTCAAGAAAAGATTGGTTCAAATGGAGGTATTGAGAAGTACAAAGCAGGTTGGTTGTGAAAGGTTACTCTCAGGTTGAGGGTCTTGATTATGGTGATATATTTTCTCCTGTTGCAAATATTACATCCATTAGATTCTTGCTTTCTATTGTTTCTACTTATGATCTAGAGGTTGAGCAAATAGATGTGAAAATGACATTCCTTCTATTGAACACACTGAAATGCTAAGAGGGGGGTGAATCAACATTTACAAAACTTAACTACGTCATTTGTAGATCAAATCAAATAAGTTAGAGAACAAAAAGTAAAGCATGCACCACATTAATCAACACAATAACACTAGGATTTTTATGTGGAAAACCCAAAATGGGAAAAACCATAGTGAGTGTTAGCTCACAATATATAATGCTCACTGCTATAAGGATTACAACTTTGTTTTAGGGCTACAACCCAAGGAAGCTAATACTCCCCGTTGGACTTGCAAACTAAGGCTACAAATTTAGGGAAAGATACAAAGACTTGTTGAAGAGACTCATTGTCTGATAGCAGGATACATGAAAATTACAATGAAAGCATTAACATGAACTGCTATGGAAGAAGCATCTAGCTTATCCTGATGTTATAGTCCCCTTTTATGCACAATTACTTCATCATACTGACTTTGCACACTTCATGCTTGACATACATATCTATTCACTCACACCACTTCACAAATGACTTTGTTCTTCTATATATACCCTCCGCAACAACTCAAATCCTCAATTAGGTCGACACCAAAAAGACCTTTAGATGAAATATTTAATTCTTCATGGTTCAGCTTCAAACATATACATTATGAAAAGAAAATGAGTTGTAGATCACTACTCATGGTATAGCATGGTCAAATACATCACAACACATCCTTAAATGCTAAACCAAATGATCATGATCAACTGCACATGATAGAAACTAGATTGCCGACCCAAACATCACTAGCATTGTTAACTATCTATCTTTACATCATCAGGGAGACACCAAAAACATCATACAGACCAAGATATGAGAAATGTACCTTATCAACACTATCCTTACACCATTAACCTAAAATATATGATCGTATGTGCACCCGCAAAAGAAGAAACATGTTGAACTGATAAAAATAGGGCATTCCAGACTAACTATAACACATCAAACTTAGGAAATTGCATTGCAGACCACTAAAACATATGAAAATCTTATGAATGAACTCATGCATCATTCTAAACATATCCCTAAAGAAACACAACCATATCTATCATTCTAGAGGAATACAAAGCATTCCAACAATTCTTTATCATTGCTTTACTCTGCCAAAGCACAGGTCGGAACTCTATCGCTTATAACTTTTACTACATAAGGTTTCATGACTTGAAATCTTGGATTTAACACCTTCATATTCCAATCAACTTATCTTCAGAACCACAAGACTAAATCTTGCTCTGCGGAGGAATGTGGACTAAAACAATATGACTTTGCCTTAGAGTATACACTGTGAATGCCTTAACACCACTTCTATAATTTATCTCTAAGTGCGATACACCAAATGGATAAGATATCAATGTAGACATATAGGAAATATATTAGAACAAGTGTACTAACCTCCACATCACACTTGGACATGAGGCTGATTACCATTCTTCTTCATACTTAGACAACTTCTCTCCATCTGCTAGGTCTTTCAGATTGACCTGCCTTAAACAAGCTGACCCTACGTCTTTGACTGAGTCAAATTGTATCTCTCAAATCTTCCACTATTTATCAACCTATCTCTTAATCATTTCTTAGCCTCTTCAACTTCTTATACAAAACCTTTATACAATATTGACCTCAGTCAGGTTGACACATATTGAGTTGACATCAATGACAACACACATTGCCAACAATCTTCCCCTTTTTCATTGATGGAAACATTCATTTATCTATAAGTTATCTCTACCAACTGATAAGACAATAATTATCACACCCCCCCCCCCCCCCTTTGACATCAAGGACAAAGGGAAAAATATTTTCTACTTATACAACCAAAAATTATATGAACTCCCCCTGAGATGAAGATGCCCAAAAACTGATGCTATGTACATATTTTCCATCAAGAATGGCACTACAAGCCTCCACAAGTCTATACAAACCCAAAATTTTCTTATCTACAATACTCTTACAACTCACTTAGAAGGTAGAATGGTTTTGTATATTACCTTGAGTTGAGTAAGAGTAGATACCCAGTTTGGTTTTTCTGAGAAGAGAATATGATTCTGGCATTCAAACTGCATACATAATCCTCAACCTCATTATGTTGGTTGGGGTCTCCATCTTCTGATCAATTTTCTCTACTTCAGCTAGCAACCGTGACAACAAAGCAAGTCTCAAGTTGACTACTTCCCTTAATTGGCCAAACTGCTTCTTTATTTGTTCTCTTTGATCTAGAAGTTGTGTCAACTGTGAATGAAGATTTTCTAATTGAGCACTTGTTGACCCATCTTTGTCCTTTGACAAATCATATAACCCGGCCATTTGAGTAATTTGTGACACAATGGAGTCAATCTAATTTTTTCTGTCATTGGTGGTATTTTGCCATCTTAAGCAAAATAATTTAAAGCAGTGGCTCCATCAATGCATCCCTTAAACATCTTCAAATTTTCTTGCAATTTATTGTGTGCATTGGCACACTTGTCAGATACCTCAACCAATCTTTTGTCATTGATCTTCCTCAAAGCCTCTTGTTCTGCCTTTTTCTAAATATGAGAAGAGTGATCTTTGGAATAGTTCATTAAAAGTTTCAATATCTACTCTAGAGCCAAGGAAGGATCAATATTTACCTTTGGTAAGCCTTCCTGAATCAACTTCATTACATCCTCAACTAAGCTAGTCTTCTTCAAGTTTTCTTGCAGGAACTCCTTCCTTGCATAGGCATGCAGGATGTCACCAAGATGTAACTTGTGAAGTGGAGAAATACTTGATAAGTCAACCTACCCTTCATGAGTGGGAATTTGTAGAAGCTGAGGTGTGACCACCGATTGAAACTGCATCTACAAACTTAATAGGTCCTTGAATGAGTCTGACGTTGAAGAACTCTGACCTATATCCATAGAAGCATTATGACCTTTCTCATCTTGCTTCTCCTCAGTCTTCTTTATTTCATCCTGAATTTTCTCATTTTGTTTCTCCTTAGTCTTTTCTGTTTTAGTCTTCTCAAGATTATCCTCTTTCTTTTGCTCATCTTTCCCTGCATTCTCTGGAGGGGGGTTGTTATGTTCTATAGCAAAATTATTATTCTCAGGAGGGGTGTACCCATTTTACCTTGATCATCTATATCTTGTGCTTCTATATTCTTTGGAGGAGCAGTATCCTCATTCTGCTGATCATTCTTCACAGTCTCATCATCGCCTATTACATTATCTTCAAAAGATGACAAGTCTATATCATCAAATATATCTTTAATAATCACCTCAGCATTCTTCATCTCTTCAAGAATTTTGGTTGTTTTCTCTATTGTCTCCTTTTCCAATCTTTATATTTCTTCTTTATCCTTTCCCATTAGAATATTTACTCTACACTTTGTTCTAAATTCTTGTGCTTGTATTTGGGAAACTTTAACCTTTTCTTCATCAGAGATAGATGGACCAACCTTCTCAATTGCTTGTTGCCTCATCTTGGCCTCTTTTTCCATAGCTTCATTCCTCTTATTGGTGAGTATGTGTGCAAGACTTGTAGGAAGTTGTTCAATGATCTAAATGTTTCAAGTATGTTCTTAATTGGTGTTGTCATTGATGTCAACATATCTGTGTTGTCATTAGTGTCAACTGTGCTCTTATTTTGTTGCTTACTTGTAATGGGTGAGATGCTTTGTATTTACTTATGTAAGTAATCCTGATGTTGAGGATATTAAGAAAATTAGCTCCTCCGGTGGAAACAGTGTGTTGTGGAAACGGTGTATTGTATATAGAAGAACAGTCCAGAAGTTTGCTCCACATTTCTTGAAGATTGAATATCCTTGCCTATGGTTCGAAAGTTATTTAGAGTCATGTATAAAGATGTTATGTTTTGAGTTTGAGCTCTCCGCATGAAGATTTGAGTGAGTTGTGTTTACTCGAGTGAAACCTGCTTTTTCTATGTATTCAATTGTGACAGAGGGAAAGTATTCTGCTCTGCATTGATGTTTCACAGTCTGTGGTTCTAGAATTAAGTTTGTAATGTTGATAAGTGCCCTCAACTCTAATGGTTCATGGTTTGGTGGTCCACAAGCAATTTTTCCTTTATGGTAGTTGATTATAGTTAAGCTCATGTGCTCCAGATTGAAGAATCTCATGGATAAAGTGGTTACAGATTGTGGATGTTCCTGGTTATTACAACGTGCTTGTGGATGTCTCATGATCATGTTCCTACCTTCAGATTGGTCTGCAGAGAGAAATCTAGATCGTGGCTGAAGACTGTTTCTAAAAGACTTAGTGTGAACACCAGTCTTGGCCGACTTGGTTGTTTTCACTAATTGCGGAGATGCAGTGAAGATTGTAGAAGCATGTCGTGACATGGAAGATTGTATTTGAGTCCTAGACAAGGCGTGACATGATCCACATACATCTTTACATCTTTTCCTTAGCAAATTTTTGTATTAGGTCCATACCTATTTTATTTATGTTTGTAATTCTGACCTTGGAGATTGTTCCAACGATTGATGAATGTATTGCCGACCTTGATGTACATTCCAAGGTTGATGATTTGTATAAAGACTTGTAATGTAGTTGTGAAAAGGTGTGTGCAGAAAATGAGAAGATAAGTGCGAAGAATAAGAAAAGCATAACAGAGGAAGAATATTGAGCTTCAATGGAACTAAACTCAGGCATAGAGTAGATGCTATCAAATCAATTCAAAAACCCTTGGTAGTGAGCCACCCCATGGTAGTGAGTTGATCTTTGTAGTGAGCATCTTGGGTAGTGAGCCTCTAATTTTTGGTATTGTTATAACTTATATATTTCTGTGAGCTAACACCCACCGTGGTTTTTCCCTTATAGGGTTTTCCATGTAAAAATCTAGTGTCTCCTATGTCTCCTGTGTGATTATGATTAAGTTTATGGTTTCATGCTTTCATGGTTAAATTTGATTATCAGTAATTGAATAGTTGATGGTTTGATAATTATATGAAGTCAAGTTTTGTGACAACTGATTCACCCCCCCTATCTGTTGTCCTATGTATTTCAACACTCAATTAGAGCCACATTAAAGGCCATCATATATATGATTATGGCTTCCTCAATTATATCTTTATCATTGTCAGACATCTCATTATAAAGCTTTGCAACTTCCTTCAGGGCATCATGCTATACAATAGCATTGATATTGGCCTCAAGTTGTAGAGGCTTATGTTCAAATATTTTTGAAGGAGCTATTTTAGTTTTCTTTGCCTTTTCTTTTCCTTTTCCTCTAGAAGTCCCTCCTTCTTCTTCTCCCTCTCTTGTTCTTTTCTCTCTTTTCCTCAGCATACAAGATTCCTCTTCTTCTTCTTCTTCATCATCATCATCCACATTTACTGGATTAGTCTTTTCTTTCTTTTTCTTGTTTCTTTTGTCTTTCTTTCTTCTTCTTTGTAGTCTTGGTTTGTATTGGGACTTCAACAACACCTCTTCTCATGCTAGGGGGTGTTTGAGTAGGTCTAGAGGAAGTAGTAGGTGTAGACCTACTTGACCTTTTAGGAGTTTGTGAGGAAAATGTGGTTTGAGTTTCTTCTGTAGGAACCTCAGGAGTATTAAGCATCTCTTCCAACTTTGATTTCATCTTTTTTGCCTTTTCTCCTACATCCTTCTTGATTGTTTTGTTGGTTATTTCATTATATGTCCTGAATCTCTTAGCAGTAGGAATTTAGGCTTGTCGAGCAAGCTATGAGCACATCCAATCAAATTAGGTGCAGATACCTCATAGGGAAAGGTGGTTATCCAAAAAGTCCTTGGTTCAACTACCTCCATATAGATATTATCCTTATCCACCATGAAAGTTATATCATTATTGTATTTTTCTACAACTTTTGATGGTATCCTCTCCCTCATTTGCATTTCATATTGGAAGTTTTTAAAGAAACCCCTTGATACATAGTGCTGCATTGTTTAGTGTCTACAAAACTCCACATGTGATCCCCGATCTATTGTGCAACAGGGATATCTCTTCTCCAGACTACATTCTTCATACCAGGCAATTTTCTCAAGAAATAAAACATGATGCAAATGATCAAAGAGCCATACCAAAAGTGATAATGTGTCTCCTTCATTCTCTTTAGATTGTCTAATAATTGTTGTTGCAATAGGTCACATAGATCATAGGCTTTTCCTTCCTTAACCATCTGATGTGCATTGTAGATGACAATTGTGGTAGCAAAACCTTCTCTTTTGGTGTAATTTATATGCAATGCCAATTGTGGCATACCGGACCCTTAGGTCAATGATATCATCCACTATAAGGGTTCTTTTGTCAAAATTTTCACTGGTAAGCTTCATTACCACCTCATTCTTTATGACCTTTAGAACTAGCACAAGTCTGGAGGAGCACAATCTAGTCATAGATTTAATGGCTTCTTTTGTGATCATATAGGGTTGATCAAGATAGAGGAATTCTTCATGAATTTGGCTCAAAACATTCTGACCCAGTCATCCTCATAGTAAAAATTGGGAAAATTCTTCCAAACATCCAACCATTTAGCTTCAACATTTGCATACTCCAGTTTTAGCTAAAAATCATCACCCAAGAGATGGTCATTCCTGAATTGTTTCAATTTCAAATGATTGCATTCATTTATCTCTAAGTGGATGTATCTGCAGACATCCTCTATATGTAGTACATTGATGGGAATGCAGGAAAATGCTCCATCCTTGTCAGTTTCTGTGGATTTGTATGAATGCTTCTTGAATTTTGGCCTCTACCTCTCCACAACATCAATAACCACTGGTGTTGCCATGATAATTCTTCCAAAAGACTAAGGTTTTACAAGTAGATTTGAAAAATACATGTGAATGTTGTCATTAGGATTTGCACACAAGCTTTGCTAAAGACCTTCTTTCTTCTTAGCTCTTGCACACACTTGATGTCATTCAAATGAGATCAATTTTGATCAAGTATCGATTAAATATGCTTCAATCCACCCTTGTTTCTCCATTAAATGCATTTCTTTATTCTTGACCTAATTAGCTTTTTACTATTTCAAAAATCCATGATCATTTAGCAAACCTCCACAGAGAGTGTATTTGCTCCAGATTTTTGATCAGATGTCTTAAAATTACTAGTCACACATGTTCATGTCATTATTAGTCATTATGATGAAGATTTTAACATCTTATGCATTTAGGGGTTTGAAAAATATTTGCAATTGCAACTCCCCCTAAGCCAATACTTCCTTTTTAGTTACCAAAAGATCCATCTGCACTAGGTAGTGGTACAGATCCTTCATTTACTTCACTTTCATCCTTCTTCTTCCATATCTTGTCCATTTCCTTCTTTGCTGACCAATGCCAATTTTCTTTTGAGGAGTAGGTCTTACATTCTTTGCCTTGTAGAACCTTGCAATGTGTCATGTTTTATTACACTTGTAGCAGGTGATACTGGATTGCTAAGAGTAAACACTTCTTCTCACATTAGATCTACAATCAATAGCCTTATGACCAAATTTGTTGCATGTGTAGCAGTACCCATAGAAGGGTTGAGAAGTCATGTTATTCTTATTCATGGAGTCATTCCTCATCACTTTATTTCTGCATTCATTAGCCTTATGTCCAATTCTATTGCAAGCATAACACTGACCATGAAATGATTGAAATTTCTTAGCATTGTACCTTGGAGGCCTAAATGAATTCTGATTAATCTTACTTCTACATTTACCAACCTTACGACCAATCTTATTGCAAGTATAACAACTACCATTGAAGGCTTGAGAGTACCTAGTAGTTTGCTTAGGAGCAGGCTTTCTAAAATTCTTCTTCTTCTAGACGTGTGTGAAGTTGTTCTTTCTTTGTCTTCGGACAGGAATGAATTCATCTTCATTTGCATCTCTAGAGGTATTCTTCTCAGGATCTTCAGTGCAAGATTTTTCCTCCTTTATTTCAGACTTTCCTTCTGCTTTGAAGCTATTCTTTCTTTATTCTGTCTTCTTGGATTCATCATGTGACTTTTCTTTTTCCTTCTTATTCTTGTCTTCAGACATGTTTGTTTTAGAAATGTCCCCTATTCAAAAACCAAGACCACCTTTGTCCTTATGTGGTTTTTGATAACTAAGTATTTCATTAAGGAGATCATTGCCACCTTTGAGTTTTAAGTTTTTGTCTATCTGCTCTTTTGCTTCTTCCAGTTCTTTTCTCAGATTGACAACTTCTTCCTCAAGTTTTGAACATTTAGCTTCTTTCTCATTGAGTTTCATATTTAAGCAATCTTCAATCCTCTTATCTTCTTCAACCATGAATTTCAAACTAGAGATCACATCTTCTGCCTCCTTGAGTTTAATGTTACATCCTTTATCTCATTCCAATTGAGCTTTTAGTTTGCCAATTTCTTCTTTTGATTCTTTAGCTTGTGTCTTCCATTTTATAATTATCTCCTTTAATTTTTCAATCATGACCTCATATTCCCAGTTTAGTTCTCTTGATTCATACAGATCCTCAAGAGCCGACCAAAGTTCTCCTTTAAGGTCTACCTCATCTAGATTGAGGTCCCAACCTTTACGTTCCATTGCTTCTAGATCTAGTTCTAGAGTAAACATGTCATTAGACATAGCTTAAGATTCCATGTGTTCAAATGTAGGATCTACCTCAACTTGTTAGGCTTCTCAAAGGTACTTATCTTTGATACCAATTGTTTAACACATTGAAATGTTGAGAGGGGAGGGGGTGAGTCAACATTTACAAAACTTAACTACTTCATTTGCAGATCAAATCAAAAAACTTAGAGAACATAAAGTAAAGTATGCACCGCATTAATCAACACAATAACACCATGATTTTTATGTGGAAAACCCAAAATGGGAAAAACCACGGTGAGATTTAGCTCACAATATAGAATGCTCACTTCTATAAAGATTACAACTTTGTTTTAGGGCTACAACCCAAGGAAGCTACTACTCCCTATTAGACTTGCAAACTATGGCTACAACCTTAGGGTAAGATACAAAGACCTGTTAAAGAGACTCATTGTCTGATAGCAGGATACATGAAAATTACAATGAAAGCATTAATAGGAACTAATGTGAAAGAAGCATCTGACTTATGTTGATATTGTAGTCCCCTTTTTTCTGCACAATTACTTCATCATACTGACTTTGCACACTTCATGCTTGACATACATATCTATTCACTCACCTCACTTCACAAATGAATTTATTCTTCTATATATACCCTCCACAACTCAAATCCTCAATTAGCTTGGCACCAAAAATACCTTTAGATGAAACGTGTGATTCTCCATGGGTTGGCTTCAAACATATACATTATGAAAAGAAAATGAGTTATGGACCACTTCTCATGGTATAGTGTTGCGCCTTACACAACACACCCCATTTTGCCAAATGGAGGCCCCCTCTTTGCTATTTTGGCTTGGCCTCAAATTTTGACATTCTTACTTGTGAGAAAATGAAGTCTCGGTCAATTGGGTGGTTTTTCTTGCATTTGGACAATTTGGCATGATTGAACTCCCTTTGATGTTTTTAAGATTGAATTTGAAGTGTCTTGATTGACTTTGAACCCAAGGAAAGTGTTAGGGTTAGCCGACAGAAGATATCAATTAAATGCAAATAAAGATTAAACAGAGAAATGGAAATACACAGAAATAATAACAATGAGAGACAAGTTTTAACGTGGTTCACCCAAACTTGGGCTACATCCACCAAACAGAGAGTCCAATATTATTATCCAGTAAATCAAACCGATTACAATCAGCAATCCCTGCAACTCAATACCGCTGTAAAATGCTACAATACAATATATCCAAAACCCTAACCCTTAGCCACTTTTTATCAAGCTTTTTATCGGTTACAAAATAGGGTTTTCTTATGTCGGTTAATGAAAAAATTAACTCCCGGTGCATTATGAAATAATAAAAAACCATGTGAGGTTTCGGGGGCGCTGCCCCTCAACCTCGCCCTGTATCACGACAGGGAATGTGCCAGGGGCGCTGCCCCTGGACCCCGCAAGGGGCACTGCCCCTTGACCCCGTCTTAGGGGCGCTGCCCCCAAACCCCCGCAAGGGGCGCCGCCCCTTGACCCCGTAGGAATTTAGGGGGGAAACCGCACCGATAAAAGTGGGGTAAATATAACCTCTGAGTTTGATTAGGCTCCATATAACAGCAATCTCCCACTTGGAGACTGATCAGACTCCACACCATATCATCTCCCACTTGGAGACTGATCATAACACCACTGACCCTGTAGCTCCCACTGGAAATAAGCACCCTGGACTCTGCTGTTCTATTTTTGGTTATTTTCAGTCTAGAAGACCAACCGAAGCTGAAAAGGAGCTCAGCTTCTCCCTTGTTACTGCCTTTGTAAACATATCTACTGGATTATCATCTGTATGTATCTTTGCCAGCTATAACTGTCCATCATCCAACACCGACCGAATGAAGTGATACCTCAACTGTATGTGTTTGGTCTTTGAATGCAAGGCAGAATTCTTTGCAAGATGTATGGCACTCTGGCTGTTCGTAAACAAATAACTGTTAACCTGTCGTGTGCCTAATTCATTCATGAAAGATTGCAGCCATATCATCTCCTTGCTTGCCTCTGTTGTAGCTACATATTCTGCCTCTGTGGTGGATAAAGCAACCACCTTTTGCAACCTGGAAATCCAACTCACTGCTGTTCCACCTACAGTAAAGACATAACTTGTAGTACTCCGCCTGGTATCAATATCTCCTACCAAATTTGAGTCTACATAGCCTGCTAAAACAGTATTAGAGCCCCCAAAACATAAGTGTTTATTAGATGTACCTCTCAAATACCTGAGAATCCATTTTACTGCATTCCAATGCTCTAATCTGGGATGACTCATATACTGGCTAACGACTCCTATAGCATGTGCAATATCCGGTCTCGTGCATACCATGGCAGACATTAAACTTCCTACAGCTGAAGCATAGGGTACCTTAGACATTTTCTCTTCCTCCTTTTGTGTCTTAGGACACATCTCCTTGGTCAATTTCAAATGACTAGGCAAAGGTGTGCTGACATCTTTGGCATTCTCCATGTGGAATCTCTGCAACACCTTTTCAACATAAGCAGCCTGAGATAGAGTCAATTTTCTATTCTTCCTATCTCTACAAATTTTCATACCAAGGATTTGTTTTGCTGCCCCCAAATCCTTCATAGCAAATGACTGTGCTAACTGCTGTTTTAACTCTCTTATGTGATCCATGTTAGACCCAGCTACAAACTGTCATCAACATATAAACATAAAATAATGTAGCTGTCATTATCCAACCTCTTAAAATAAACACAATGGTCAAAATTACACCTACTGTAGCCTTGCTCAGCCATAAAACTGTCAAATTTCAAATACCATTGCCGAGGTGCTTGTTTCAGGCCATACAAACTCTTCTTCAATCTGCACACTAGTTTCTCCTTACCTTTGACCTCAAATCCTTGGGGCTGGTCCAGATATATCTCCTCCTCCAAATCACCATGGAGAAAGGCAATTTTAACATCTAGCTATTCCAAATGTAAATCTTCAACATCCACAATACTTAAAACAGTACGAATAGAAGTCATCTTGACAACTGGAGAAAATATCTCATCAAAATCAATGCCCTTTTTTTGTGCAAATCTTTTTACAACTAACCTAGCCTTAAATCTTTTCTTACCTCCATCTTCCTCTTTCAGCCGGTAAACCCATTTATTTGGTAAAGCCTTTTTACTTGCAGGTAACTGACATAATTCCCAAGTCTGATTTTTCAGCAAGGAGTCCATTTCTTCTTGCATTGCAAGCTCCCACTGAACCTGTGTATCCACCTGCATAGCTTCATCATACCCTTCTGGTTCACCAACATCTGCTAACAAAATAGAATACAAAGAGGGAGAAAACCTTTCAAGAGGTCTACTTATCCTTTTTGACCATCTAACATTCACTGGAGTTTGTGGTATTTCTGGTTGCTGTTGCGGAGCATGAGGAACCACTGGAACATCACTATTTGGAGTATCGTCCAGCACCACATAATCTTTTTCTTTCTTCTCATGCTGCTGCAACTGATCTTTGTACAACACCTTCTCATTGAATATAACATCCCTGCTTCTCACAATTTTTTGATTTTCAAAATCCCAAAGCCTATAACCAAATTCATCAATGCCATATCCAACAAAGGTACACCTTTTTGATTTTGCATCCAACTTGGTTCTATTTTCAGAATCTATATGTTCAAATGCTTCACAGCCGAAGGTTTTCAGAAAAGAATAACTCACCTTCTTGCCTGTCCATGCTTCCTCTGGAATACCACAGCCCAAAGGAACTAAAGGACCTCTGTTAATTAAATATACAACAGTGTTGACAGCCTCTGCCCACATATTTAAAGGCAGCCCAACATGTAATCTCATGGTCCTTGCACGCTCCATTATTGTCCTATTCATGCGTTCAGCCACTCCATTTTCCTGTGGAGTCCCTGGAATCATTTTCTGCCTACGAATTCCATTAAAGGAACAATAATCTTCAAATTCTTTGCTGCAATACTCACCGCCATTATCAGATCTGAGACATTTTAATATTTTACCCGTCTCATTCTCAACCAAGCTTCTCCATTTCTTAAATGTTTCAAATACATCAGATTTCTGTCTAAGGAAATAAATCCAGACCTTCCCAGTTGCATCATCTATGAATGTAACATAATACCGAGAGCCACCGAGAGAAGATACCTGAGCTAGTCCCCATACATCTGTATGCACAAGCTCCAATTTTTCATTTTTCTTTTGCTTCCCATCCTTGAGAAAACTGACTCTCTTTTGCTTTCCATACACACAACTTTCACAGAAATCCATATTAATACATTTCAGACCTGGTAAAACTTTCTTAGAATGAAGTACCTTCATACCTTTTTCACTCATATGCCCAAGTTTGTTATGCCACAGTGTTGTCTAAGAACCTGCAACAACTTTTCCAGTCTCTTCCTGCAAACCTATAGCAACTGTTCCTGAACCTGTTTGGTTTTTCTCTGTAACAGCTAAAGTAGAAGGAACAGTATGACCTGTACAAAGATAGAAGGTGCCTACTTTCACACCTTTTGCTACTACTAAGGCACCTTTTGAAACCTTTCAATTTTTATTAGTAAATGTAACAGTGCAACCTTGTTCTGTTAGCTGCCCTGCTGAAATTAAATTCCTACTGAGCCTTGGAACAGGCCTTACCTCTTGTAGTAGCCAATGATTCCCATTCTGCAACTTAATCTTGATTCTTCCCTTTCCAACAATCTGACAGGGTTCGTTATCAATAAACCAGCCCAAAATCCCCTTGGACATAATCAAGAAAATAACTTCTATGGGGCATAGCATGAAATGAGGCCCCTGAATCTAAAACCCATGAATCATCAACATTATCTAGGGAAATAATCAAAGCATCATCTTTAGATTTATTACTTACCACATTTGCTTCCTTATTGCCTTCTTGTTTGTCTCCTTCTTTGTTCTTCCGAGACCAGTAATCTTTCTTCAGATGACCTGGTTTTCCACAGTACCAGCAATCCTTCTGTCCTCTGGTTTGGGATCTTTTATCCTTTGATTTTCCTCGTGACTTCCCATGACCTCCAGAACCTTTTCCTCTCTCCTTTGATCTGCCCCTGCTTTCTGCATTCAAAACACTACCTGATTTGGATCCACCTGAGCTTTTCTTACGAATTTCCTCACTCAGAATAACACCAACAACATCATCAAATTTTAGGGTATTTAAACCAGAAACAGAGTTACTAACCGCCATTACCAAACTATCCCAGCTTTCAGGCAATGAACATAATATCAAGAGAGCTCTAACTTCTTCATCAAATTTTACATTTACAGAAGTCAATTGACTGACAATCGTATTAAATTCATTTAAATGACCTGTCACAGATCCACCTTCAACCATTTTCAAATTAAACAACTGCTTCATGAGAAATATCTTATTTGAGGCTGAGGGTTTTTCATACAATTTAGCCAAAGCTTTCATCAGACCATCTGTTGTCTTCGCTTCCGTTATATTGAATGCCACCGACGGTGCTAGGCACAACCGAATGGTTCCTAGTGCCTTTCTGTCAAGAAGATTCCAATCCTCATCAGACATTGTTGCCAGTTTCTTGGCTACTCCTTCCAACGGCCTCCATAAATCTTTTTGATAGAGGTAATCCTCCATCTGCATCTTCCATAACTGATAGTTCTGCCCATTGAATTTATCAACCTTCATTTTACCCTTGTCCGCCATTGCTCCCACTCAACCGTGAGACTTTCCTGCAGACGATAATCAAACACAACCCGCTCTGATACCACTTGTTAGGGTTAGCCAGCAGAAGATATCAATTAAATGCAAATAAAGATTAAACAGAGAAATGGAAATACATAGAAATAATAACAATGAGAGACAAGTTTTAACGTGGTTCACCCAAACTCGGGCTACATCCACCAAACAGAGAGTCCAATATTATTATCCAGTAAATCAAACCGATTACAATCAACAATCCCTGCAACTCAAGACTGCTACAAAATGCTATAATACAATATATCCAAAACCCTAACCCTTAGCCACTTTTTATCAAGCTTTTTGTCGGTCACAAAATAGGATTTTCTTATGTCGGTCAATGAAAAAATTAACTCTCGGTGCATTATGAAATAATAAAAAACTGTGTGAGGTTTCGGGGGTGCTGCCCCTCGACCCCGCCCTGTATCGTGATAGGGAACGCGCCAGGGGCGCTGTCCCTGGACCCTGCAAGGGGCGCTGCCCCTTGACCTCGTCTTGGGAGCGCTGCCCCCAAACCCCCGCAAGGGGCGCTACCCCTTGACCCCATAGGAATTTAGGGGGGAAACCGCGCCGATAAAAGTGGGGTAAATATAACCTCCGAGTCTGATTAGGCTCCATATAACAATAGAAAGGTCCCTTAAGTGCTTTTATGCTAATATTGTACCTCATTGGAGTTTGCATTGAAACCTTATGTCATCGGATATAGCACTAAAACCTTTCTTCACTGATCAAAGAGCTAAAAATACAAGTCACTAGACTTTGCGCTAAAATGCAACCTCATAGGATAAGCGCTAAAAGTAGCTACCATAAGATATGTCTTGTGACCATTAAAAGCTCCGCTAAGATGAAACTTAATGAACTTTGATAAAATGTGGGTATTTCCCATGGTACCAGATATTGCGCTAATTAACGTTGTCACAAGATATGTCCTATGAGGACCCCTTTCCCCGCACATCTGGTCTAGAGTCTTTTCTCTGCTTTTTCAACCCTAAGTGCCTAACATCTTGTCGACTGAAAATAGAATTAATGGCTATGTCAAGGAGTTTAAAAGCATTAATTTTATCAATTATTCTTCACTTGCTTTCAAAATATCTTGGTGAATTTGATCTCCGACGACCCCAAGCAAATACAAAGCGATCCTCAGTGTAATTTCCTAGCTTCCTTGAGTTGATTTGTGCAAATTGTCTCATCAGCCTGCAAGTATTATGAAGATTATTTTACTATGTCATAGGTTGGTCTTCATTTGCATTCATTTGAAATTGATTTGAAATGTCTTATTTTACCCTCAATATTTGTTTGTGCTTGATTTATCGATTTGATTCATTTTGAATAAGTATGATTTACTGAGTGTAAGAAAAATCCATAGTCATGCATTTCTGTTTGCTTGTTGTGTTTAATTCAAGAAGTTAGGGTTTTATATTCATGAGGGTAGAATTGTTGTGGATTAGGCTTATCTGAATTTTTGAATATCATGGATTTGGGAAATAATTTCAAAATTAGGGAATGAATGAACTTCATAGTTTAAATTTCTCAAGATTTCATTTTGTGAAGAATGCCCTAGGCGGAAAGATAGAAGCTGTACAAATTTATGGTTTCAATAGATATATCCATTAGGTTTTAAGAACCCTGTCAATCCGTGAAATCATGATTTTGATTCAATAATTAGGGAATTTATATCATTTAGATTGCCAGCACTAAAATCACACTTCTCAGGACATATCCTATGACCTTCCTTTTTCCCACATATCCTGAGAGGTGCCCATTGTTTGCCTATATGCTTTAAAGTGACTTAAGTCATTTTGTACTAATCTTCCATGGCACCAAACATGTCCAGTGAACCTTGATTATTTTGCTAACTGGTGAGGCAATTTTCTTTTTCTATTGCAAAGACTTAGGCTGCCTTAGGTTGCTTTGCATTAAATCCCCTCTTCACTGGATATATCCATTGACCCTAGATTTCCCTGAATATCTGGTAGATTTAGATTTTCCCACAAATCCTTAGTACCCTTTATACTGGATGCTTGCACTAAAACACTGGATCATAGCATATATCATATGAACTACGATATCCCTGCAACTCCTGAGGGCCTAAAAGCCCGCTTATCCAATGAAACCTGAAAGTCTCGCTTTGTCCTGCCAAGCCCAAAAGACCTGCTTCTGAACCAAAATGATTAATTTAAATAAGGATTTTGATTTGCACTACATCCATTACATCATGTTAGGTACTTTTCATCATGTTTAGTATGAATTTAGAGTATTAGGCAGCATCAGTTAGTGCATTGCATGATGATATCCTGTGACAAGGAAAAGGCCCGCTTTCTTTCTATTGTCACTCCAGTTTAGTGTCTAGGCAAATTTAGTAATCAAGGGATGTTATTAACTATATATAATCATGGATAAGAACTGTTCTGTTGTAAAATGTCCCCATAGGACTTTTACCTCCTAAGTTTAGCTCATGGGTCCTTTAGATTTAATCCTGCATGTAAAAAATGAATCCTGGAGCAAAATCCCCTGAAACTCATGTCAAATGGGACTTAGGGGACACTCTTGAGCTTAAGCATGTCCCAAAATAGAACCCTAGACAAGGGCACCCATGCCCTAGCCCATACCTATTTTTTCAGGACCCAATTTTTAAATGTCTACAAAGTGACCGTAAAAAGGTTTCCCTTTGTTGGCCTATTCAATTTGAATTACGAATGTTTAGCGGAAATGCATATATAAACATGTTTAGGACTTCATTTTACACCTAGATGGATAATGCAAACTTTTGATCTTGTGCTAAGGATATTCAAGGCTTTCATTGCGTTGCAAATTAGTATTATGTTGTGTTTGTACTTGTTTGTTGTTGATTTGTCTTCATCAATCCATCTCCTCATGGCGTGAAAGATCTTCATCTCCCCATGAGAGCTTCACCTCCAAGGAGACACATATTTTGCATTTCAATCTATTTATCATATCATTTTCTTTTACCTCTGTCCTGCAAGGACACACTCTCTCTCTAAAAATGGTGTTGGAAGGCTTGAATGCCATTCTGGGGCTTGACCAAGGAAAGCTCCTAAACACCACAACCCCCAACTCCCTCTTGTGATTATATGATACAGGTGTCAGATCTTGCAGAGAGGAGTTGCAGGAGATCAGAGTAGAGAAAGAAGAATCTAGATCTGAAGAAAATGATAGAAAAGATCCCTAATTGGACAAGGGCACCCACTCTTTTGTCCCTCAATTTAGCACTATCAGGAATCTCTAAAGTGGTTGCAGTCTGTAGCAGAAAATATCTTGAAGCCCTAAAAAAAAGAACTACACTAGACAAGGGCACCCACTCTTTTTTCCTTGAAGTTTCTACCTTCTGAAATCTAAAATCCGGTATGTATCTAATCTACATTTAGTGTCTTCTTGTGTGAGCAATTGTCAGGTTTCATTCATTTGTTTACAATTTTACATAATTAGGGTTTTAGGCTTAATCAGACTAAGGTTTAACCAATTAATCAACAAATTAAAAATATAATTATCATTCCAAGTGACACCAAACCTATAGCTAATTCCTCTTGCAAAAGTTGTGATTAAACTCAGTTTAACATCCTTGAATGTATGTAGTGAAAGGAGGATCTAATTAAACTATCAATCTCATTAACCCTCTTTTTCTACATTACATTTTGGTGAACCCATGTTTTTCCTAAATTTTACACCTTTCTGAGCATTGTAAATCAGATTTGCATTCATACATATCATTTTCATCATCATACATTCAAAAATCTTGCATAAAATTTAATTTTTTTGAAAAAATAGGCATTTTTGGCTTGCATTTAGACATAATTTGCACTATTCTTCTTGCATATCACTGAAAACATTTAGTTTTTTGATATTCACATTAGATATGAGATAAATTTGAGTAATACATCATTTCATAATCATCTACCTTGCATTTACATACTTTATTTGCTAGGCCTTGCTTGAAATTTTGTTTTTTTTATATAACCTAGTAATTCCAAAAGCTAGGGTTTGTAGTTAAAATTTTGTTTTAGATTTTACTACTTATTTTTAACACTCATTCAAATTTGATTTTGGACAGTAGTGTTTCATCATTGTGTGTTCTTGCATCCACATTTCAAATTTTGCATTTACACATTGTGTATTTCAACAAAAAAAGAGCCATATTCGTTCATCTTTACTTAAAATTTAACTTGCATTGACCATTGTAGGATTTTGGCATCATTTTCAAATCTTATATGAGTTATTTTACATATTAAATCTGATTAGATTCCATTCATTCATCATTTTGCATACCTTCATGCCTTATTTTCACTATTAGGGTTTAAAAAATCCTTGCATTTTTACTACATTTTGGCTAATCTTTCATCTAGCATTGCAAGATTGGTGTGTTGTGAAAAAAATTGCTGCATTATTGGACTAATTAAAAGGTTTTAATTTGCTTTCCCTCATTATTTTCCTAATTTCATTACATATTTTTGCATTTTCATTGAAAAAAGTGAAAAAAATGAGCATTTTAGGTGCATAAGCAAGCATAGATTGGTGTTGTTTCATTGCATTCATCTTAGATATCTTTTTGTTACATCCCCAATTTTTGTCTTGCTATACTTTTACTTTTTTACATGAACAGAAGTAAATTTGTTGTGATGTTTAGATTAATGACAAGGAAAAACATGCATTTTATTGAATGTCATTTATTGAAATCATGGGAATGATTATGTTATTATTGATTTAATATATGTATTACAAGATTTGATTTATTAGTTGAATTAATTGAATAATGATGCACTGATCACATATTGTTTGGTGACAAGTGAAACAGGATTTCAGGTTATCAGATGACTCTTGGAGAAGAGAGAGAGAGAGTATCTTTCCAGGAGAGAAATATAGACCTCGGGTTACAAGTGGTTTATTTGCCAAACTAAGTTATAAGTGAATAACGAAAATGTGAACCAATGTGTTGTAAGAGGTAAGCCTTGTCTTGTTAGTTACTTCTGAACTTAATCAACAGGTAGTCGATATTGCTTTCAAATCTTTCTAAGTCATATTAAGTTGTCTTAGTCGTTAATAATGTTAATGACGTCGTTTGAGTTTGATTTATGACTATTTACGCTTAACGTAAATATTATGACATTATTGTCATAAAATGGTTGTCATATTATTATTAAGTTACTTGACGTATTATAAATGATTCTTAACATTAAGATGATATAGTCAAGTTAAGAATATGTGAATTATGTCGACAGATTGTGATGGGGAGACAAGCTCAACCCAATCACATTATATGTATTTCCTTGTTTAAATATTATTATTGTATTGATTAAACTATAACCATATGTATATTTGATGTAATCAAATATATACAAATGTCTTAACATAGTAAGAGGATAATACCTCTTAAATGCATCAAAGGTAGTGATGAAAATGTAGGCTATTTATTAGTAAGCCTTCATTAGTGAAAGAAGTGGCTCTAACCACTCATAACATGATCATTAAAGATTAGTTTTGTTTTTAAAGATCATCGGCTTCATCCTAATGAGGATGACTGTATAAGTTTAACCACCCAACTGAATGAGCCTATAGGCAGCTATCTCTATTGACATGTGTTCATTTTGCTAAGAAATTGATTTGCAGTTTGGACTAAGTCTCTTAAGACTGTTATTGTGCAATCAATGTTGCAACTAATTTACAGTTATGGGACGAATGGAGGGTTAATCTATAGGAGTCATGCCCAGCCCACTTTAATAAGAGGGAAATAACTCAACTTTGAGCCGTAGTGGAGAAACAGATAGAAATAGAGTACAAGATGAGAATGTTAAGGGAACAGAGTAAAAACAAAAATACATTGTAGAATAGTGATCTGGCTGGAGGCGTGAGGAAGTACACTCAGATAAGGCGTCGGCCTATGTAATATTTACATACCTCTGTCAATACAAGAAACTATTACTTTCAGGTATTTCTCAATCGATTATTTGATAACAATGAAGGAAATCAAATAGGATATCTTAGGAATTATATTATAGTCTTGTGGCGACTACATGTGTTCGCCTTATTTATATTATGTGTGTGACAATTGATAATTAGTAGATTCAATGAGGGAAGAGACACAATTATATATTGAGAAAATTAAGTCGTTCTATCTCTATTTGAAAGAGAAATAGAATGCAACTATAGAGTCGACTATGGTAGTACTAGTGAGTACATGATATAATTAATGAATTCAACCACTTAGATATATGAGAAACCATTATTATATCCAATGCTTGAAATGAAGAATAGAACGTTCTTCATGGTATAAAATGGGTTAAGTTGTCATTTACATTGATAATAGATCATCCTTTGATTGAGTTGGTAAATGGTCATTAGAATGATGGTGAGTTAACAAAACAATAGGACTTTCAAGTATTATAGAGAAGAATGAACTTTGTTATTATACTATCAACTTGAGCCGTATAGTATTGAGATAATAGCGATTTAATATATTGTCTTGTTTACACTATATAAATAATGGAAATTGTTATCCATTCTTAGAAACTAGAGTCATAGGAATCTTTATAAAAATATTGTAACACATCAAACGAGAATAACTTAGAGTTACTATGGAAAATAAAATAAGGTTCTTATGAGAATCTGTTGATGTATATACTGTATTCATTATTCACGTTATTCTATAGAAGATCCAATACAATGGCATAGACTTATTCTACTAGAAGAATGACCTTGTAGGGAGATGTACATAGGGTATGTTTTATCACATTATCAAGGTATTCTACATTCCTTACATACAAGAGTTATTATCTGATAAAGAACTATAATATTCTTAACCTTGGTTGAGTTAAACTGAAGGTTGTTTATAAGCATTAGTCTTGAAGTTATGTGATAGGGTTATTTTGATATAATGGATTATTCAAGGGTAAATAAAAACCCTAGTATAACCTAGAAGGGTTAAAGATTATTCGATGACACCTTTATGGTTATAACCCGTTTAGTTATTTTATGGGGGTAGACATTAAAGGGTCGAGAATCCTGAATAATAAATGTTTCATATCTATCTTATGGAAAAGAGATTGGTTATTAGTCGATAATGTTTAACCTTAGGAAGAGAAAACTATTTGTAGGGTTACAAGTCGACTTGAAATATAAGTCATAAGCCACGAGTTTTGCAAGCATGCAAGAGCTATTATTAATGGTTAGACAACCATAAAGTTTATTATACCTTAATTGGTCACAACTTCTCTTAGCTATTACTTGTCGATAAATGATGACTCTCAAATGTTGCATAGATGCAAAGAAATACCCAAGAATAGATAGTCATTCAATAAGGTTTATGGAGTGATGACAGTGTCTTCTGAATCCACCTAAGTCAGAAAGACTAGGTTTGAGTTAGACAAAACTCTTTGGTTAAACCTTAACTTGACCTAGCTATGGCAATTATTTATATTAAATCATTGTGAGCACTATATAGATCAAGATTGAAGGGATGAGTACCCTCACTATGTGTATTATTCTTACTTGTAAGAAAGAAAATAATTTCCTAGACTATGATGCTTAACCTAGGTAAGGTAATCATCCTAGTCGTTATTATCAATTTAAAATTCTTACGAATTGATAAGTCTTGGATCTCGGGTATTGTAATGATGCAATGAGAATCCTCGTAAAGAAAGGTAGTCGATAAGGTCTATGGAATTTAGACAGTGAATGTAAACTTGTCTAGGTCAGGAAGACTAAAATATTGAAATTTTCAGGACTTCATAAGTTAAACATAGTTGACCAAGTTGAATTGTAGGAATATGATAGTATCCAAGTCAAGTTGGGGTGGGTGAACATTATGACAATGTTCATTGCAAACATCAATTTATATTGAAACTATGGCCATAGTAATGCATGTCTCTGCATGCATTGTCGGTTCACTATATTTGGATTGCACAACCTATCAGAAATCATACTTAGCTAGAGGGTAGCTAGGGTTGTATGATTGATAGAGTTGTGTAGGATACAACACTATGTACTCAAAAAGGCAAATTACCATTGGTCACCTTTGGTCTATATTCCTTGTGAAGGGTAGGGCCACTTCCTATGTGGAAGATGTGTGGGAGACCGCCAGTCTGTGGTTGGAGGTAAATCACCGAAAATATACTCTCTCTAGAAGAAGACATGCCGAGGCTTGTGATAAAGATATCAGATTTCTGGATGCAGTATATCTTTGAGACTTGTATTTATTGAGACTATGTAAAACATTATCTAATGTACATATTTGTGTTTGATTTACTTTTGTAAACATTGTACTTGAGAAAGACAATATGGTTTAATGTATTTTGTAATGAAAAATCTTGTAATTGTAGTTACTTGATTATTATGTTGAATAAAAGAAAAATTTCTCTATCTCATTTTTACCTTGTTGAGTTACTTTATCTTAAATTTTCTGATTTTATTATGTTTTTAGAATGTGGATGTTACACTTTTATTTCTTATATTTCACTCATATTCAAGCATATATTCATTTTTCATTTGAAATTTTTTCTTAAATTCATATCATTGTGTGAAAATTGGCATATTCTTAATTACACAGTGTGTATTCAACACTAGTTGTTCACACACCTCATTCACACCTTTTGATCAAAACCTTTAAAATCATCAACTTGGCCTTGATGTGTTGTACTCTTTTCTCCTATCCATTGTGTTTTTTGTGGACTTTGTGTGTATTTTAATACCCGTTTATCTCAAACAAGTGCGTTAGTGCGAACAGTCTCACTTATCTTGCCTTGTTGTGTAGCATTATTTCAATCTTATCAACTTAATTAGTTGTGAAATTTGTGTGTTTTACTACTTAAAAACCTAATTTCCTCAATCTATTCATCATGGATGCATCTTGTTATTCATCTTTGGAAGCTTTGTTTGCATACATCCTAGACATTGATAATTTTTCCAAATTTACTCATGAATATCCTCACGTCTTCAAATAAATTGCGTATATCTCTGATGTTGATATTTCTGTGTTCCACATATGAAATTGTTTGTTATATATCTTATTTTGATAGTTTCACAAATCTCATGGGAACATATCCTCTGATATTAGATGATCTCACTAAATTCATAGATAATAATAAATATGTTGCATCATTTAGTAGTGATGACTTCAATATGTTAGATGAAGCCCTAGATGACTTTATCTCTATTGGACATTCCACTACGCCTCATGTTGCTAATACATGTGATGATAACTTAGTTCTCCCTTATGATCTCTCTCCTGAAGTTGCTCCCACTTATGAGGATACTTTGGCGCACGAAGATGAATTCATTGACACATCTCTTAACATCACACCGCCATCTCTTTATTCCAATGCTCTCTATGGCCAAGATTAAGCATTAGTGAATGAAGAACTCCCACCATCTCTTTATTGCAATGCTCTCTCTGGCCAAGATGAAGCATTGGTGAATAAAGAACTCCCCCCAACAAAGAACATTCCATGGATATATAATGAGCATTTACCTAACAATAATAAAAATTCTCTCCCTACCATAGTGCATGAAGCCTCTATGGGTCATCCTATTGATCTTCCTCCTTTAGTCAATTATTCAAGTACTTTGGACATCAATAAGGAAGTGAAGATCCTTTATCTCCCTCCTTTGGTTGAATGTTCAAGTCCCTTGGAATGTGAAATATGTCTCCTTTGGTTGCATATTCCTTGAACATCACTAAAGATACAATCACCAACAATTTTCCTCACAACAACTTACCTTCCCTTCATTCCTATGCTCTCTCTTCAAAAGATGCAGAACTAGTGGATGAGGAAAGGTCTATCACATTAAATCCCTTATGGATGGATGTTGAGATCACTCAAAACAAATCACTTCTTCCACCCCCAAGGGAATAGTGAATAAGTGTACTAATGATAATATAATATCAACAAGACCAATACTACATGCGAGATAGCCTGAGCTGATAGACAAGGATTGTCCACCAGGAAATATCCCATTGAATCAGGTAAGTATTTATCCTTCCTTTAGACACACTCGATATAGCACCTATTCTAGTTGCTCTCAAGGGTGGCCTCCTCCTAGATACATATGTTGTTAGCATTGTGTTGTGTTCCCCTGTGATGTGTTATGTGTTGTTTAGGCCTCCTTGGATGACCCTTGACACTCTTGACAATCTTGTGTTGTTTTCGTGCATAGCTTTTATGATATGGTTGTTATCTTAGAATAAGATTTATAACCTCTTTTGTTATCTTATCTTAGCATATCTTATCAATGTGTTTGTGGGAACATTCAGTGATCATAAGCACATGTCACCTTGGCAACATGGGATTTATGAGAGCTCTTGTTCCCTTGCGTGTTTTCTCTCTACCTTAACGTGCTTGATATCGTTACACGACATCAACCACCTTAAGGTGGGGGAATATATAATGATATATGTCTGATGATTTTGGTACTGTTATGTCGTAAAATGTCCCCTAGGACTTTTACCTCGTAACTTTAGCTCTCAGGTTCCTTAATTTTAATCATGCATGTTAGAAATGAATCCTGAGACAAAATGCCTTGAAACCCATTACAAATGGGACTTAAGGGACATATCTGAACTTAATGCAGACCCAAAATAGGTTCCAGGTCTTGGGCACCCATGCCCTTGCCTTGCCCTATTTTATCGAGGTCCCAAATTTGAATGTCGGTTGGAGATCACTAAAAGGTTTCCACTGCCAACATCTTGAGTTTGAATTACAAAATTTGTAGCGGGAATGTATATAATCATGTTTAGGATTTTATTTGCAAACTAGAAGATGATTTTAAGATTTTGGCAAACTTATGATTTTAGAGCATTCAAAGCATTCATTGCATTGCAAAGTAGATTTGTGTTGTTATTGTGTTTGTTATTACAGATTTGGTTTCATCTTCTTATGGCATGAAAGAGCTTCATCTCCGTGAGAGCTACACCTCCGAGGTGATATCTATTTGTGATTCAATCTATCATTTTTATCATTGTTTTTGCCTCTGTCCTGCAAGGACATGCACTCTCTATCTAACAACAGTGTTGGAAGGCTTGAATGCCATTTCGGGGCTTGACCGAGGAAAGCTCCTAAACACCACAACCCCTAACCCCTCTCTTGTGATTGTAGGTGACAGGTGTAGGATCTTGTAGAGTGGAGTTGCAAAGGACTATTGCATAGTGTAAGGAATTAGGATTTGAAGAAAGAGGTAGGAAATAGCTCAAAAAGGGCAAGGGTGCCTGCACCTTTGAACCTTAGTTTAACAGCATAGAAAGTCTCTAAAGTGGTTACAGTTAGACATATTGGAAAAGATCCCAAAGCCCTCAGAAAAAGCAACACCTTAGACATGGGTGCCCTCTCTTTCACCGTCAACTTTTATGTATTCTGAAACTCAAAATCTGGTACGTATTTGATCTGTATTTAGTGTCTTTCTTTAGAAGGATTTGTCGTGTTTCATCCGTTTGCTTATGATTTTGCATAATTAGGGATTTAGGCTTAATTGGGCTAAGAATCAATAGATCACTTAACAAATTCCAAATTTCCTTATCATTCTAAGTGACAACCAACTTGATAGTTGAGTCCCCTTGCATAAGTTGTGATTCAACTCAGTTAAATGTCCTTGAATGTATTGAGTGAAAGGAGGATCTAACCAAACTATCCATTAATCCATCAACCCTCTTTTCATCCTCTACATTTTTGGAGAACCTATTTTTTACTAAATTTGTACCTTGCTAAGTGTTGTACATTAGATTTGCATTCATACATTTCATTGTCATCATCATACATTTAAAATCTTACAAAAATTGAAAATTTTGAAAAAATCAAACATTCTAGGCTTGCATTTAGACATAGTTTGCACTATTTTTATTACATTTCATCTAAATCATTTAAACCTCTGATATTTACATCAAATCTGATATGAATTGCAGCATTACATCATTACATAGTCATTTACATTGCATTTTCATACTTTATTTGTTAGGGTTTGCTTGAAATTGTGCATTTTTCATCTAACCTAGCCTTTGCAAAAGCTAGGGTTTGTGGTTAAAATCTTGTTTCAAAATTTGCTACTCCTTTGAACACTCTTTCAAATCTAATTTTAGACTCTAGTGTTGTTGCATTGCATGTTTTTGCATCCTTAGAACATTTGCATTGGAAAAAGTGAAAAAATTGAGCATTTTAGGTCATAAACAAGCATAGTTTTGTTTTGTTTCATTGCATTAATCATTAATATCATTCATTTCAGATCATGCATTGTATTTTCAAACATAAATTCATCTATCATTTAAAAATTTGGCATCATTTGACACTCTTTCTTGGAAATTTGCATGTTTAATTACACATTGTGTATTTCAGCGTTAAGGGTTGTATACACTTTCTTTAAAGAAACTTACAAATCATTCATATTGCCTTGTTGTGTCGTACTATTTCATTTGACTCACTTGGTTTGTAGTGGACCCTGTGTGTCTTTTAGTACCCATTTCCCTTAAACAAGTGTGTTAGTGTGAAATATTCTCGCATACATGGATTTTAATTGCAATAATAATGCTAGGTACCCCCTTAGACCTTATATGAAAAGAAAGACCCTTGAGCCTGAAATAACATTCACACCTCATGATAGAACAATTGGAGACATTGAAAGACCTCTTTACATTACAGTGAAGGTAATGGAGACTCATGTGCATGGAACACTTATTGATCCTAATTGTACGACTAATGTGGCAACGGAAGAGTTCCTTTTTCACATGATTTGTGTTATCCTCGAATTCTAGCTCGCTTAATCCATGGGATAACCCCTACAAAACTTGTCCATTTTGTAGCCCACATCCTCTAAGCATGCAAATCAAGACATTTCTAGTTCGTCTCTAGCATGTCTTGATCCCTCGAAAAATCTCTTCGATTTGGATCATAGTTTGTTTTAAGTATTTTGTCGATTTTGGTTTTTTCAAGTATTAGTCATCTTTTGAAACCTAGATGTAAATGCAGAAAAAAGATTTGCATTTACACTAGGATGTAATTGCAGAAAAATTTCCACAATTACACTCCTATGTTGGCACATTTAGCATTAATGGTAGTTTTAGTAAAAAGATTTTCTAAATCTTTTTTCACTTTATCTTTGTTTTTTGTTTCTTTTTCTTCACATTTGTTGTTGCTCTGCATTGTTGCTCTTGCTCCCCACTGTGCCCTAGCTTCCCAAGATCATCATGAGTGTGCTTTGATTCAGATTTGTACAAGACTCTGACCACGGGTATGTGAATTGAATTTCTTTCCTTTGCATTTTTTCTTTGTTTCTGTGTTTTGCATTCATTATTTGTTTGTTTAAGACTAGGTTCTGAGTTCTATTAAGATCTAGGGTTTTTTTATCGACCATACTATATGTCATGTTTTGTTTAAGTTTTTTGTTTCATTTGTTAAAACCCTAGGTTGTGTTTTGTCTTCCTTAGTGTCATTTAGTTTGAATGATTGATGTTGTTTGGAGTTAACCTTCGAACAACATGATCATTTGATCATAGATTGTTTGGAGGTTAAACACTGAACAATCCCATTTTTGGTTTATGTGTTGTCGTTTGTAATATCCTTTATAGGATGTGGTGCAGGGTTTAATCCCCACACAACATCCAAAGTTTGGGATGTTGTGCAGAGGTTAAATCCCGCACTCCGTCCTGATTAGACCTACACTTAAATGCATCTTTGTTGGATGTGATGTGAGTTTTAAACTCCACATAACATCCATCAAAGGACATTATGTGGAGTTTATAACTTGCATTACATCCTTTGCTTTGCTTAAAATGAGACCCAAGACAAATGTCTTGCAGAGTTTAAACTTCGCATGACATTTGCCTAAAACATCGTGCGGAGTTTAAACTCCACAAGACATTTTAGTTTTGCACCATTGACTTACCTAAAAGATGATGTATACCAATGTGTAGGTCAGACTTTAGAGTCCAATCTACACCTTTTAGATCTATCCTCAAAATACACATCTGAGTTTAAAGTCCAATGTGCATCCTAAATTTTTTCAAGTACTACCTAACAAGTAAATTGAACTTAAAGCTTTGATTTACATATGTTTTCCTATGCATTGAGAAATGTAGGTCAGAGTTTAAAGTCTAACCTACATTTGAAAGTAAAATTTTTTCTAACACTAGAAAATATGAAAATGATACTCCAAGGGGAGATTTTTCCCAATCTTGCAAATGGGTACTTTTGGTCATGGAGGTGCTATTTTTTCCTGCAGTTGCACAAAGGTGGATTGTATGAAATTTTTCTAACTTTGAGAAATTTCTAAGAAGATTAAGTTTTTGTAGTGTATTTGCCAAACGTCAGAATCCTCCCCAAAGAAGAAAATGAAGTACAAGTTCCAAGGTGTTGTTCCATTGACTTCAGTTGAGTCAAATGTGGATGATATAAAAGACATGGAGATTGGACATGTTGACATGTCTGAGTTCTTGGAGAGACTGAACCAGTAACCCGTGCCCTCGAACATGCAATGCATCTTAGAGAGTGACATTCACCTAGTTTCTACCTTTCCAATGTTAGCTCAAAACCCTGATTTTGTCTTGGCTATGGAAGGAAGTTTGATAAGGATACTTAGAGCATATCAAACACAGATGAAAATGTAATAATTCAACTTGATGTTAATTTCTTTGACTCAGTTTTCAGGTTTCCTGATATTGAGGACCATGCTAATCTCAACATTGAGGCACATAAACATTATGATATGCATATTGAGAAATGTAAGAGAATCATTAATACTAGATGACTCAAGACTCTTCGTCCTACCATTTTGAGATGGCCAAAGAATATCTTTAGGAGTGAGTTCATCAAGGAAGTAGGTGATCTCATTACCCTTCTCAGCAGGGTAAAAGGCCTCCCAACATCAAACACCTTTAAAGACTAGATGTATCAATACATTCGTATCATTAGAAAAGGGGAACATAAAATATGGTGGGGTTAGCAAATCAATGATTGCATATGTGAACAATTGTCCAAAGTGTCAACGACATTGAAATTTTACATGACTTCATATCTAGTGTATGCCACTGCATCAATGAAACATTTTCCAGGGCTCACATCTTAGGGAGATAAGAGATTGATTCATGTGTATTAATACTACCCCCAACTCACCCTGATAAAAAGCATCAAGCATTATAGAAGGGTGAATGATGCCTTTTTCTACCATAACATTTGTTTACTAGAAAAGGACCTTGAGAAGAAGAGGGTGTCATATGAAGCATGGGAACGGGTGAAGAAGTTTGGATGCATCTTCTTGCGATTTCCTACTTTCACGTACATCAAGGTAGGTTGTTTTAGTGGGCAACCATACATGCTTCCCAGATACCTAGGGGATAAATTGATATTGATGGAGTTATGTAGGCAATTAATGGATGTGCATATCTGTTGGAATAAGGTGCCATTAACCTTGTAAATTCCAATATTGTATTGATTATTTATAATTTGTAATTACCCATAAGGGAATGAGGTGGTTTCACTAGCAGTGGTAATTCTAGAGTCACCGAAGGTAATTAAGGAGTGACATTTACTGTTGGCAATTGTAAAACTCATGAGTAAATGAGTGTAGGTGCCACATTGGGAGAATCTACTATTTTTAGCATATATGATGCATGCCATTATGTTTGGTGGGTGCATGTAAAGAATATATGACAACTGCAAGTTGTCATAATATTCTATGACACTATGATGCATATGACAAATATTAATGAGTTCTAAGTTGCTATGTTTAGCCCAAGGCACCCATCTTGGGAAGATACACTTTGGTGGTATCTATGATGGTTATGATGCATCATAAGATGCTATCAGATGCTATTCTTGACCTTGGGTGCCCAACTTTGCATTGGCATCTTTTGACACATGGAGGTCGCATGTATGATGACATTTAATGTTTGCATGTGGGGGAATCTTAGGAGAGAGAAAGTGGACGCCTAGATTGGAGGGAAAACACTTCTATAAGTATTTGCCATTGTATTTGTTGCTTCAATACAAATTTTAGGTACTTAGGTGCTGTCGAAATGTTGTCAAGTTGAAGATTGAAGGGAAGATTGGTGGAGTTATATTGTACAATCATTTTTAGATTAATACAAACTTGGGCCTCTTTCCTGTGTGGAGTTTTTTACCCAAAAGGGTTTTCTCCACGTTAAACACTATGTTGTGTGTTCAGTTTTCTAATTTGGTATTTTTGTGTTGCATAGTTTCTTTTCTATGTTACAATCTCCATTGATAATACACTGATATAAGATCATTAAACATATTTGAATCAGATTTCTATTGAAGTAGTTGCACTTTCATTTCTAACATTTGGTATCAGAGCCTAGCCAGTTTTGTCTCTTGGATGGTAGTGTGGAAGCTGTAGTTGTAGTGAGAGATTTGGTTGCATTTGTTTTGCAGATCTTGAGTTGATATTATGGCCGAATCCACCATTGCATCAACCTCTCGATTGGACATTGAGAAGTTCAATGGAACGGGGTATGGGTTGTGGAAGCTAAAAATGGAAAACTTGTTGAAAGAAAGAAACCAGTGGTTGGCTATTCAAAATGAGAAGAAACCTGATGATGTCTCTTTGGATGAATGGGCAAGGTTGGATAAAAAGGCACGAGGAACCATTTGTTTGTGTCTTGCAGATTCTGTCTTGCTAAATGTCGCAAAGGAAGAGACTACACATAGTTTGTGGAAACTGTTGGGTGAGATCTGCTAAGCCAAGAGTATGGTAAATAAACTTTATTTAAAACAAAAAAATGTTTTCCATGAAAATGAGAGAGGGTGATTCAGTCGTAGAGCATTTAAATTCATTTGATTTGTTTTTGAGTCATCTTGCATCCAGAGATGTTGATGTTGATGAGGAAGATAAATATATTTTACTTCTTTGTTCTTTACCTAAATCTTGGGAGAATGTCATACTAGCTATCACTACTAACCTCAAAGATCCGAAGTTGGATGCACTTGTTTTAGTTTTGTTGTCACAGGAATTGAGGAAGAAGAGTTTAGATAGTTCAAGGGATGCTCTCAATGTCAGGGGAAGGCCTAAAGAAAGAGGACTGAAAGGAGATCAGAAAGGGGCTAAGGACAAGTCTAATGGCTGATCTAAGACTCTTGGGAAGAAGAATAAAGTTAAGTGTTGGAACTACGGTAAAAGGGGACATGTGAAGGAGTGCAAAAACCCAAAGAAATAGTGGGAGAATGCTTCTGATAAGTCCTTGAATGTAGGTGAAGATGTCTTAATTTTTGCATGTAATGTTGTTTCTAATGATCACTGGTTGGTTGACTCAGGATGCTCGTTTCATATGACCTCGCATAAGGAATGGTTTTCCACATACGAAGAGTATGATGGAGATAATATCTACCTTGGAGACAACTCTACATATCTGATAGTTGGGAAAGGCAAGCTATTGTTGTGTTTCAATGATGGGAGGATTAAAACCCTCTCCAGTGTTTTGCATGTTCCTGGATTAGCTAGAAATCTGATTTCATTTTCAAAGTTGAATGATTTGGGAATGCATGTAACATTTGACAAGCATGCCTACAGATTGGTGAGAGAAAACTTGGTGGTAGCAAAGGGAAAGAGATTGGGAAACTTGTTTAAGCTTGAAGCCACTACAATTTGTAATGCCTCTTATGTATCTAAGGCTAAAATTGAAAATACATGTATGTTGTGGAATCATAGATTGGGTCATACAAGTAATGTTTTGAAAACTATTAAGAATAAAAATTTGTTGGACAATTTTTCTTATTTTGATGAGCACTTTGATTTCTATGAGCATTGTGTGTTGGGTAAACAAAACAAAAAATCATTTCCTTCAGGAAGCAATATAGCAAAAGAGAAGTTAGACATTATTCATACAGATGTGTTTGGACCTGTGGATAATGATTCTATTAGCAAATCTCGTTATTTTGTTACTTTCATTGATGATGTATCCAGATTTACTTGGATTTCTTTTATGAAACACAAATATGATGTTTTCACTAGATTTAAGGATTTTAAAGTCTTAGTTGAAAACAAATTAGTATTAAGGATAAAAATATTAAGATTTGACAAAGGAGGAGAGTATTTCTCTAAGGAATTTGACAAGTTTTGCAAGCATGCAGGTATTATCAGACAAAAAGACAACTCCGTATACACCATAACAGAATGGTGTTGCAGAAAGGATGAACCAAACAATTATGGAAAGAGCCAGAAGTATGCTAAGTGATGCACAATTGGATAAATATTTTTGGGCAGAGGTTGTGTGTACTGCTTGCTACTTGATTAATAGATCTCCTTGTAGGGCTCTTGATTCGACACCTTATGAAGTGTTGACAGGTAAGAAACCTTTTGTTTCACATTTAAGGGATTTTGGCTATGAGGCTTTTGTTCATGTGCCTAAGGAAAAGTGATCTAAGTTGGATCCAAAAGCTGAAAAGTGTTAGAATCCACAAAATAGATTATAACCCAAAATTAATTGAAAGAGTTAGAAACATAAACTGTAAATGTAAAAGCAATTGAAATAGCATAACAATGATACCAAGAGATTGATACGAAATGCTCGAATGACAAAATATCATCAGTTAACTATCTCCACTATCGAATGAAAACATAAGCTAGGTAGCATGCTTATATAGACCAGGGAGAGGGAGGAGGTGGCAACACTGACCAATGAGGAGCAACCATCTATCAGACTAAAGATAGCAAAGTATCTCCCCAAGATAGCTAATGGATGATCACATGTAGGAAGGCGACACCTCATAATCCTCTCACCTAATAAAACATGCTTTATTAACCTAAGCAAGATTAAATAAATGTGTAGGAAAAACCTTATAAAAAAGAATAAAAAACCTACACTAACACCCCCCTTAAGCGTAGCTTAGGTGGGTAAAGAGATGGGTCTTAGAAAATGAAGCCTAATGAGGTACCCATGCATAATGAATTCCCCCCCAAAGAGAAGAAGCCCCCCAGAAGAGAGAAAAGCCCCCCAAATAGAGAGAGAAGAGTTCCTTTAAAGTAGAGAGAGTGAAAGAGACTATGAAACCCCCCCATAATGAAGTAGCTTCGTTGTTGAAGGAGGATACCCATCTATGAATGTTGAAGATGATCCATTTGTGGAAAATGACATTTCTCCCCTTAGGAAGAAACAACTCCAATGGTGAATGCCAAAGTATCTCCGACTCAACGAAGCAAGGTGAGGAAGGAAGTCTCATAATGTATCCCATCTTGGAACTCTGCTCAAGTGTCTCCATGTGAATATTAGAAGATGCCTCAATGCATGAAGGCAGAAGTAATTCAATCCCATGTGTGGAACTAGGAGGTACAAGATCCAAAGACAAGGAAGATGGTATAACAGTGATGAAATGACTATCATCAAAGAGGAGTTGAATGTCCTCAAGAATGTCATCTAGATCCAAAATATGAGACTCTACAAACAAACAAGAGATGTCTAGTAGAAATTGGTCCCAATGAAGTGAATCCAGAAAACAAATATGATCCTGCTGCAAAGAATCATTGGAAGCCCTTGAAGAAGCAACTCTAAACTCTGAAGTACCAACAGGTACAATAGGAATATCCTTAACTATAGATGGGGCATCAATGTATGTCAACCAAATAGATTGTTCATCCCATGAGGATGTGTCCACACATGAAGGGGCAACAAAGTATCAGTATCATCCACAAGAGCCTGGTCATCCAAGGAAACATCACTATCAGATGAAGATTTAAAGTCTCCATACAACTATTGGATGATGGTCCAAGCAGTGAAAGGACACTTATTTTTCTCTATGTGATGTAGAATATCCTGAGAAATAATAATACATATTAGTCCATAGACCATGTCATTATTGTTAAACCATGCATTCTTCTGTTCATAGTCACTTGGCTCAGGAATGAGTCCAAGGAGATGGGGCAATAGACCTTGCTCAAGGCATTGATTCTTTATCGCTTGTTTCTAGGACAAATAGTTCTTTGAGGTTAGCTTAACAACAGAAGGATAGAAATAACCAAAATTCATGATGAACCCCCAAAATGATTACAGTAACCCCATAAAAGATGTAACTCAAAGAGAGCACATAAGACACCCGCCCTTTTCACTCAATCAAAGAACCCCCCAAGAAAATATGATTTGGCACTATATATTTAGTGCAATTACAATTGCCACCAATAAGAAATACTGAGTGGACTTGATCTCAATGCTATTACAAATCCTCAAAAAGAGCATATGTTGAAAATACAACTTTGGCACAATACCTAGTGAAATAAACAACACCACTACAAGGTACACAAAAAACATGCACTTTCAAAAAAAGAGTCACCTTGATCCGAGGTTTTATGCAAAAGTTATGCTTCTTCGAAGTTTCCAAAATGAGAACTATACAGTGTCATGATTGAGAATTTGCAATTTCTAGAAATTCTTTGCATCAAAATCAAAAACATCTACACCAATGCATAGAGCACGAAAAAATATCCAAAATAAAAAATTCTCGAGAAACAAAGTTCGTGCAAGAACGAAGCATTTGAAAACTATCTTCAAATTTGCAACTGCCAACAGAGAGGGTCCTGATGTTACTTTCTGAGTTCATTTTTGCAAAATATATAAGTTGCATGCAAAATATAAAAGATACCCAAATGGTTTTTCGATGCTGCAAACAAAACCCATAAGGCATTTTTCTTTATGATGTACAAAAGATATAGATCTAATGTAAAAAGAACAGCTTTAGCAACAAAAAATGATACCAACAACCAAAACATGACATGCAAAGGTTGAATCAGCTACCTAAGACAAGAAAAGGCATGCTGCAACCTGCAATATTGATTAAAACACAAAATATGCAAGCTGTTTGTTAGATTTGAGCTTCAAAAACCTTGTTTGCAGGTAGGCCAACAATCTCTAAAAAGAGTGAAATGAAAGCCAAAAATAACTTTCAAGAGCCTCCCAGATGCAATGGAATAGTCAAAAATGCGACCAGACTACTTGAAGATGCTGCAATTGACGAGGGTCGTTGCAGTCCTCATCATTTAATTTTAATAATATCAATCCAAGGCAGTGTCCATGGCTGTATGCAAAAGGGAGAAGGAATAACTTGCATGGCAGTCTTTTCTACAGAAGGGATTTGACAATTGCATGAAACAAACTGGGGTTTAACTCTGCTGAAAAAGATAATTTACTCTAAGGAAAGCAATAACTTGAGCAGTTGATCTAATTCTGGAATAAAAGAATTGCACAGCAGAAAAATAAATTATTCTATAGAAAGCAAAATTGGAACAGCTAAAGGAATTATGCATAACAGAAAAGCAACTAATGAAACTAAGAAATATAGTCTCTGCCTTGCTCCTTCCTCTGGAGAGACTAATCAATTCCAGCAATCAGCAAATGGGTAGAACAACTTTCTTTATTCAATAACCTTCAAGATCCAAAATACATGCTACTGTAAAATAACAGAGTTCTTCTTTCCTTCAATGAATTCTTTTACAACTTCCCTTCCCTCTATTCTACGCCATAGTTCTTTATATATAACTATGGTTATTAAATTCTAATTGAGAGTCTCTCTAGAGTAGAGAACTTATTCATGCAGCTAACTAAACTTATTTATCTAGTTAACTAAACTTATTCATTTAGTTAACTGATTATACAATTGCTGATTACAAGGCAAAACATGCAGTCTTTTAGAAAGACATGCAATGACACTAAGTGTGTATTCTTTGCATAGAATAATTACTCATAATTAGATCCATTAATTTAGGAGTAATTATAGTCAATCTATCCTTCAGAAAATCTTGGAGTGTGTGTTGGTAGATTGGAAGAATTCGCAGCAACTTCATAAACTATTTCTGGAACATTTTCGGAGCTTGTGGAACAGTCAACTTCTGTCATAAACTGCTCATTTAATTTATGAGATCTCCTCAAATTATTTTTGAGTTTTGTTCCCCTAACTTTCATCTTTCTAGATCATTTTGAATTTCTAAATTTTGTTAAGAAACGAGAGAGATATCAAAGTTTTACTGAAACTAGTTTTCTTGACTTTTCTGTTTTGCGTCTTCGCGTTCTGTAACAGTCAACTTATATCATTAACCATTTATTCATTTTAATGAATCTCTTCAAAATGCCTTCATAGATTTGTTCCTCTCTCTTTAATCTTTCTAGATCATTTTGAAATTCTAATTTTCGTTAAGAAATGAGTGAGATATTGCAGTTTTACTGAAACTGCATTTTTGACTTTTGCATCTCCGGTGCTCTGTGCATCTCCAGAGCTTTGTGCATCTCCGGCGCTCTGTCCATCTCCGGCGCTCTGTCCATCTCCGGCTCTGTGCATCTCCGGAGCTCTGTGCATCTCCGGAGCTCTGTGCATCTCCGACGCTCTGTGCATCTCTGGAGCTCTGTGCATATCTGGCGCTCTGTGCATCTCCGGCGCTCTGTGCATCTTCGGCGCTCTGTAATTCTTAAACTCTGCAACTTAACATAAAATATACTTTCTCTTCACTTTATTGATAAAATAAATGCTGATCTCAAAGTGAACATGTAATATCAAGATAAACTCATGCATGGCATTGATCATTGCATTTAGACAAGTTTATTTGATATTTAGCTACAAATCTTCAAACCCATACTCAAGTGCACTTCAAAAACTGATTTAATGAAGAGAAAATATATGCTTTTATTTGACTAAAGATGAGACACTTTATGGTCTCATCATCTCCCCCACACTTAAGAGGTTGCAGGTCCTCCTGCACTTCATAATCATCTTTTTGAGGTAACCTCTTTGCTTTTATTGCAGTTGCTTTGGAGATGCCTTATAGTTGCTGATCTGGTGTTCTTTAAAGCATTTATTCTAATGATCTTTGGATTTACCATTCTTATAATCTCTGGAACTCATACCCTGTTGTGCATCTGCAAATCTGATACCATGTTTTCCATCTCCGGGGCTACTATTGTGTTGATCTCTAGAGTTGATATCTTGCTGTCCATATCCGAAGCTGATGTTCTATTGAACTCTGGAGCTGCTGTTCTGAGTGCTCTGTAGATGCAGTTTTGAGAGCTCTAGAGTTGCTATTCTGATAGCTCCAGAGTTGCTATTTGGATTTCTGGAGTTATTGTGCTACTAATCTTTGGAGCTGATACTTTGCTGATCTCTGGAACTGATACTCTGCTAATCTCTGGGACTGATACTCTGTTGATCTCTGGAGTTGATACTCTGCTGATCTTTGTAGCTGATACTTACTGTTCATCTCCATAGATGATACCTTGCTGTCCATCTTAGTCTTCCATGTGACCATCATGCACTAATTGGTTCTCCATCTTTTAGCCCATGTTTTGCATGATGCATGCAAAGAGGTCTTCAACTCCTTCAAATGCCAAAATATCTGCAAGAGTTCTTGGAAGTAGCAAATTGTATAGAAAAAGCATGTGCAAAGCACTTATTTGCAGAAAAGAAACCTACCCTAACCTACTCTACTTAGTGATGTAGAGATGGGTTACACAAAACCATTAACTGGTTGGGGAAAATAACTTCCTTTTCTCAAATTATGGATCCATGCATTTAACTTTCTAAAAGAAAAGGAAAACCATGAGAAGAAGATGACTAAAAATTTTAACTTTGATGCTTCACCTTCCTCTGAAATAACAGCCTCCTCCATAATTTCTGACTCTAGCACATGCATGGGCTGATTGGAGAGATCTTGCAACCCTTCCTTACATTCTGATGCATGCATGATTAGAGACAGCTCCTTGCTGTTCATGGGCTGATTGGAGAGATCTTGAAACCCTTCCTCATATTCTGATGCATGCATGATTAGAGGCAGCTCCTTGCTGTTCATCAAATATCTGATCAGGCAGCCCTCCTTGGACTTTAAAGGCATCCAAATAATACTTTGCCATACAAGCTCCTCCAGTGGAAGCAAGATTTCTTCATTATACTCGTTACCTATTGCAAGCAATAGGGCATCAATGTCTCATAAAATGCATTTTTCCTTGCTGGACATTGGAGTCATGGTCATCCAGTTGAAGAGGCTGCACAAGAGCTGAAATTACAGAACAACAAGATTTTTCACCTTCTTTGCATGCAAGAGCCTTATGATTTGGATCTATTGTTTGGGGAGGTTTTTGGCATACAGATCTCTTTTGAGGAACTTCTTTTATCTACCTAGACTTCAAAACAATAAATCTAAAAAGACTACCAAACCAATTTTCCCCTCTTTTTGACCTGCTGTCACCAGATCAACAGCAACTCCCTAATGACACCTATCTCCGGCAATGGCGCCAAAAATGACAAGGGTCGTTGCAGTCCTCATCATTTAATTTTAATAATATCAATCCAAGGCGGTGTCCATGGCTATATGCAAAAGGGAGAAGGAATAACTTGCATGGCAGTCTTTTCTACAGAAGGGATTTGACAATTGCACGAAACAAACTGGGGTTTAACTCTGCTGAAAAAGATAATTTACTCTAAGGAAAGCAATAACTTGAGTAGTTGATCTAATTCTGGAATAAAGGAATTGCACAGCAGAAAAATAAATTATTCTATAGAAGGCAAAACTGGAACAGCTAAAGGAATTATGCATAACAGCAAAGCAACTAATGAAACTAAGAAATATAGTCTCTGCCCTTTGGTTGGAGTGGGCCCTTGCTCCTTCCTCCGGAGAGACTAATCAATTCTAGCAATCAGCAAATGGGTAGAACAACTTTCTTTATTCAATAACCTTCAAGATCCAAAATACATGCTACTGTAAAATAACAGAGTTCTTCTTTCCTTCAATGAATTCTTTTACAACTTCCCTTCCCTCTATTCTACGCCATAGTTCTTTATATATAACTATGGTTATTAAATTCTAATTGAGAGTCTCTCTAGAGTAGAGAACTTATTCATGCAGCTAACTAAACTTATTTATCTAGTTAACTAAACTTATTCATTTAGTTAATTGATTATACAATTGCTGATTACAAGGCAAAACATGCAGTCTTTTAGAAAGACATGCAATGACACTAAGTGTGTATTCTTTGCATGGAATAATTACTCATAATTAAATCCATTAATTTAGGAGTAATTATAGTCAATCTATCCTTCAGAAAATCTTGGAGTGTGTGTTGGTAGATTGGAAGAATTCGCAGCAACTTCATAAACTATTTCTGGAACATCTTCGGAGCTTGTGGAACAGTCAACTTCCGTCATAAACTACTCATTTAATTTATGAGATCTCCTCAAATGATTTCTGGGTTTTGTTCCCCTAACTTTCGTCTTTCTAGATCATTTTGAATTTCTAAATTTTGTTGAGAAACGAGAGAGATATCATAGTTTTACTGAAACTAGTTTTCTTGACTTTTCTATTCTGCGTCTTCGCGTTCTGTAACAGTCAACTTATATCGTTAACTATTTATTCATTTTAATGAATCTCTTCAAAATGCCTTCATAGATTTGTTCCTCTCTCTTTAAGCTTTCTGGATCATTTTGAAATTCTAATTTTTGTTAAGAAATGAGTGAGATATTACAGTTTTACTGAAAATGCATTTTTAACTTCTGCATCTCCAGCGCTCTCTGCATCTCCGACGCTCTATCCATCTCTGGTGCTCTGTGCATCTCCAGAGCTCTATGCATCTCTGGAGATCTATCCATCTCCGGTGCTCTGTCCATCTCCGGCGCTCTGTGCATCTCCGGAGCTCTGTCCATCTCCAATGCTCTGTGCATCTCCGGAGCTCTGTGCATCTCCGGTGCTCTATCCATCTCCGGTGCTCTGTGCATCTCTGGAGCTCTGTGCATCTCCGGCGCTCTGTGCATCTCCAACGCTCTCTGCATCTCCGGCGCTCTATAATTCTGAAACTCTGCAACTTAACATAAAATAGACTTTCTCTTCACTTTATTGATAAAATAAATGCTGATCTCAAAGTGAATATGTAATATTAAGATAAACTCATGCATGGCATTGATCATTGCATTTAGACAAGTTTATTTGATATTTAGCTACAAATCTTCAAACCCATACTCAAGTGCACTTCAAAAACTGATTTAATGAAGAGAAAATATATGCTTTTATTTGACTAAAGATGAGACACTTTATGGTCTCATCAGCAATCACCTAGATCTCATACATGCAAAAACAAGATTACTAGATCTTCATAAATCCTTTCTGATTCTCTAGATCATTTGAAAACACAAGAGAAGACCATACATAATTTTGCAAAATCTCTACAAAGAATCTAACCTTACAAAACTTGCTCTGATACCATGTTAGAATCCATTCAATAGATTATAACCCAGAATCAATTGAAAGAGTTAGAAACATAAACTGTAAATGCAAAAGCAATTGATACATCATAACAACGATACCAAGAGATTGATGTGAAATGCTCAAATTGAAAAATAGCATCAGTTAACTATCTCCAATATCGAATAAAAATACAAGCTAGGTAGCATGCTTATATAGACCAGGGAGAGGGAGGAGGTGACAACACCGACCAATGAGGAGCAACCATCTATCGGACTAAAAATAACAAAGTATCTTCCCAAGATAGCTAATGGATGCTCATATGTAGGAAGGTGACACCTCATAATTCTCTCACCTAATAAAACATGCTTTATTAACCTAAGCAAGCTTAGGAAAATTTATAGGAAAAACCTTATAAAAAGGAATAAAAAACCTACACTAACAAAAAGTGTACATTCATTAGATATGGTGATAATGTCAAAGGTTATAAGCTTTGAAATCCACTAACTTGTAAGATTATCTTTTCTAGAGATGTTATTTTTAGGGAATTTAGAGCTATTTCTAAACTTGAGTAGCCAAAAGAAAAAGATGAAAAGGTAAAGAGAGTGCACTTTGATTTAGAGCAAAAAGATCCACCTCAGGAAGAAGAGAATGATGGATTGGAGGGTGAAGAAGAAGAAAAAGATTTGAGTAGTTCTAATGAAGATGAATCTATTGTTATAGAAGAAGTTGGTACAGATGATCATGCAAAAGAACAAGTTGAGACTCTTACTCCACCATTGAGGAGATCCACAAGACAACAAAATCCAGTTGACGGGTGTAGTCCACTAGATTTCTGTTATATATTTATTTTATTGAGTACTGACAAAGAGCCTAGATCCTATAGAGAAGCTATTCTTGCAGATGATAGTGAGTCTTGGCAGTTAGCCATGCAGGAGATGATGGCTTTAGACTCCTATAACACCTGGGATCTTGTTTGTTTGCCCAGAGTAAGAAAGCCCATAGGTTGTAAGTGGGTCTTCAAGAAGAAGTTTGGAGCAGATGCTTCATTGGAAAAGTACAAGGCTAGACTAGTAGCCAAGGGCTACTCCCAGAGAGAAGGAGTTGATTTTGGTGAGATTTTCTCTCCTGTTGCTAAATTGACTTCTATTAGATTTATTTTATCCATTGCTGCAACCTTTAATTGGGAGATTGAGCAAATGGATGTTAAGGGTGCGTTCTTGCAACATGGAGATCTTGAGGAAGAAATTTATATGCAACAACCTATAGGTTTTGAGGTAAAAGGAAAAGAACATTAGGTTTGTAGGTTAAAGAGGTCTCTCTATAGTTTGAAATAGTCTCCAAAGAATGTGGTATCAAAAGTTTGATTAATTTGTATTGAAATTGGGTTTTGTTAGGAGCGAGGAGGATTACTGTATTTACATTCATTTTGTTGGTGATTCTATACTGATCATTGCTTTGTATGTTGATGACATGTTATTTTTTAGCAATACTAAGGGTATGATCAATGCTCTGAAAGCTCAACTTTCAGGTGCATTTGATATGAAGGATCTTGGAGCTACCAAGTATATTTTGGGAATGGAGATCAGGAGGGACAGAGGTAACATAAATCTTTGGTTGTCAGAGAGTAAGTATGTGAATACTATTTTGCAGAGATTTAGTTTGCAGGACTGTAACCCAGTTAGAGTTCCTTTACCCATTGGTACTAAGCTTTAATTAGATATGTGTCCAAAGAATGAAGATGATTATGAGGATATGTCTAATGTGCCATATGCTAGTGCTGTAGGGAGTTTGACGTATGCAATGGTTTGCACTAGACCAGATATTGCCCAAGTAGTGGGAGTTTTAAGCAGATTTATGTCTAACCCTGGTAGACAACATTGGAATTATGCGAAGAGGGTGTTTAAATATCTTGCAGGTACTCTTGATCATTGTTTGGTTTATTCTAGAATTGATAGTGCCGATAAATCTTTGGACACATAGGGATTTGTTGATTTAGATTGGGCAGGTGACTTGGATAGTCGAAGGTCCACTAGTGGCTATGTGTTTACTCTATTTGGAGGAGTAGTGAGTTAGATGAGTAAGAGGCAGCTCACATTTGCTTTGTCCACCACAGAAGCAGAGTATATGGCTTCCACTCATGTCTCTAAGGAGATAGTTTGGTTGAGGAGACTATGTACAGGTATTGGATTTGATTATAGGATCATTCAAATTGGTTGTGATAGCTAGAGTGCTTTCTGTTTGGCCAAGAATCCTTGTATCATGCTTGGACTAAGAATGTTGATGTTTAGTATCACTTTGTTTGAGAGTTGGTTGCAAATGGACAAATTGAACTAAAGAAGATAGACACTCAAGAGAATGTTGGAGATTCATTGACCAAACTAGTGAGCACAAAGAAGTTCGTGTGGTGCAGAGAGGCCATGGGCCTTGTTTCTAGTACCTGATTATTTCTTTTAATTTCCTATGGGTTGATTTACAATATTGTTGACAAGAACTAGTCAACTAAGAGGGGGGTGAATCAATTTTCTCAAATCTTTTCGCAATTCTACACCTTAAAGCATTTAACACTTGTCCACTAATTGTTATGATTAAATCATGAAAGCATAAACTCAGAAAAGTAAACACAATTGCAAGATCATACACAAGAGACACCAGATTTTTATGTGGAAAACCCTGTTAAGGGAAAAACCACGGTGGATGTTAGTCCACAAGGTATATATGTTATAACAATACCAAAAATTAGAGGCTCATTGCCAATAGGGCTCACTGCCCAGAAAAATGCTCACTACCAAGGGGTGGCTCACTACCAAGGGGTGACTCACTACCAAGGGCTTTGAACTAATATGATAACATCTACTCCATGCTTGAATTCAGTTCCATTGAAGCGCAATATTCTTCCTCTGCTCTGCTCTGCTTTTTACACTTCTTGTCTTAACTTCACATCTTCACTCAAGGACATATTTCCCATGACCAAATTACAAGTATATGTATCATTCATCAACCTTGGAATGTACATCAAGGTCGACATTACATTATCAACCGTTGGAACAATCTCCAAGGTTGACATTACAAACATTTACAAAATAGGTCTTGACCTAATACAAAATTATGCTAAGGAAATATAGCAAATATATATGTGAATCATGCCACGCCTTAGATGGGACTCAAACACAATCTTCCATGCCACATGATGCTTCTACAATCTTCAACAGATCTCCGCAATCACTGGAATTAACCAAGTCGGCTAAGACTGGTTACATACTACGCTATCTCGGAATAATCTTCAAACATGAACACAATTCCTTAATGCAGACCAATGCAAAGGTAGGAACATGATCAGGAGCCATCCACAAGCATGTTATAATCACCAGGAGTAACCACACAAATTCTAACCACTTTATCCATGAGATTCTTCATGCTGGATCACATGAACTTCACTATCTTCAACTGTCATAAAAGAAACATAGCTTGCAGACCACCAAATCATGAACCATTGGAGTTGTAGGCACTTATCATCATCCTAGACTTCCCTCTAGAACTGCAGAGAAAAATACTTCATTGCGAAGGAATGCGGAGAAAAATACTCTCCCTGTCACTAGTGAATAATAAAAAAAAGAAGGTTTTACTATGGTGAAAGTAACTTCCTCAATTTTTCATACTGGAGGCTCAAATCCAAAATGTAGCATCTTCAGACATGCCTCTAAATAACTTCCAATACGCAGACCAAGATCTTCAATATACAAGAAATGCGGAGCAATCTTCTGGACTGTTCTTCAGTATGCAACACACTATCTTCACTGCAATTTACTGCAACTCACTGTTTCTTTCGGAGGGGAAAATTTTCTCAATATCCTCAACAAATAAATCTTCTAAACAAATAACAAAATAGGATACAATTGACACCAATGACAACAAAGATATGTTGACATCAATGACAACACTGATTAGGCACATACTTGCAACAATCTCCCCCTTTGTCATTGATGGCAACATATGATGTGAAAAACTGTAATAGTCATCAAGACAAGATTCTCCCCCTATCTCTTTACACATACGCATTCCTTCTTTTCTAATTTTTTCACATTATTTCTCTCCCCCTTTGACATTAATGGCAAAGGGCACATACTTGTACTCTGTTGCTCTGAACTGAACTCTCTTTATCTGACTACTCCCCCTGAGAAGTAGCCCTTACAAGCATCAATCCAAATCTAGAGGTAGAACTCTAAGCACCACTGGATTGATGCACCCTTGTACATCTTAGTTTAGAGTAGGAGGGGTAATAACCCCCAACTTTTCTCTGAGATACTCAAAAGTATCCTTAGGTAAAGGGTTGGTGAAAATGTTTGCAATCTGATCTTTTGTAGATACATACTCCAACTTGACTTCATTCTCTGTCATTTTTTCTCTCAGAAAGTGATATCTTATGGATATATGCTTTGTCCTTGAATGCATTACTGGATTCTTTGATATGTTTATGGCACTTGTAATGTCACAAAAGATTGCAATTGGATCTTCATACACAACTCTAATGTCCTTTAATATTTTCTTCATCCATAATACTTGAGTGCAACTGCATGCTGCTGCAATGTATTATGCTTCTGTAATAGATAGAGATATTGAGTCTTGTTTCTTGCTTAACCAGGATACCATCCTTTTTCCCAAGAAGAATGCACCTCCACTTGTACTTTTCCTATCATCCACATCTTCGGCCCGATCTGCATCAGTGTATGCACTGAGAGTAAAATCATTGTCTTTTAGATACCACAACCCATAATCCATTGTGCCTTTCAAACATCTCAGTATTCTCTTGACTGCCATCACATGTGACTCTTTAGGTTCTTCTTGAAATCTTGCCACAAGACAAACTGCATGCATTATATCAAGTCTGGTTTGGGTTAGATAAAGTAATCCTCCAATCATAGATCTATACCTTTTCTGATTTGTAATAGGCGAGTCATCCTTTTTTCTCAACTTACAACCAGTTACCATGGGAGTGCTTACCGGTTTAGAGTCCTCCATCCCAAACTTCTTTAACAAATCTTTCACATACTTAGACTGAGAAATGAAGATACCTTTATCTGATTGATTAATTTACACACCTAAAAAGAAATTCATCTCACCAAACATTGACATTTCAAATTCATTTTGCATTTCCCCAGCAAAAATCATGCACATACCTTCATTGTCTCCAAAGATAATGTCATCAACAAAGACTACAACAATTAGGATTTGTTCATCATTAATCTTGAAATAGAGATTGCTGTTGGTAGTACCCTTACTAAACCCTAACTATATCAGATACTTATCCAATCTTGCATACCAGGCCCTAGGGGTTGTTTTAGTCCATACAAAGATTTCTTCAATCTGCACACCATGTCACTCTGATCTGATGACTGGAATCCTTCCGGTTGTTCAATATAGACTTCTTCTTCTTCCAATTCTTCATTCAAGAATGCATACTTCACATCCATTTGATATACCTTGAAATCTTTGTAGGCTACAAATGCTAAGAACATTCTTATTGCTTCAATCATTGCCACAGGTGCAAATGTTTCCTCAAAATCTATTCCTTCAACTTGAGAGTATCCTTTGCATACCAACCTTTCTTTGTTTCTTACCACTTCACCATTCTCATTCATCTTATTCCTGAAGACCCATTTGGTTCCAATTACATTTTCATCTACTGGTCTGGGAACAAGATCCCAAGACTGATTCTCCTCTATCTGCATTAGTTCTTCTTTCATAGCCTTTACCCAATTCTCATCATTGCAAGCTTCGTTTATAGTCTTAGGTTCAATCTTGGAAATCAAATAGAAATTTACTTGTTCTTCTGCAGCTCTTCTTCTGGTTAGAATTCCTTTTCTCTTATCTCCTATGATTTGATCTTTAGAATGATTTAGTTTAACATACCTTGGTGTCTTGGTGACAATTTTCGGAGCTTGTTCCTCTTCATCTGAATTGTCTTCATGTTGTACCACTTCTTTGCTTGCTAAAGCATCTGGCTCATCTGATTCATATCCACTTGATACTTTTTCCTTGCTTTCATTAACTTTGACATTTGCACTTTCAATGATCTTCTTCAACCTGTTATTGTAGCACCAATAGGCCTTGCTCTTGGTGGAGTATCCAAGGAAGATACCTTCATCACATCTTGCATCAAACTTTCCTAAATCTTCATCTCTTCTGATATAACACTTACTACCAAAAACTTTGAAGTATATCACAGTGGGAACTTTTCCATGCCACAATTCATAAGGAGTCTTTGAACTATTACCTTTGATTTAAACTTTGTTTAGAATGTATACAGCAGTGTGAATTGCCTCTCTCCAATATACTTCTGGTAGATCATCCTCCTTCGTCATTGTTCTAGGTGCCTCTTGAACTATCCTATTTTTCCTTTCAACTACTCCATTTTGTTGTGGAGTTCTAGGTGCAGATAATTGTCTCTTTATCCCTTGTTCCTCACATAAGAAATTAAACTCATTTGATGTAAATTCTCCACCTCTATCAGACCTCAAGCATTTTATCTTCAAATCTATCTCATTCTCAACCATTGACTTGAATGCTTTGAACTTTTCTAGGCCTTCTGCTTTTTCTTTTAAGAAGGTAACCCAAGTCATTCTAGAATAATCATCAATCAATAACATGAAATACCTCTTGCAGACTTCTTACTCTAGTAGGCCCACATAGATATGTATGCACTAATTCCAGTATACCTTTAACAGATTGGTCCTTGCTCTTAAAGCTTGTTCTTGTCTGTTTTCCAAATTAGCACTCCTTGCACAATGTATTAGCAAGCTTCACAAGTGTAGACAAATCTCTTACAACCTGAGTGGAACTTATCTTCATAATGTTGTCAAAATTGATGTGACACATCCTTCTGTGCCATAGCCAGCTTTCATCAACCTGAGCCAACAAGCCATAGTTATCATTTCCTTTCAGATGATAGATATTTCCTTTAATCTTTTTACCAGCTGCAATCACTGTTCCAAAGATTTCCATGATCTTGCATCCATTGTCCTTGAATCTCAAATCATAACCCTTGTTGCACATCTGACCAACACTCAAAAGATTGTGCTTTAATCCTTTCACATACAAAACATCTTCAGTATTATGCTTGCCATGAAAATAAATGGATCCTTTTCCATAGATCTTACCAGTTGTGTCATCTCCAAACCTAACCAGTCCTCCATCATATCTTTCTAGACTTACAAACTTACTTTTGTCACCAATCATGTGATGAGAGCATCCACTATCAATAACCCATTCATCTTTATCTTCAACAACCTGAACAACCAATGCACTTTCCACTGGTTTTTTTTCCTTCACACAACTAGTAAGATTAGTTAATACATGTTCTTTAATAACAATAAACAAGCATTCATTACCATAAGTACTAGCATTATCTGGTTCACCATCTAATACTACTTCATCATCATCAAGATCTTCAACATAGTAACATTTCTTTGGGATCCTAGGTCTATCAGCTCTTGGCTTAGGAACTCTTGTGGGGCATCTAGAAGCATAATGACCAACTTTACCACAACTAAAACATTTGAAAGGTAATTTGCCTTTGAACTTACCAGTACCTCTAGGAAGACTGTTAACAAAGTTGGTTTCTAGTTCTTTAAGCTCATAATCTGGTTCCACCTTGTACTTGTCAGATATGGGGATTCTTTTTGACGTGTTAGCCTTGAAAGTAGTCTCTGTCTTCGGAAGGGAATCACCAAGTTCTCTCATTTCAAAAGCTGTCAACTTTCCAAGAAGCTAATCTTTTGTAATCTTTGTCACTGTCATTATTTCCTCAATTGCAGCCACTTTATGACTATATGATTTAGGCAGTGATCTAAGAACTTTGTTCACAATTTCAATGTCCTCAATTTTTCCTCCCACACTTCTAATGCTGCTCACAAGTTCTTCGATCTTTTGCATGAAGGATGTTATGTTGTCATCTTTGCTCATCTTCAAACATTCATATTTTGCCTTCAAACTCTAAAACTTGGTGCTCTTCACAGATTCATCTCCTTCATATAGATTCTTTAGCTTATCTCAAATTTCATAAGCAGTTTCCAGCTCCATGATCCTTGTTACTTCGATGTTGGATAGGGCACTTACCAAGGCATCTTTAGCTATTATGTTCAACTCAAATTGCTTGATCCCATCTTCAGTTTTTAGACCATCCTTCAGTATTTCATACTTATCTTCAATTATTTTCCAAACACTATAACTCAAGCAGAGGAGATGCGTATTCATGCAGATCTTCCAGATGGAGAAGTTCATTCCATCGAACCGTGGACTTTCCTTCTTATACGACATCCTGGATCAACCTCAAGTGGTCAAGCTTTCTTCTGAGGAACCGGCTCTGATACCAATTGTTGACAAGAACCAGACAACTGAGAGGGGGTGAATTAGTTGTCTCAAATCTTTTCACAATTCTGCACCTTAAAGCATTTAACACTTGTCCACTAATTGTTATGATTAAATCATGAAAACATAAACTCAGAAAAATAAACACAATTGTAAGATCATACACAAGAGGCACCAAATTTTTATGTGGAAAAGCCTATTAAGGGAAAAAGCACGGTGGATGTTAGTCCACAAGATATATAAGTTATAACAATACCAAAAATCAGAGGCTCACTACCCATAAAATGGCTCACTACCAAGGGGTGGGTCACTGCCAAGGGTTTTGAACAGATCTGATAACATCTACTCCATGCCTGAATTCAGTTCCATTGAAGCACAATATTCTTCCTTTGCTCTGCTCTGCTTTTTACACTTCTTTTCTTAACTTCACATCTTCACTCAAGGACATATTTCCCATGACTAAATTACAAGTATATATATCATTCATCAAACTTGGAATGTACATCAAGGTCGGCTTTACATTCATCAACCGTTGGAACAATCTCCAAGGTCGGCATTACAAACATTTACAAAATAGGTCTTGATCTAATACAAAATTATGCTAAGGAAATATAGAAAAGATGTATGAGGATCACACCACACCTTAGCTGGGACTCAAACATGATCTTCCACTCCACAATGTGCTTCTACAATCTTCAACAAATCTCCGCAATCACTGGAATTAACCAAGTCGGCTAAGACTGGTTAAATGCTATGCTATCTATGAATAAACTTCAAACATGAACACAATTACTTAACATAGACCAATGCAAAGGCAGGAACATGATTAGGAGGCATCCACAAGCACATTATAATCACCAAGAGCAACCACACAAACTCTAACCACTTTATCCATGAGATTCTTCATATCGGATCACATGAACTTCACTGTCTTCAACTGTCATAAAAGAAAGATAGCTTGTGGACCACCAAATCATGAACCATTAGAGTTTTAGGCACTCATCATCATCTGAGACTTCCCTCTTGAACCGTAGAGAAAAATACTTCATTGCAGAGGAATGCGGAGCAAAATACTTTCTCCCTGTCACCAGTGAATAATCAGAAAAAGGAAGTTTTACTCTGGTGAAAGCAACTTCCTCAATTCTTCATACCAGTGGCTCAAACCTGAAATGTAGCATCTTCATACATGCCTCTAAATAACTTCCAATCCATAGACCAAGATCCTAAATATACAAGAAATGTGGAGCAATCTTCTGGACTGTTCTTCAGTATGCAACACACTGTCTTCACTACAATTTCCTGCAACTCACTGTTTCTTTCAAAGGGGCAAATTTTCTCAATATCCTCAACAAATAAAGCTTCTAAATAAATAACAAAATAGGATACAGTTGACACCAATGACAACAAATATATGTTGACATTAATGACAACATCGATTAGGCACATACTTGCAACACATATAATGTCAAGTGGGAGAATGTTGGAATAAGGTGCCATTAACCTTGCAAATTCCAATATTTTATTTATTCTATTTATTATTTATAATTTGTAATTACCCATAAGGGAATGAAGTAGTTTCACTGGCAATGGTAATTCTGGAGTCACCAAAGGTAATTAAGGAGTGATATTTACTATTGGCAATTGTAAAACTCATGAGTAAATGAGTATAGGTGCCACCTTGGGAGAATCTACTATTTTTAGCATATATGACGCACATCATAATGTTTGGTGGGTGCATGTAAAGAATCTATGACAACTGCAAGTTGTCATAAGATTCTATGACACTATGATGCATATGATGGATATTAATGAGTTGTAAGTTGCTATGTTTAGCCCCAGGTGCTCATCTTTGGAAGATACACTTTGGTGGTATATATGACGGTTATGACACATCATAAGATGTTGTCAGATGCTATTCTTGACCTTGGACGCCCAATGTTGCATGGACATCTTTTGACACATGGAGGTTGCATGTATGGCGACATTTAATGTTTGCATGTTGGGGAATCTTAGGAGAGAGAAAGTGGATGCCTAGATTGGAGGGAAAACACTTCGATACATATTTTCCATTGTATTTGTTGCTACAATACATATTTTAGGTACTCAGGTGTTGCCGAAATGCTGTTAGGTTGAAGACTAAAGGGAAGATTGGTGGAGTTGTTGTATTATACAATCATTTTCAGATTAATACAAACTTGGGCCTCTTTCCTATGTGGAGTTTTTTTTACCTAAAAGGGTTTTCTCCACATTAAACATTGTGTTGTGTGTTCAATTTTTTGATTTGGTATTTTTGTGTTGCATAGTTTCTTTTCTATGTTACAATCTCCACTGATAATACACTGATATAATATCATTAAACATATTTGAATCAGATTTCCATTGAAGTAGTTGTGATTTCATTTCTAACAATTTCAAACAAATTGGGTCACATTGAGGTGGTTTCAAGTTCCAGTTTGAAATTGGTAGGTATTCTATTTCTACTACCCCAAGAGCCAAAGCCATGGAAACCAAAATGCAATGGATCACCTTGAAGAAGTACATGAGAAGGCGAGACTACACACTCAAGGGTAACTACACACATGTGCATATGGCTGAAGATGTCTGGGCAGAATGCAGAATAGATGAAGACATAAGAAGAATGGATTATAGGCAACTCTCTCTAGATCAAGTAAGAAACTTCCAACTTGCTGATGTACCAGAAGATATGACAGATGAGGGAGATATAATAGAGGCTGTGTATATGGGAAACAGATTGCCAACACCCCTCTACTTGTAATACAATGGTCTCAAAAAGAGATGACTTCAGTCAGGGAGAGATTCCAACAAATTCTTGCTAACAGAAATGTCTGGTTGCAAAGGAAAGGTATAAACTTTAAACCTTTCAAGAAAGGTTCAGAAGAGGAGTAAACAAAAGGACCTGTAGGGAAGAGGGAGGAGTTAAGAACAAAGAATAAGGAAGATACTCCTTCTGGTGATAAGAGGCTGAAGTTTGTTTTCAAGATAGGAGATAAGGGGAAAAGAAAGGAAAAGGAAGGAACATCTACACATCTAGATATAGAACAAGAGGAGACAATTGAAGAGGATCCACAAGAACAACAAGCCAATCCACAAGCTGAATCTACTCAGGTGACACCCCCTCATTCCTCTTCTTTGGTTTCAAATGTATAGACTCCCACAACTCCTTTATTGTCAAGTGCACAACAATTACCATTTATTCTAGATAATCCTCAATCACCAAGTGTGTCTATTCATTTTGTGTACTCATGTCATTCAACACCATACAATGAGTCTTTGTTTGGTCCACCTTTGGAAAATGTTGATAACATTTTTGTTCCTCTTTCTTCCATGCCAAGTTTATATGATATTCCCACATCCATGCTTGATTCAATAACTTAGTCAGAGTTTGAGAAGTTTTTAGGTTCTTCTTCTCAAGTGAATGTTGATGGTAGTCCCTCAACACTGCAAACACAAACACCACCAATTGTCACTCATACTCCACTTGTGTCTGTATTAGTGCAAGATCCTCTCGTTCCACCCAAATCACAAGAACCCATAGTTCCACTTGTGTCTACCCAAACCATGTCCACATAGATAAGAGGTGATACCTTTGTCCTTCCATTATGGCTTATGCCACAAAATCCAAAAAGAAAGAAGCAAGCTATATCGCCTGATGATTTTGATTTCAATCAGTTAGTTCTAGTAAAGTCAAAGGCAACCAAGAAGGCCAAGACTTTATCTAGGGTGTTTGTCGATGAGTCAAGAAACAAATAGACAGATATTGCTATTCCCCCACCTGACAAGAGTATTGCAGACATTCAAGGTGTTGACTATGTCATAACAAGAGTTGAACTTGGTAAACAGACACATGAGAGTGTGAAAGGAGATATGTTAGCATAAGTGTATGCATTGTTAGACAGATATGATAGAGACAAAGTGATAAAGAACTAGCTCAAGATACAGGTAGATCAATTAAAGTTGGTTCTTCTAAAGATAACCTAGTCATCTAAATAGGTTGAACCTGTTGGCACTAGCATGAATAATGAAGCTTTTTAGAAGGCCGAAAGAATTGGTACAAAGGGTCAAGAAGTTGATGCCCTGATTGACAGAGTACTTGCCCAAGGTTCGCAGCTTATAAAGTCATCCATTGAACTTTATAACAACCTGGGTAAAGTAGGTAAAGAAATCAATCAAACACTTGAGATCCTTTCTCAAGACATGCATCTAATTGAACAGGATCTAGATTCATGGAACAAGTTGCGGGACTTCAAGATCAAAGTGTTGATTGAATATGGGGTGATCCCCAACATGAGAAAGTATGTGGAGTATCGAGAGGCCATGATTCACAAAGAATATTATTGAAGGCTTGATACTAGATTTGAAAAAATATCTTGAGAGGGGAGAAAATAAGGCTCAAGATATTTCAGATGAGCTAGCGGAGCTTCCATGTCATATGCTTGATGACAACCAACAAGCACTCCTTGAGGATGCAGTTATTCAAGAGTTCTCCAATTTGATGCAAGTAGAAATGGAAATAAAAGCCTTCACATTGGCTTCACTTGATAAGTTGATGGAGATTCAGACAACTTTGAATAGGCTACACAAAATATTGAATAAGCACAAGAGCGTGCCCAATACACTCACGGGTTCCGTCACCCGAGTGCTTACCATCTCCAATCATACACTGGGGCCTAACAATAATGAAGTCTAGGCTACTGTGAAAAGATATGAATATTTCTTGGAGAAAGACCAAGATGATGAAGAAGTGTCCAAAGACACTTAGCTATTTTTCATGTTTTAGTTTTCATGCTTTGTAAATTGTAATTGACAAACTCCATCTCATTTTGTAAAATTAGAATACATGGAGTTGTGAGACATAGTCCTAAGTCAATTGGAACTCTGATTTTGAATAAGTCAAAGTAGTTGTAGATTTCCTATTTTTGCTCTCAGCCTCTCACTATAAATAAAGACGGGCTCTTATGTAAATATCTATCTTTTAGTTATTGAAGCGAAGCGCTGCTGAATTGAAGAGCATTTTGAAACTTTGTGTTCAAGTTGTAAATCATAATTTGATCAATAATAAGAAAAGCAAGCGGGCATTCAAAATTTGTTTTGGAATAAACTTGTGGTACATTGGAGACGTTCTTATGTCTTTTCCTTGCACTTTCTTATGCAATTGATCAAAATGTAGCATGAGTTTATATAATATGGGAGGTGGTCTAAAATTGATTTTGGAGTCTTTGTGCTACAACATTATCTTTGGAGTTTATGTTTAATGTTCGTGAGTAGAAAATATCAAAAGACTTTGGGCTGCTAGTTATTTTTTGTGTTCATTAATCTCTTGATAGCATACTATGGAGACTTTGGGCTGCACTATATTCTATACAGTTCCAACTTCAAGCCAGCAAAAGAAGCAACAAAAGACTTTGTGCTTTTTGTGGGTTTCTTGGTTATTTCATTTTGCTATCATTTTGAGTATTCTTACATTTATTCAATTTGGATATTGGTTATTATTGTTGCATCAAGTGGTTTTTAAGTATATCATACTTTGTGAAAATTAAGAAGAAACATCTTTTTCTAAAAAAAAGAGAAATAGATGATATGACACCATCCATTGGTTAGTTTTTAGTGTACATAAACCTAGTTAAGTACTTGTTGATTGTAGTGAACAATAAGAAGGGAGCCTCCCCTTTCTGAGAGGAGAGATTAAATCTCATTGTACTGTGGTTGATATAACCATTTGTTCTCAGTTAGTTGATAACAAAATATTCACCCAACAATTTGATACAAGATTCTTATGAACCTACAAAAATAATGATTAAGATACATACTGGAACTTTCATTCCTACCTATGGGAAGATATCCTTATTGGTTACGATATTTGAGAAAGTCGTGGAACAATTATTTGATGTCATCCCTTCATTTGACCTCTTCCGCATAAAATTAGGACATCCATGGCTCAAAGCTATGAAGGTTGTCCCCTCAACAATTCACAAATGTATAAAATTCCCTTTACATGGACAAGTGCGCACTATTCCTTGTAATACATGGCAAACCATGGTTACTCATAAGAACTTTACTCTTGATTACTTTTGGCCATGACCTGCCATAGAACCTAAACCATGAAGAGACCATTTTTTCTTAGCATATAGATGATACAAAGCAAAACTACTATCTAGAGTGGCCAAAACTTCTATTCAACAAGAGATAAATGAAGAATAACCCGTATTAGAAGAACTTCCTAGATTGAAAGGTAAGGGAATCTATGCTAAGGTTCCTCCTCCGTCATCCTTGCAAGGATCAGGAGGTACTCATAGAGAACAAAGCACTTCATCAAAACAAATTAAGTTTGTACTGGCTTCCTCGTCTGAAATGTCAAAAACTATGGGAAATCATGAGAAACCTTTTGAAAACATCACTAATAGACAATGAAGAAATAGACAAGAAAGAGAAAGGAGGAAGAAAGACAAGCTTTTTCCCAAATAAATGCACCTGAACAAGAAAACATTCCACCACCTAACATTGAACCAAACAAAGAAAAACTTAAAGAAAAAGAGTCCAAGGATAATGACAAAAGTTGGGCTATTTTCTCTTATGTACGTCTTTCCTCTGACAATCAAGATTGGGAAGACAATGATTTGCTTGTCGACAACTGCTAGTCTAGTTGTGCAATAGGTAAGTATTTCTAACTTTGGTGGTCACCTTTGTTGTAGCATACTTTGCTCGTTTATGTGACCTCCCCTCTTGTGTTGTGTTCCTCCGTGATGTGTTATATGTTGTTTAGGACTCGTAGGATGACCCTTGATACTCTTGTAAGGTCAAGGATACTGAGATACCTCCTTTGTTGTGACCATTCTTCTATTTGTATCATCATTCTTTTATCTTGCATCTCCTCTATTTTATTGTTGTGTTGTGCCTTAGGGGCATAATGTTGCGATTGATGACCTGGGGACATCTTCCTATGTGATTATTCCTAAGGAACTTGTTCTCCTCTCTCATTTTATTGTTTACCTTCTTATAGTGATTCTATCTAGTTGGCAAATGATGAAAAACAAACAACTAACTGATACGGACCTCTTGTCCCTTCAACAAGCAAGCAAAAATGGACCTAGTCCATACATGAAGATGAGGTTGATTTATATATCCAATGCTTGGCTATTAGAATCACTCTATGTGATGTTTGATGTTGTCCTATCTTTCTAAAAAATCATAACAATACATTTGCTCCATGAAATTTGATTGTTTTGTATCTCACCTTGTTGTTACACTTGGTTCTGAGATGCCTGCACAGTATAAGCCCAACGGCTATACTCAGATTTGAACCCGTATGTGTAGCCTTGGTTTCTTTGATGTGATCTCATGTATTATTCATGCATAGCTTTCATGTTTTGCTTTAGTTATTATCTTAGAGTAAGATTTGTAACCTCTCTTGTTATCTTATCTTAGCATATCTTATCGTTGTGTTTGTGGGAGCATTTGATGATCATGAGCACGTCGCCATGGGGGCATGGGCTTTGTGAGAGCTCTTTTTCCTTGTGTGTTTTCTCTATACCTTAAGATGTTTGATATCAGTTCATGAAATCAACCAACTTAAGGTGGGGGCATATATAAGGTAAGCTATATGATGATTTTGATAGTAACAAATCATGTTTGTAAGCCATCTGCAGAGGCAGGATGTTGTATCTCTAGCATGAGTTCACATCTTTATTTATATTGCAAGCAAAAATCCCTCTCTGTGAGGCGGGATAGCATATCCTTTTATTTAAAATCCCTTTGCAGAGGCAGGATAACGTATCTCTTGAGCTAGTGCATATCCTTTTATTCAAAAGCCCTCTACGGAGGCAGGATGGTGTATCTCTTTAGCTAGTGTACATCCTTTTATTTCAAAAGTCCTTTTCAGAGGTGGGGTTGGATCTTGAGACTATCCTCCCTTAAGCGTGTCTTTGGTGGTTGTTGTGGCATAAGACCAACCGTCAGGTGTGCCTGTAGCATGTTTGAGATGGTGGGACTTAGAAATAAGCACCTTCCATCACCTTGTTTGTCATGTTTAAGACGTATAGTATGTGTATGACATGCTATACGACACTCATGTCTTCCATGTGTTTTCCCCCTTGCGTAGTGTAAAGGGTGTGGTGATGAGTCTCCCCTACATTTGGGTTTTGTATGGCATGTTTTCCCCCTTGTGTAGTGTAAGGGTGTGGCAATGAGTCTCCCCTATGCTTGGGTTTTGTATGGTGTGTTTTCCCCCTCGCGTAGTGTAAAGGGTGTGGCAATGAGTCTCCCCTATGCTTGGGTTTTGTATGTCATGTTTTCCCCCTCGCATAGTGTAAAGGGTGTGGCAATGAGTCTCTCCTACGCTTGGGTTTTGTATGGCGTGTTTTCTCCCCTTGGTGTAGTGTAAAGGGTGCGGCGACAAGTCTCCCCTACATTTGTGGGGTTTTGTGTTACAATTTTTATTTCCATGCATTTATATATATGAAAATGAAAAAAATATATCATTGTATTCACATGTTTTGCATGACTACTCTCCTATCTTCACTGTGTTTTGCATGTCTTCAATAGTGTCTTCTTTGTGTCTTGTGTTCCTGTTATTGTCTTCTTCATGTTTTGCATGTCGATGATGTGTCTTTTCTAATGCTTATCTGAGACTGGGGGCTAGGAATGGTTCCTCAATCTTTGTGTATGCATTAGCTTCAAGTGCCTAACGTGTTTGCTATGTTTTCAACCATACTTTAATGCATGTATGGGTCATAAGATCATACATACATTAAAGTGGGGGCTAAATTTTATGTCATAAAATGTCCCCCTAGGACTTTTACCTCCTAAGTTTAGCTCCTGGGTCCCTTAATTTTAATCATGCATGTTAGAAATGAATCCCGAGACAAAATGCCCCAAAATCCATGACAAATGGGACTTAGGGGACATCTCTGAACTTAATGCAAATCCAAAATAGGTCCCAGGGATTGGGCACCCATGCCTTTTCCCTGCCCTATTTTGTCGGGGTCCCAAATTTGAATGTCGATTGGGGACCATTAAAAGGTTTCCGTTGTCGACATCTTGAGTTTGAATTACAAAATTTATAGTGGGAATGCATATATAATAATGTTTAGGACTTCATTGGCAAACTAGAAGATGATTTTGAGTTTTTTTGCAAACTTATGATTTTAGAGCATTCAAAGCATTCATTGCGTTGCAGAGCAGATTTGTGTTGTTATTGTGTTTGTTATTGCAGATTTGTCTTCATCTTCTCATGGCATGAAAGAGCTTCATCTCCGTGAGAGCTACACCTCTGAGGTGATATCTATTTGTGATTCAATCTATCATTTTATCATTATTTTTGCCTCTATCTTGCAAGGACATGCAATCTCTATCTAACAACGGTGTTGGAAGGCTTGAATGCCATTCCAGGGCTTGACTGAGGCAAGCTCCTAAACACCACAACCCCCAACTCCTCTCTTGTGGTTGCAGGTGACAGGTACAGGATCTTGCAGAGGACTATTACAGAGTGTAAGGAATTAGGATATGAAGAAAAAGGTAGGAAATAGCTTAAAAAGGCTAAGGGAACCCACACCTTTGACCCTTAGTTTCACAATACGAAAAGTCTCTGAAGTGGTTGCAGTCAGTAGTAGAAAAGATCTTGAAGCCCTAAAAAAAGCAACACCTTGGGCTTGGGTGCCTGCTCTTTTGCCCCCAAATTTTTTGTATTCCAAAACTTGAAATCTGGTATGTATTTGATTTGTGTTTAGTGTCTTTCTATAGAAATATTTGTCGTGTTTCATCCGTTTGATTATGATTTTTCATAATTAGGGTTTTAGGCTTAATTGGGTTAAGAATCAATAAATCACTTAGCAAATTCCAAATTTCCCTATCATTCCAAGTGACAACCAACTTGATAGTTGATTCCTCTTGCATAAGTTGTGATTCAACTTAGTTAAATGTCCTTGAATATATTGAGTGAAAGGAGGATCTAACCAAACTATCCATTAAATCCATCAACCATCTTTTCATCCTTTATAGGTACTAACGAAGTGTGTTTGTAAGCCCTCCCCGTGAGGTAGGATGTTGTGACTCCAACACGAGTACACATATTTATTTATATTACAAGCAAAAATCCCTCCCTATGAGGTGGGATAGCATATCCTTTTATCAAGAAGCCCTCTACGCAGGGTGGGATAACATATCTCTTGAGCTAGTGTGTATCCTTTTATTTAAAAGCCCTTCTATGGAAGGCAGGATGGTGTACTTACACATCCTTTTATTTCAAAAGTCCTCCATGGAGGCTGGGTTGGATCTTGAGACTATCCTCCCTTAAGAATGTTTTTGGCAGTTATTGTGGCATAAGCCCAACCATTAGGTGTGTCTGTAGTATGTATGAGATGGTGGGACTTAGAAATAAGCTCCTTCCATCGCATGTGGTTACCGTATTTAAGACATATAATATGTCTATGGCATGCTATATGATGCTTGTGTATTTCATATATCTTTCATGTGTCTTCCCCTGTGTGTAGTGTAAAGGGTGTGGTGATGAGTCCCCCTACACTTAGGTTTCCTATGGTGTGTTTTCCCCCTTGTGTAGTGTAAAGGGTGTGGCGATGAGTCCCCCCTACACTCGGGTTTTGTATGGCGTGTTTTCCCCCTTGTGTAGTGTAAAGGGTGTGGCAATGAGTCCCCCCTATGCTTGGGTTTTGTATGGTGTGTTTCCCTCTGGTGTAGTGTAAAGGGTGTGGTGATGAGTCCCCCCTACATTTTGGGGTTTTGTGTTGTAATTTTATTTCCATTCATATATATATATATGAAAATGAAAATGCTATATTAGTTTCTTCATCGTGTTTTACATGTCTTCAATACTCTCTTCTCTATATCTTGCATGCTTCCTACTATCTTCATTGTGTTTTGTGTGTCTGTGATGTGTCTTCTAGTGCTTACCTAAGACTGGTGGCTAGAAATAGTTCCTCAATCTTTGTGTATGCCTTAGCTTCAAGTGCATGGTGTGATAGAGTGAAATGTGGATTAATCAAATGAATAACATAACCTAATACACTAATGAAATCTGGAGATAAAAAGATGTATTTAAAGTAAAACAGAGAAGATACTTACACCTTTTACCTTGCGTCTTCTATTATTCACCTATCTATTCTTGATCTTGATAAATGTGAAGCCCTCAGAAGCGTATGCTCCCTTGCTTGTTGAAGATGACAGGGACATAATGGCTATGATACTTGCTTGTATTTGAAGATGAACTTCAAACACAAATAAGAGTGGATGGTAGTGAAGTGCTTATGAAAATGGGGGTGCCAAAGGCGCACTTGTGTTTCTGTAGCATAAGTTTGCTCAAACGATGGATTATAAAAGATAGAAGAAGAGGGTTGTATTTATAGAGTTGGGTGAAGGAAGTTCAATGGTTGAGAAGAAAAGAGAAGATCAACGGAGGAGGATTGTTGAGGAACGTGCAACAAATGGAAGAAAGACATGTGTCATTCAAAAAGAAGTTATGTTGAGTTAACTGCTTTGTTGATGAGGATGAGTTTTGTTTTTCTTAAATTAGAATTTGTTTTTCTAATTTAAGAGCAAGTTTGCTTTAAAGATGCTTTAAAACTCAACTTTTACTTTTGTATGACAAGAAGAATTTATTTTTAGAAGATATGAATATTTTTCAGAAGATAAGAAAGCATAATTAAATAAATAAATTTATTTAATTACTTGTGGATAATTTGGAAGAAAAGAAAGCAAAATAAATAAATAAATTTATTTAATTTATTTTTAGAAGATTTGGAAGATAAGAAAGCAAATTAAATAAATAAATTTATTTAATTTATTTTTAGAAGATTTGGAAGATAAGAAAGCAAATTAAATAAATAAATTTATTTAATTTACTTGCACATGATTTTGGAAGAATAAATAAAATATTTAATTATATTTTATTTTTGGAGAGTGAGAGGATTTAAATAAATTTAATTAATTTATTTAAATTTGGAGGAATGAGAGACTTAATTAAATAATTAGAAATTATTTAATTGTTTGGAAGAAATAAATTAAATAAAAGATTTTATTTAATTTTGACTTTGGAAGATGTAATTAAATATTTTGATATTTAATTAACTGAGAGGAAATATGAATCAAATAAATAAATTTATTTATTTATTTATTGATAGAGGAATTTAGATGGAATAAATATTAAGAATATTTATTTAGACAGAGTCATGCCATTTTTAGGTGTATACATTTTGCCCCTCTTTGATGCAATGTGTTTTATCACGTTGTTTCAAAGAATAAGATTGTCTGAAAATGATACATGCCCCAGTTTGCCCCTGGTACAAGTTTAACAACAGGATGCCCCCTCGGGAGATTGGACGGGGAGAAGGTAGAAGGTGTGAGACGGACAATCTCACGATGAGATAGGTTGACAGGAGAAGAAATGGTTGGATGCAGAAGAAAGAGGTGAATGATATGTGATGCAAGATAAAATGATAACACACACAAGCAAGTAAGCAAGTATGCATAAATGATACAAGAACAAACAAGGTATTGCCCCTGTCGAGCAGTAAACCAAGGATATAGATATTTGATGTCTGGTTTCAGGAATGAAACATGTCGTATAAGACTCCGGGTCTGGTTTCGACAATGCAACATCCTATCTAAGACATTTGATATGATAACAATATACGATAGTGTTGTCATGGCGGGGAACGATATATCCCTAGAGCAACACGAAGGATAGTTATGACTGATTGATATGGTTTATGACAAGATTAGGATCAAGACCACTGATTGCGATTGGATAATTCGACAAGATTGGCTTGACTCAATTGGTATGGATTAAGGATAAACTTGCATTTTGATCACTGCTCGGATCGATAGCTAGAACTGTGGACGAGAGATATGAAGACATATAGAAATTTGATCGATAGAAGAATGACTTGATAGAAGAAATTACAAGCTTTTGTAAACGTTGATTCTCTACATTTTGGATCTTTATTGGATGGGATATGGAGAAATGCAATTGGATATGGATACGGATATGAGACGCAATTGGATACGGTATGGATATGGATATGGATATGAACTGTCATCTTGATATTGCAAGTCTTTTGCTTTCATCATTGGGCTCTTTTTGGTATTTTCTCTTTTCGAAATGATGTAAGGAAATACAAGCATCTAGGTATAATTAGACCGAGATGACCTAAGTATTCCTTACAAGGATTTTGATATAGCAAGTTAATACAAGCATCTAGTCAAACTTGAATCTAGATGACCCGAGTACTTCTTGCGTTTCAACAGACAAGGATTGCCCTTTTTTATGTTTAGACCTCGGAGTCCTTGATGATCTTTTGCTGATCATGTCGTTAGACAAAAGTCGTTACATTACTAAAGTTTAATTCACAAGCAGCAGACAAAGAAAAGATTATGCCCCCATCATAGCATCTCTAGCTTTTGGCATCCTTGAGTAGCATAGGAAGACATAATGACAAAAAATCAAGACCTTGTAAGTTAACCTGTTCACAAAACAGTCTTTGCATTAGATGTGTCTTTTTGCCATACTTGATATAGAATTAGGTTGAGTGTTTCGGTATGGTGTTCTGTTTTGGAATAGGTTGATGTTTTTGTGTCAAGATTTTTGTTTTGGGAAGCTTGTGTTTTACTGCGCTTGCTTATCTATGAAAGGTATCCCAATCCTTTATTAGCATCCTCTTAGAACAGTGGCATTCAAGAATCCAAATCCGCAACCAGGTCAAGGAGTTGCCCCCAGTTTAGACAAGGATCGACTTATTATGGGTGATATGACAAATAGATATGGAGGGACTGACCTAGTGCCTCAGGGGCTCATTACTAAATGGCCTTGCCTACATGATGACGTAGAGGTAACGTAGTTTGGGGTAAACCCTAGCGGACCTAAGACCTAGGTGATGGCAAAGATGCAAGAATGGTATGGACTCAGATAGATAGAAGGACTAGACATGGAACAAATGGGATAGTAGAGTGGAGTGAAGGGGAGCCTCGGGGGCGCATTAAGAATGGCCTTGCCTACGTGATAACTCAGAGGCGACGTAGTTCAACAATGATTCAAAGGACTGGTTCAAGATGAACGATATGATGGACACAAGAGACATGAAGTCACAACAGATGGAGGAAGTGGTTTGTCGCAGATAGCGCTTGTTTACCAGGTTTTCACCACTTTCTTTTATTTGCATGAAGAACTAAAAGTACACATAACACTTGTTTGCCAGGTTTTCATCATGATACCTATCCAAGGCGCTTGTTTACCAGGTTTTCACCAGAGGACAATTTTTTTGTTATTTTTCCATTTTTTTGTTTTGTTTTTGATCATTTTTGGATTTTTTAGGACTCCCTTACATTGGGGTTTTCAGGTATAGAACTTGCAGAGGTGCATGCTGTTGATAGGATCATTGAACAATTCACCTTTAGATGTAGCCAATTGATATGCCCCCGATCCATAGGCTGCAATGATGACATAGGGACCCAACCAATTAGGTTTGAACTTGCCTTTCTTTTCTCTATCTTGCTGATTTCTATCCACTTCATGAAGTACTCAGTGGCAGTGATTATGAATTTATGGCCACTGGAGGAAGAAGGGTGAATCTTGCTCACTAAGTTGAGTCCCCACTGAGAGAAAGGCCAAGGAGTCGTTAATGGCTGTAGCTCCTGTGCTGGTGCATGTATCAGGTTCCCATGGATTTGGCACTTTTTGCACTTCTTTACAAAATGATAGGAGTCTTGTTCCATAGTTGGCTAGTAGTATCCCATGCGTATGAGTTTCTTGGCTAGGGTAGGCCCACTAGAGTGGATCCCACATATACCGTCGTGCACTTCGCTCAGGGCAGTTTGATATTCCTCACTATCAAGACATCTAAGGACAGTACCATCAAGACCTCTGTGATATAGGGTATTGGCGACAATGGCATACCGGGATGCCTGACGGATAAAGGTTCGTTTCTGGTTACTAGAGAGATCAGGTGGGAGGGTATTCTCTTTAAGATAGGCAAATATTTTTCCGTAGAGGGGGGAATTGGCTCCAACAATGTGGAAAATGATATGGGATTTAGGGGTGTCATATGCAAAGCAGGATATTGGCTCTACCAAGAACTCATAACATGATTAATTATCCAGAATATCGAGGAGAGATGCAATCATGGCCATGGTGTCTGCAGCTTTGTTCTCAATCCTTGGTATCTGTTCAAAAGAAATCTTGACGAAGTATTCTTTGAAGTCATCTAGCATTCTCTTGTAAGGGATCAATTTCTCATCTTTTGTTTGGTAGTCATCATTCACTTGATTTATAACCAGCTGTGAGTCGCCATATACTTGAAGTTCTTTGATGTTCCATTCAACTGCTAGCTTGATACCAATGACAAGGGCTTCATACTCCACTACGTTGTTAGTGTAGGGAAACATTAATCTGTATGATTTTGGAATGGTGTCACCATTAGGTGTGATCAATAAGATACCTGCCCCCGATCCATGCTAGGTGTATGAGCCATCGAAGTACATTTTCCAGATTGTTGTGGTTATGTGAAAGATAGATTCATCTGGAAACTCAAAGCTCAAAGGGCTGTCATCCGTTAGAGGTGCATCTACCTGTTGATTCGCAAGTACTTGGCCCTTGATTGCTTTCCTGTCTACATATTTGATATCGAACTCGCTGAGAAGCATGACCCATTTGGACAATCTACCTGTTAAGGCTGCCTTGTTGAGTAGGTACTTGCGTGGATCAATTTTTGCTACTAGTTGGACAGAATGTGACATGTAATGTCTCCACTTTTGTGAGGCGAAGACAATATCTAGACATGCTCTTTCGACTGGTGTGTATTGCAATTCATACCCAACAAGTGTTTGACTAATATAGTATATGGCTTGTTCTTTCCCATCATAGTTTTTCTGTGCAAGGAGAGCTCCCAGAGCTGTTGGTGTGGCCAAGATATACAGTAGCAGCGATTTACCCTGAATTGGTGGCATCAATACAGGTGGATTCATGAGATATTCTTTTAACTGCTGAAATGCCTGCTCACATGAATCATTCCATTTGAAAGGGACATTCTTGTGTAGAAGGTGAGAAAATGGGTGGCACTTGTCTGCCAATTGAGAAATGAACCTTTTGATAGATTGTAGTTTTCCCTGTAGAGATCTTAGCTGAGTGAGATTCTTAGGGGGTGGCATTTCCATAATGGCCTTCACTTTAGCTAGATCGACTTCGATACCATTAGCAGATACTATATAGCCAAGTAGTTTTCCTGAGGTTATGCCAAATACACACTTCTTTGGATTGAGGCACATGTTAAACTTTTCCAGTCTTGTGAATATTTTGTCCAGTACTGCCAAGTGTCCTTCTCTTGTAAGTGATTTTGCCAGAATGTCGTCAACGTAATCTTCCATTATAGTGTGCATCATGTCATGGAAGATCATGGTCATGGCTCTTTGATATGTTGCCCCAACATTTTTTAGACCAAATAGCATGACACACCAACAATAGGTGCCCCAAGGACATGTAAATGTAGTCTTGTGCTGATCTTTAGGTGTAATCTTTATTTGGTTATATCCAGAAAAACCATCCATTAGTAACATCATAGTGTGCCCTACCGTGAGATCTACAATCATGTCTATGTTTGGCAATGGGAAATCATCTTTCGGACAAGCTTTGTTCAAGTCCCTGAAGTCATTACATATTCAGACTTTGCCATCCGGTTTAGCCACTAGTACTATGTTCGAAACCCATTCTGGATAGTCTATAGGTCTGATGAATCTGACATCTAATAGTTTCTTCAGCTCTTCTTTTACCATGAGGGCCACATGTGGGTGCATCTTTTTGATCTTTTGCTTAACTGGTTTAGCTCCTGGAGCTAAAGATAAATGATGCATTATAAGATTTGGATCTAGCCCTAGCATGTCTGCATATGTCCAAGCAAAGTTGATTTGTTTTCATTTGAAGAAGTCGGTAAATGCTAGTTTTTCTTGTTCTGTGAGAGCCTTTGCCATGTGGACCATTCTGGGGTTATCACCTGTGCTGACGTTGATCGCTTTTGCTGGTTCTATCAAGATTGAGGATCTCTCCTGATGTATAAGATTGGGTAGAGGGTCAAGCCTTTTATCCTTCGGCACCTTAGAGAGGTTTTCACCGTTGGATGTCTTTATTTTTACTATTTTCATGATCTAACACTGCTGCAGAGCGGTTTTCACCATTAGATCTTTCTTTCATTTTGACATTTTTTAGACTGAAAGGCTTGGCGCACTCTCCAAAATAGGCCTTATCATTGAGTTCTATAGCATAGCCAACTCTATGGTCTCCTACAGGTATATGATCTCTAAGCTCAGGATAGTCTATGATGGCTTCATTGTTCTCAAAGGTATCAAGCTCAGGGGTAGTGCCTTGTAGGTCCCAATCTATGAGTTCGGGGTGCACCAAAGGTAGGGGTCATTGGGTTGATCCGTTTCAATGGCGTTGATGGTTAGGATAGAGTTATTAAAAGCATGGATGAAGTGTGCGATGTTACTCTCTGTTAGTGGATCCGTCAGGGGAGGTATCATTCTTTCCTCACAATTTTCACTATCGTTATTATGCGGGATGGACTCTAGCGGCCTAGCCCTTGGACCTTGTCTCTCATTTGTAGGGGTTGGGTCATACTCGTGGACAACGTCGATATCCTTTTCATCACAAGATAGCTCTGATAGACTATCCCACTCATATTCATTTGAATCAGTTTCACTCCCATGGCGTAGTTGCATTTGCTGAATTTGCTCCACTAGATTGCTAGTAGATGTTTCTGGTTGTTTACCTTTATTCTTATTTTCCCTGTTGTTTCTTGATGCTCCGGTATATCCTAGCCCTGTAGTGTCTCGAGCTATCAAGGTTAGAGGTTGGATGGGTTCAGTGATACCATCCTTTCTTGAGCCTAGTGGATTGTGTCCTTCATATCCCATTCTTTGTAACATTTGGAAACCTTGTCCATATTGTGCAGTTTGTATAGTGGGATGGTCATGTTGTGTCGATGAACTGCCTTCATCCTTGTATAACCATTGGAGGATATCTTTCTCATTACTCTCATCTTCAAGGCTTCCCCATTTGATGAATGGTCCTTTGGTATCTTTATCTGCTTTAGGTTTGCTTAGAGTAGGTCTCCCATATGATCTTGGAGATAGGGGGAGCTGTGCCAAGCAGAGAGATTAGGAAATTATGTATTCACCCAAACCCTTATCTTTGAGATTGAGTTTAGGTTGAGAAGCTTCTGAAGTGGAAGTAAGTGAAGCTGGGTCAATGCGAGATGAGGATGAAGCAGAAGCGCGGTTATGTGGGATCACAACTTCAGGTTTTGATTGGATCAAGTTGCAGTATTGAAATGGATTGGGGTCGCCTTGTATAGCGATCTCTTGACCTTCATAGGGGAACTTGATACACTGATGATATTTTGAAGGTACCTCTTTTAAAGCATGAATCCATGGTCTCCCAAGAAGGATATTATACGCTAGATCCATATCAAGTACTTGGCATGCAACATCTTTTACTACAGGTCCCACTCTGATCGGCAAAGTAACAATTCCCTTAGAAGTTCTCTCCTCCTCAGCGTAGGCTTTGATAGTTATTTTCTTTTTTGGATCTATAGCCTTCTTTGAAAACCTTAATGTAAGGATTAGCTTTAAGGTGCAAATATTCAAACTAGCCCCTCCATCGATTAGGACCCTCTTTATCTTGTGTTTGTGTATGAAGGCTTCGATATGAAGAGAGGCATTATGGGGTTGAGTGATTGACATATCATCCTTTTCAGTGAATGATAGGAAATGAGGCGAGGTTATGTGACCAACCATGGTTTAGAACTGCTCTTCAGTAAGGTTCGTGGGAATGGAGGCTTCCACTAAGGCTTTGTCAAGAATGGCCCTATGAGACGGGGATAGACGCAACAATTCCATGATGGAGATGTGTGCAGATGTCTTATGTAGCTGATCCAAGATACTGTACTGATTAGCTGGAGTGGCGGAGGCTCCTCTAAGAGTGACTCTATTACTACAGGTGGTGACATTGCAATTTGGATCCTTCTTGATAGTGATCACATTGATGTGTGAATTACCTTTTGAGATATAGTTAACAACATAGTCAAAGCCGACGTTTGTGTAATTTGCGTTGTTAGAGCCACCGTTGTTTTTGTTGGAAGGTCCTCCCTGGTCATAGTTGGGAAGAGGATCCTTGAATGCTTGATGATCACTGTTAGAGGTATGTCCATCAATGGATATCTTGTTTTGTTCAATCAAGTCTTGGATCGTGTGTTTGAGTGATATACAATCATTGGTTTTGTGCCCCTTGTTTTGATGAAACTCACAGAAGTCATTGTCATTCCACCAATGAGGTTTGACCTTAGGTTCATACTCCCGTGTAGTTGGAAGCATTATGATCTTGTTTGTAATTAGCTTCTGTAGGGTAGTTTCCAATGATTCACACAAGGGCGTGAATTTCTCCTAGGTTGAAAGTTGGTAAACCGTGATTCAGTATTCCTTGGTTTGTTTTGTGGGGGGTTGTTTTGAGGAGCCAATAGATTGAAAATTGGTTGTTTAGGTGCTGCATTCTTGGCATCCACCACCACATCATTCAATCATTCACGATGTTTTTGTTTTTTGTCCAGAATCTTGGTTTGTCATTGTTGGTGTTGGTACTAGGAGTGTCTTTATATAGCTTGATTTGACATTTGGCAATTAGAGCTTTTTCAATGATGAGACCCATCTCAATGACCTTGCTAAAGGAAGTAGGACATTGGATTTGTATTTGATAGCTCAGGTCAGTTTGTAGGTTGTGCACAAACATCTCCAACATTTGTTTTTTAGGCATTTGGTGCAGACACTTGATTGCTAATTGTCTCCATCTTTGTAAGAAGGCGACGAAAGATTCCCCACCTTTTTGTTTGGTGTTACAAAGATCCAATATTGAGGTGTCATGCTCAATATTGTAAGAGAAGTGGGTGACAAATTTGTCGACAAGTTCGTTGAATATTTTAATGCTAGGTGGTAGTCTAGAAAACCACTCCATGGCTTGTCCTCCCAAGCTTCGTGGAAATAGTCGCATAAGGTAAGTATCATTATGTGCGACCTCTAGGCAAGTAGCGTTGAATTCCCTGAGATGGTCTCTTAGATCACCCTTTCCTCAATATTTATTCAGTTGTGGTACCTCAAATTTTGAGGGGAAAGGAATCATGATTAGGGACCTATCAAAAGGATATGGTGAAATATCCTCTAGGGTGTAATGTTTTATCGATGCCCCTGTTTTCATGTCTGCAAACTCTTGTTGTAAAGCTTGGATTCGTTGGTTCATTAGACTTAGGGCATCCATAGCATCAATGTTTGTTTTGCTTTTGTCTGAAGGTGTTTCTTCATGTCTACTTTCCTTAGGGTTTCTTTCTTCCTCACTTTCTTTTAGAGCCTCTACATCATAATCTTTAGGGAGCTTGACTCCTAGACTTGCTAGGTATAAAAAGAATTTGGTAGGGTCTTGGGCAAGTACCCCTTCTAATAGGCATTGAAATTTTGGGTCATGTTGTGATTGAAGGATCTCTTCCATAGAAATTTCTTTGTCACCTTCGTGAGCGTTTGGAATAATTTTCTTAGCCATTTCAATCTGTTTTTGTTTTTGAGATCGTGTTAAGACCATGCAAGAGGTGACTAGAGATGGGATGAAGCGAAAATTTGAGCAAGGTGCTAGAATGTGACAAGATTTTAGCAAGGTTCTTCTTAGATCTAGGTGGTGTCAAACAAAGTTGGACAAACAAAACTATAGTCGAAGTGAGGATGATAGAAATCTGTTTGCTTGATTTGACTTAGTCTAGCAAAATCCACTAGTGGAGTTCCGATAGAGAAGGATAAGTGATCCTTGATAGAGGAGACTCACTATGTTTTGTTTGAGATGTGATGGTGATCAAGAAGAGCTTGGTTCTAACCTTGTTGGATTTTGGAAGAACTTTGGTGAGATTTTGGATGAAAAGCAATTATGATGTGGAAGAAGAAAGAAATGGTCAGATTTGCACGATCTTAATTAGATTTTGAAAAATTGAGTCAGGTTTGAAAATGGTTTTTGAAAAGTTTTTGATAGTTTTTCTCTTGGAAGGTACTGAATTTGCTTTCTAGTTCAAATGCGCAGCAGTTTAAATGCGCCACAACAGAGTGCAGAAGTGCCACAAGTCATATCAAATGTGCCACTCTGGTCTTTGTTCAAATGCGTCACGACAAATATCAAATGCACTAAAGGTCTCAGCAAATGCGCCGCTGGTCGGGGCAAATGCGTAATTCTGGATTTTGCTTGGTTTTTTAATAGTTCTTTAGAATGTTTTTCAAGATTTTCCTATTTTTGGTTTGAAAACTTGGTGTTTTTGAGAAATTGATTTCAATTATGGCACAGACACAGCAAACACACAGAAGTTTTCATGATTTTTATCTTTTGTTATTTTGTTATATTTTTTGGACCATTTTGACTCAAAAACAAGTACACCCTAGGCTGGATAGGACAATATTCATTGAATCCTCTAGCTGTGCACACTCAAAGCATGTAGCTCCAGGATCTGGTAGCACCGGCTCCCCTCCATGACACTTAATTCTCACACATACTAGATCCAGGTTTCCTTAGGCTCGTACCCCCACCGAACCTTAGGATTGTCCCTGCTACCTCTACTAAGAGTCACATGAATTAAGGCCGCTTCAAGAGCTCTGCCCTTTGTATCAACAAATAGGGGTTTTTAGCCTGCTACACAATTGGTTCGTAGTCAGGGCAACCGTTTGAGTGGTTACATGTGTGGTGGCACTACTCTCCATTATGGAGTCTCCCAGCCTCTAAGGGTTACGCCTTAGAGGGTTTTGGGGGAGGTTGGCCATTGGTGTAACACAACAGCACTCATTGCAGGAGGTTTTCACCTCAAGCACAATTTATTTTAAGTGGCTTGGTAGGGCTTGGCTTTAGCCTGTTACCACTCAGGGTCGTTCCCACTTGGATAGGCATGCATCCAAGGGTAGGCCCCCCTAAAGGTTAAACAAATGGAATGACAAGTCTGGCATTTTGGTCACCCAGTTAAGGGGAGAGCATAAGCCTATTGTCATTCACAATCATAGAATACACTGATTAATCCAAACCTAGTTAAAAGTAGAAAAACTAAATGGGCTATTCTACTTGTGCACTCATGCGGTTGTTAACTTTAAAGTGTTTAAGACATAGCAATGTTCATTCCCATTTGTTGAGATAGCAATAATCTAACTAAAGAAAATAGCAATATGTAGCTATAGCAATGGTTCAATTTACTTTCTTCCTAGTTAAGGGCTATGTAAAATTTGCATGCATGCACTTGTTTACTTTTCCCCTAATTAGTCTAAATGAACTAAACAAAGCAACTAAATGATCTAATCCAGCCACTAATCCTGCAAAACAGACATTAGCTCAAACAGAATATCAGATGCAAGGCCTAAAGCTACAGTGTAAAACATAAGCACCACAATGCAATCTAAATGCATAGAAACAGATATTGCATGCGGCGTTACACAGATGCACTGAGACATGAGTCAAAAGCACCAGAATAGGATGCAAATGTGTTAAATGAGTAAATGCGCCGTAAAACAAAGTATAAATGCCATCTGGAGAGGTATATGCGCCGTTGTACAGAAGCACTAGAATAGTGAATATGAGCGCCAAAATAGAGTACATATGCGCAGGATGACCGTAGGCGTCGAAACAGAGGGCAGAAGCGTCGTCTCGGGGTGTGGATGCGCTAAATGACCGTAAGCACTGAAGCATAGGACAGAGCACTGGTTTAAAGGTTGAATGTGCCGGAGTATGAATACGTCGTAACAGGAGTCAAATGCACCGAATCAAAGGGTGTATGCGCCGAACGAACCTGTCAACAACCTGTACGACACCTATACGAAACCTGTCTACAAGAAAACTCAGATTTGTGATTAGAAAAACCGGCAAGTGCCCCACAGTGGGTGCCAAAATGTGATAGGGTGAAATGTGGACTAATCAAATGAATAACATAACCCAATACACTAATGAAATCTAGAGATAAAAAGATGTATTTAAAGTAAAACAGAGAAGATACTTACACCTTTTACCTTGCATCTTCCATTATTCGCCTATCTGTTCTTGATCTTGATAAATGTGAAGCCCTCAGAAGAGTATGCTCCCTTGCTTGTTGAAGATGACAGGGACATAATGGCTATGATACTTGCTTATATTTGAAGATGAACTTCAAACACAAATAAGAGTGGATGGTAGTGAAGTGCTTATGAAAATGGGGGTGCCAAAGGCGTGCTTGTGTTTCTGCAGCATAAGTTTGCTCAAACGATGGATTATAAAAGATAGAAGAAGAAGGTTGTATTTATAGAGTTGGGTGAAGGAAGATCAATGGTTGAGAAGAAAAGAGAAGATCAACGGAGGAGGATTGTTGAGGAACGTGCAACAAATGGAAGAAAGAAATGTGTTATTCAAAAAGAAGTTTTGTTGAGTTAACTGCTTTGTTGATGAGGATGAGTTTTGTTTTTCTAATTTAAGAGCAAGTTTGTTTTAAAGATGCTTTAAAACTCAGCTTTTACTTTTGTATGACAAGAAGAATTTATTTTAGAAGATATGAATATTTTTCAGAAGATAAGAAAGCATAATTAAATAAATAAATTTATTTAATTACTTGTGGATAATTTGGAAGAAAAGAAAGCAAATTAAATAAATAAATTTATTTAATTTATTTTTAGAAGATTTGGAAGATAAGAAAGCAAATTAAATAAATAAATTTATTTAATTTACTTGCACATAATTTTGGAAGAATAAATAAAATATTTAATTATATTTTATTTTTAGAGAGTGAGAGGATTTAAATAAATTTAATTAATTTATTTAAATTTGGAGGAGTGAGCAACTTAATTAAATAATTAGAAATTATTTAATTGTTTGGAAGAAATAAATTAAATAAAAGATTTTATTTAATTTTGACTTTGGAAGATGTAATTAAATATTTTGATATTTAATTAACTTAGAGGAAATATGAATCGAATAAATAAATTTATTTATTTATTTATTGATAGAGGAATTTAGATGGAATAAATATTAAGAATATTTATTTACAGAGTCGTGTCATTTTTAGGTGTATACACATGGCGTGTCTGATGTATTTTCAATTGTACTTTAATGCATGTATGGGTCATAAGATCATACATACATTAAAGTGGGGGCTAAATGTTATGTCGTAAAATGTCCTCCTAGGACTTTTACCCTCTAAGTGTAGCTCCCGGATCCCTTAATTTTAATCATGCATGTTAGAAATGAATCTGAGACAAAATGCCCTGAAACCCATGACAAATGGGACTTAGGGGACAGTCTTGACCTTAAGCATGTCCCAAAATAGGACCTTGGACAAGGGCACCCACGCCCTAGTCCAGACCTATTTTATTGGGATCCAAATTTTAAATGTCCGCAAAGTGACTATAAAAAGGTTTCCCTTTGTTGGCCTATTCAATTTGAATTACGAATGTTTAGTAGGAATGCATATATAAACATGTTTAGGAATGCATAAGATAGAGCATCAGCCAAGGGGGAGTTTGCTACGACACTTAGTCATTTTTTACTAAGTGTTGCCATCAATGCCAAAGGGGGAGATTGTTGGCAAGAGACACTGTGTGGCTTCATGAGCGTTGTCATTGATGGCAACAAAATCTATCCCACACATCCACAGTACATAGTATGCCTATACCAGAAGTCAGATTGAAGATTGTTTTAGTCTAGTGAATAAGAATAGAGTATGCAACAAGGTCCGACAATCAGGTCTGGATCTCTCAGATGGTGTAACTTAGAAAGTTGCGGACTTGGACAAGTTAAGAGGAGTATCATGAATAATATATTCCAAAGATTTAGCCTCCAGTGATAAAGCATGAAGAAGATATGAGCATCTAAGTGTTGGGTTCCAGATAGGCAGAGCAGACTGAAAGAACTGACCGACCGAGTTTTAGACTTCAATCCAAATGAGTAATTGATGTTGATAAAGTAATTTGAGGGATCATACATTGTTGGCCGATATGGTTAACGACTTCAATGCCTATGTTTTTGATACGCATCTCAAATCAAGCATGGACTCAGCTGACAGATTAGTAATTTGTAAATATCTTGAGTACTTTGGTTGCCGACTAGAAAGTTGTTGAAATCATTGGTGCGGATATATATACCAGATGGATTCTAGTATGAAAGTGTGTGTGTGAATAGATATGAGAAAATAAAGTGCGAAGAGAGGCAGAGATAAGTGTGGAAGCAGCAATACAAGTCCAGTATGTGATAGAGCAGTAGCACTAGAGTAGAGGAAGAATGAAGTGCATCAGATCAGTGTATTGAGCCTAACCAGAACTAAACTCTAGCATTTGTGGATGCCTCTTATCAGTTCAAACACCTGATTACCTTCTGTAAGTTCTGTAGACAGTGAGTCTCTTGTAGGCAGTGTGCCTCTTATGAGCAGTGTGCTCGAGCAGTGAGCCCTAATTGGCAAGTACCATTTTGTACTCCTTTATTCTTTTAACAGAGAATATAATCTTGGGTTAGTCACCCCGTGGTTTTTCCCTTAATAGGGTTTTCCATGTAAAAATCCTTGTGTTATGTGTGTTAATTTTATTTCTGTTCTTATGATCACGTATGCTTATTTAATTTGATGCTACACTAATTTTTAAGTTAACAAAAGAAAAGAAAGTTAAAGAAGTTTTTAGATAACTAATTCACCCCCCCTCTCAGTTATCTGCCTTGTTTCCAACATACATGAGCAGAGTGCCTTACCAGAGTACAGTTGGAAGTTTGATGTATGCTATGGTCTGTACTAGACCAGAGATTTACCAAACAATGGGAGTTCTTTCCAGATATATGTCTAATCCTGGTAGAGTTCATTAGGATGTAGTGAAAAGAGTCTTCAAATATTTGTAGGTACCTCAGAGTATTCATTGTGTTATCATAGTAATTTGATAAGAGACATATATTTCCTTGATATTCATGGTTATGTGGATTCAAAATGGGTAGGTGATGTTGATAGCAGATGATCCACTAGTGCTTATGTATTTACATTATTTGGTGATGTAATTAGTTGGATGAGTAAGTGACAAGATATGGTTGCTTTGTCCACTACTGAAGCTGAGTATATGATAGCTACTTGTACTTGTAAAGAAGCCATTTGGCTTAAGAGACCATGTTCAAATATTGGAATAAAACAAGGTGCATTGATAGTTTATTGTGACAATCGAAGTGTGATCTGCCTAGCTAAGAACCCAACATTTCATGCCAGGACCAAGCACATTGATGTACTTGATATCATTTTGTTAGAGATATGGTCAATGATGGCAAGGTGAAGCTAGTTAAGGTAGAGACTTTGATGAATGTTGTAGATTCATTAACTAAGTGTGTGAGAATAGAGAAGTTTAGATGGTGTTAGGAGTTTATGGGCCTCTGGGCCCCTAGCAATTAAATCATGGTGTTGATACTCCCTTTGCTCTTGCAAGGTGTTTGAAAAGTGGGAGAATGTGAATAAAGGTGTCTCAACCTTGCAACTACAAAAGGTTACTTTTCTTCGTAGTTTTGGTCTTTTCGAATACCCTTTATCTTGAAGAATAGTTTAGAAATTTTAAAGTTTCAAAAGGGGCTAAAATAGGTAGGGCTTACTATTTTTAGTAAGTCTACATTTGAACTTAATTAGATGGACCTAAAATTTTCCCAAAAGGTGCACAACTTTGAAGTAAACATCTCGTGTGAGTTTTGACTCAAGATCATACCTGGATTGCAAGATATTAAAGTTTCTATTTTTTTAAACTCTCGAAAAAAGTTTCAAAGTTAGATTTGAGTCACTTAGAGGTCCCTAAATGCCTTGAAAGTTTCTATAACTATAAAATATGGTTATATCTTGATAGATCTATTCATGATCTTTTCAACGCATCAAACAATTCGTCAATCGAACACCCAGATCAAAAGTTATGACCTCCAGAAGTTGGACCTCATGTTTTAGGAAAATGTGAAAACATGTTGGACACTTAAAAGAGCTATAAAGGGGAGAGTTACATGTGTTTCTATGTGATTTGGAACATCACAAGGCATCTTTGATTGCAAATAATTTAGGCACCACTTTTGGGTGGTTTTTGGCTCATGGTTTTGTAATTACCATTGATGATTTACTATATAGTATCTCCTATATATTAGGAGCTTGAGATGGAGGTTGTGTGTAAGAGTCTTATAGATGTTGAGTTGCCTCTGGATCTCTGGTTGGTTATACTCCTATGAAAGCTTTCTCTACAAGTATATTGTAATCTTCTTAATTCTTAAATAATATATTGGGCAAGGGTTTCCCCACGTAATTATTGCGTTGGGGGTATGATTTCTATTTGTGTTTAATTCTATAACTGTTGTAAAGATATGATTTTTTTTGCATATCTCTCCCCTCAAGATTAGTGTATGAATTTTTTTTGCTACCTTAGCTTTCTTACATTTGACACATATGTACAACCCGAAATCCATATGCAAGATACGTGAGTGATGAAAATATACAATGAAGCTTATAATATTAAAATTTTATCAAGCCATGTGTCAAAATGGAGAAGAGAAACTTCAAAACCCATCAATCATACTAAAGCAACAAGATCAAAGAAATTATGTTGGACAATAGAAACATGATTTATAATACTAAACAAATTAAATATGTCTCTTATGATCACTATGAATATCTTTATCATAAGTTGGATGAAGACCCTATTTTTCTCAAGTTCTTCTTTTCAATAACAACCAAAATGTCATCACTAAGGACATTAAAAATATCCTTTGTCAAGTAGTCACCATGGAGAATCTCTAACATGTCATTTTTAGCTTAGCTAAAGAAAAACCTCCTAGTCTTGATGGGTGCTCTAATTACTTTTACCATAAAAATTTTGACCTCATTTTAGTTGATCTTCTTCAACTAGTTGAAATTTTTTGCAAAAAAGGTAAGCTCATCAGTCCCATAAACTCCACATTTTAAGCCTTAATTCCAAAGGAAAATAATATTGTCTCCTTCAACAGGTTTAAGTCTACTTCGATCTACAATTCATCCTACAAGTTTATAACTAAAATATTACCCAATAGAATCAAAACATCTTTGGGCCTCATTATCTATAAGGAGTAGAGAGGATCTAGTCTATGTAAATAAATATATGACAATATTGTGATTGTTCACAAAGCAATACCAATAGTACAGAAATTAAGAAAAGGATCATCCTAAAACTTGACATGGTTATGCCTTTGATAGAGTTAATCTAGACTTTTTGGCATAGGTCTTGCAAGCATTTGGGTTCCCTCTTTTCTCTATCAAAATGATCTTTGGATGCATTATTGATCCTTTAGTTTCCTCAATCGTCAATGGATTCCCTTCTCATTTTTTTAAGGTATCTGAAGGCTTACACCAGGACTACCTTGTATCCCCCTATTTATACATTATTTTAGTGAAAGCTTTGGGTAGATCTTTATTAACTGAAAAGAGAGTTTTGGCTATTATTGGAATCAAGGTCATTAATGGGGTTAGGAAGATTACTCATTCCCAATTTGATGATGCCACCATCTTGTTGGGGGAGGCCACTGAACTAAATGCTAGAACACTAAAGTGTTGCCTTGACAAATTCTTGCTCACTTTTGAAGCCACCACCAATGCCAACAAATGTAAATTTTACACTATAACACCTTTGCTTCTAAAAATAGAAGCTTTTCCTAGATTCTTCAATTTTGACATGATGATTCTAATCTCTTTAAATATGTGGGTGTCCCTATGACCTTCAAATTAAAGAGATCTGATTGGTGGCTTAACCTATTGAAACAAATTGACAGGCTCATTCAAAGTTTTAGGAATGGGTGGATTAGTTTCACTAGTAGATTGATTTTAAATAAATTAGACATCTCTAGCTTGTCTATTTACTAGCTCATGATTTATCATGCTCATGTTTTTGATAAAGGTAAAAGTGGTTTTTTGAAAGGTCCCAAACCCTTTTACAATAGATTAGCTAAATGGTGAGAAGGATTATGATCATGTTTCCATTATTCATGCTTTAGGTAAAAATTGGAGACTTCCTATGTCTATTAGATATTTTCACCCTTTTGTAGTAGGATTTGTTGAACACACAAAAGTACTGAGTGTTGCAAGTATGGGTTGAACTGGTGTTGTCATTGATGTCAACACACTCATGTTGCATTAATGAGAAGGATTGGATGAGCTGTGTGCTGAGGATATTGAGAAAATTAGTCTCAATCAGGAACAGTGAAGAACAATGATGATAACAAGGTAAAAGTTCAAGATAGGTTGAGGATCAAAGGATGTGGTTTAAAGGGTTTGTAGATATAAGTCTTGCAATGCTCCAGTCAAGTTTTTAGGGATCTGCATGAAGATCTGAAGAAGTTATGGTCACTCAAGTAGAACCAGTTCCGACAAGTGGTCAGTGGTGACAGAGTGAGACAAATAGGTCTGGTAAGGTCCGGTAATGCATTATCCCACTCTGTGGATTTGAGGAAGTGTTTAGAATGTCCTTGTGAAGTGTCAAGTAGATTGGTTTGTGGTTTGAAGGTCTGGAAGAACCTATTCCTTTGTGACAGTGATAACAGACTGTGTTCTTGAGGTTCCAGATGTAGGAGAGAAGGATTTCAGTAAGTAGAGGAAGTGCGGATGTTCCTGGTGATTCAGAAAAGCTTGTGAAGGTCCTTGGATTATGTTCAGTTCATGTTGATGGTCTGCATTAGAATTGGAGCCCAGAATTGAAGAAATACTTCTGGAAGAAGGTGTTCTTTCTGTGACTGGCTAACCGAATGACATATACACCTTGCGAATGTTCTTGCGGTTGCTTGCCGACTTAGATGATTGTTCCTAAGTTGATCTCATGTATAAATAAAGGTTTGCAAAGTCATTTCAATAGTGTACTTCTGGAAATGTGTGTATGGTAGCGAGGAGAAGAGAGAAAGGAAGAGCAGAAGGATTTGGGATTTAATGGAACTGATTCAAGCATGGTGATGATGCTATTTACCAGTTCAAGTATGTAATACCCATTTATTGTAGACAATGTGTCTCTTGTAGGCAGTAAGCCTCTTGTGAGTAGTGTGCTCGGGTAATGAGCCCTAATTGGCATGTGCCATCTTATTCTTTCTATTCTTCTAATAGAGAATAATATCTTGGGTTAGTCACCCCGTGGTTTTTCCCTTAACCAGGTTTTCCATGTCAAAATCTTGGTGTCTCATGTGTAGATGTGTTTTCTGCTCTTGGTTAATTACATTAAGTTTTCATGATTGATTCATTGTTAATGCAAAGTGAATGCAAGTGTTGAAATAAGAAAAGTTTTGGACAATTGATTCACCCCCCCTCTTAGTTGTCTGCCCTAAACCTAACACTGAGAGGGGGTGAATCAGTACTTATTGAAATCCTTTTATTTCAACAATATTCAAGCTAACATAAACATTTAAAACATGAAAAGCACAAGAACACATAAGCACACATCCATAACACCAGATTTACATGAAAAATAGAAGAAGGGAAAAACTAAGTTGAGAAAGCTACTTGGATCTACTATCCAAATCTAGCTTCACAAATAAAACATGATTACATTAACATTTATGGGCTACAACCCAAAGGAAGTTGTAACTCCTTGAACAGATACAACACTTACAAATTTTATAAAGAATCTACAACCTTTGCAATAAAACACTTATCTGACTCAACTATTCCTTTCACATGTACTAACTGCTCCAACCTTCTACTGATCACTTTAGCCATTGCATAACTATTTCACCTCTTCACTACAACAATACCAACTTTCACAACATCAAAACATCACCAAGAACTCTTCTCTATCATCACAATGTCTATAATCACCTCCTTAACAATATTACATCACATGAACTGATCCTTAGCACACTTCATCATTATATCTACTTCAATGGTAAGTTTATTTGCATATTTCCAATGGTTTCACATAATACTCAACTCATTCCTCACTTGACACATTTGATCTTACATTTATATCCTCTGCAAGCTCCAAAATCTTTCTTCTTGGTCAGCCAAGATGAAACGTGTAACATGATACATGTAGTGGCCACATCAGTCAACTCTAAAGCATATGCGGTAAGCAAAAATCAAGTGCGGTTCAAGAACATGTCATAATCATGTCTTATTTTACCTTAACACATTCTTCCAATCTAGCACACACTCCATAACATTAGCATAATCATTAGCATATATCAAGTCATCCAAACAAACACCTAACTTTCCTTACATTTGACTCCAGACCAAAGCAATACTAGAGGAGACAATGTTACATCATGAGGACCACACAAAAAGAATTATATGATTTGTAGATCACCCATGTACACTCCTACCATTTCAATTCATCACATGCTGGCACAAGCACATGAAATCTGATTTCAGTACCCTCGGTAACTTTGCTTACATAGTCTTAAGATAGAACAATGAAAAACATACTTACGGTCAACATTATCATTTGAAACTTGAACAAAACATACCAACCAGCCATATGAGATTATCATTCAATTAGCAAGGCTAAATACCATTGTGCAGTGAATTGTGGTGACCTCAACAATCTCCCTCTGCTTATTTCAATTTGCACCAAGGCATGTCTTCACACTACTGACTCCGGAGATGCAACTACGGTACATATAATCACTTGAAACTTGAGACATGAATACCTGACACTCATATCTACTTTTACTCCAATCCTCCAAGTCATATCTTCATCTGTAGAGAAATGTAGAGCATTCTATTGTCTCTCTGTGACTGTACTTACTCTGTTTCACAACTACCTTCACTCTTCTGACTCCAAAAAACTTTGCGGTGACTTTCATGCTCTGAAATTTGGAATATACATTCTTTACACCTATTTCTAATTATCTTTTGAACTAGAGGGAAAAATCTTCAATAGTGGAGATATGTGGTACATTTATCTAAGCCTATGACCCCTTTGCTGACTAGAACTTTACTTAGGCAAATTTCCTTCAAACTTTCATAACTTTCTTCATCCGGTGGCAACCATTGTGAGTTCATATCATCATCATACAATAGGAATCCAACTCTACCCATCATGGACTTCAAACATAAGTATATCAAGTATGTGAACTTACACATGGAATTCAAAAGATATGGTATGACTGTGTATAGATGATATTGATCCATCTCCTTCAGTATTTCACAACTCTTTTGATTAATTTTTTTGTCTGCTTCTTTGACCATCACAACATACACACATCACTCCGCTTTCTATCTTACAACACTTCTAACTACTTACTCTGTTGTCTTCCTTGATCACTATATTGCTACAATCTCCCTTTGACATATTTGGTGATACCACTTACAATGCAACACTCCATACCATAATTGACATCAATGACAACACATATGCAACAATATTGGCATACTGAAATAACATGTTCTTAGAATTTATTCAATAAATAGTCAACAACATCTATCAAATCTAAATATCGACACATATATGAAAGTAATGGAATAATATTTTATCACAATATTACCACAAGATACAAAATTTACTTGGGAAACCCTTATGAGAGAAAACCCACAACCAAAATAGACATTGACAATTGTATCAATCAGAACCAAGATATATTCAATGCAAATCTCTTTTGGACAATGAGTCTCAATCTACTACATATGCAACTTTTGTAGTTACTGTAATATTTTTACACCAACAACGTACACAATATCTTCAATGTCCATATCATGAATTCTTCCCATTAGGTAACCTTGGCACATTTATACAAATTGATATATAGGTAAATTTATGGAATACCAATTACCCAACCACATAACTAACTTGTAGAATACCAAGAGTCATGTAACTATAATTCGTACTTATGTGACATCAGTATACCACACTTTCCACCAAATATGATGTCTCCTTATGGATAATCATCTAGTATACTTTTTCACTACCGCACACTATGAAACAATAGTTATGTCCTTCATGTTTTCAATATAAGTATGTTTCTAGTATAGCCACCACTACCAATTCTTCTTACCCATGGTAGAACATACAACTATATCTTCTACGATATTATTTGAACCTTAGTTCATGCCACATGTTTACCAGTTCTAATACAACTATTCCTACATCACTAATCATGCTCTAGCAAGTCCTAAACACCAATGTGGTTGTGAGTTCTCCATCTAGACACCTTGCAATTTTTGTCATAGAACCACCACATGTGGAACAACATATATGTTGTATTGTAATACTTGAAACATCATTATCATATATAAAACACTATGTTAGTTATACCATAATATCTAAAAAACTCACCATGAAGAAGCTTGCAGATTAACTCTTCCAACTAGGACTTTCCTAGGTGAAAATCACCTGTCCCAAAATTATACCACTTATATGAACCCAAGAAGATAACATCATACTTAAGAATGAGATAGTCCCATACCATGGCTACACTACATGAATTTGGTAGTATATGCAAGTTTTGTCAAAGAATTTGTAGTGTTTACATGAGCATCAATTTTCTCCATCCAGATTTTCCTACTTTTAACTATTTCCCTCACAAAATGATATTATACATCAACATGTTTTGTTCTAGCATGGTAAATAGGGTTCCTAACCAAACAAATTGCACTATGTGAATCACACTTTATCACTACTTGACTCATAAAACTAATACTATTACTTAACCTATTTAACCATATTGCTTCCTTACAAGCATGTGTTGTGGCTATATATTATGCTTCAGTAGTTGACATAACAACCATCTGCTATTGGACAACTGAGGGGGGGGTGAATTGGTTGTCCCTAATCTTTAACCTTTTCTAAACTTTTAATCTTCTTTCTTAATTTACAACCAAATTAAAGATGTAGACATTTAAGCATAAATCAACACATTGAGCTGAAACAACATGAACACACAACACCAGAATTTTTGACGTGGAAAACCAAGTTAAGGAAAAAAACCACGGTGTGTGTTAACCCACAAAAATGCATACCCTATTAAAAGTACTTAAGAAAATAGAAGGCACATGCCTTTAGGCGCACTGCCTTAAGCTCACTGCTCAAGAAGAGGCTCACTACCTATAAGAGATTATGATTTACACAGAGATAATGAACTGAGAAATAACATCTATATTCATGCCTGAATCAGTCCCTTTGAAGGCTCACAAAAAATTCTGCTCCTATCTTCAAATTCTTATTCACTGACTTTTCACTCTATACTCCCTTCACTCCTCTTCTTCTCTGCTCTACTTTTGATCCTTTCTTCAGATTTAATTCATTTCATTACAAGGATGATTTTCCACAACTCTTCAACAAGTATTTATACAGTTCATCAACCTTGGAATGTTCAACAATGTCGGCTAAACTTAACGTGGATCTTTACACTTTCGACCAAACATAGCTGAGACTTGAAACTTCCTCCATTAACATACCATGCTTCATAAAATGCTCTTTAGATCATCTGCAACATGCTAGGAACATCCAGTCGGTCAAGACTGGGAAGAACATCAACCTCAAAGAAGAAATCTTCAATCAACAAGCTCAAACTTCAATGCAGACCTCCAACACAGTAGCCACATGATCCAAAGACCTCCACAAGCACATTGAATTCACCAATAACATTCACTGTAAACCAAATTCCCAGAATCATTTGTATCTTCCTCTAGAACCTCAAGAACACTATCTGCCATGACTGTCAAACTAGAAAGATAGCTTGCTGACCTCCAAACCATGAACCATTGGAATTGATGATACACACTAAATTCCCAAACATTCCTTTAGATCCATAGACCATAATATTTCACTGCGGAGCAATCTAGACCAACTTACTGTCACACTATCTCTTCTGAATACTACAAAATCTGGTTCTACTCAGATGGCCATAACTTCTTCAAATCTTCATGCGGACTTCTCAATTCTTAACTGGAGCAACCTCTGACAATCCTCTACACAACCATATGGTCTGCATGCATTGATTGTCATTAATTTTCTCAATATCTTCAACAATCTAATCTTCTATATAGACAACAATATAGGATACAGTTGACACCAATGGAAACAAGGATATGTTGACATCAATGACAACACCACTTCAGCACATATTTGCAACAATCTCCCCCTTTGTCATTGATGGCAACATATGATGTGAAAAACTAAACTCAACCATCAAGACAAGAACTTCTCCCCCTTTCTCTTATCACACCTGCAACCATTTTCTTCACTGCTCCCCCTTTCACTAGCAACTATTCACTTCCAAGATTTTCACATGACTTCTCTCCCCCTTTGACATCAATGGAAAGGGGTACATATTTGCTATCTTTTCTCCCCCTTTTTTTTATTTCAGACTGATCTCCAACATTTGCATACTAACTACTCCTTAGAGTAGTATCTTCTCAACATTAATAAGGATCTCAAGATATATCTAAGAATTCCACCGGACTGATGCACATAAATGCATCTTAGTTCTGATCAAGAAGGGTAATAACCCCTAACTTCTCTCTGAGATACTCAAAAGTATCCTTGGGAAGATGCTTAGTGAAGATATCTACGATCTGATCTTTGGAAGGAACAAACTCTAACTTGACTTCATTCTCATTTACTTTCTCTCTCAAGAAATGAAACTTGATAGATATATGTTTTATGTTTGAATGCAATACCGGATTCTTTGAGATGCTTATTGCACTAGAATTATCACAGAAAATTGTGACTCCTTCAACATTTGCTTCATCCACAGAACTTGAGTACAATTATTTGCTACTGCTATATACTCTGCCTATGCAGTAGATAGAGATATTGCCTCTTGCTTCTTGCTGATCCAAGAGACCAATCTTCTTCCCAAGAAGAATGCACCACCACTAGTACTTTTTCTATCATCCACATCTCCTGCCCAATCAACATCCGTATATGCATGAAGAGTGAAGTCATTATCCTTTAGAGACCATAGTCCATAATCAATTGTCCCCTTGAGATATCTAAAAATTATTTTGACTGCCACAACATGAGATTCTTTTGGATCAGCTTGAAATCTGGCAACAAGTCCAATTGCATTCATGATGTTAGGTCTGGTCTGAGTCAGATAGAGCAATTCTCCAATCATTAATCTATACCTTTTTTGATTTGCCTTGGGGGAGTCATCCTCTTTTCTTAGCTTGCATCTGGTTACCATAGGTGTACTTATTGGCTTTGAATCTTCCATTCCAAACTTCTTCAACCCTTCTTTCACATACTTGGACTGAGATATGAAGATACCTTTATCTGACTGAACAATTTGTAGACCTAGGAAGAAATTCATTTCACCAAACATTGACATCTCAAACTCACTTTTCATCTGATCAGCAAATGCTTTGCACATACATTCATTTCCACCAAAAATGATATCATCAACAAAGACCTCAACAATTAGAATGTTCTCATGATTAATCTTGAAGTACAGATTACTATCAGCAGTACCTTTGCTAAGACCTAGCTTAAGCAAATGCTTATCTAATTTGGCATACCAGGCTCTTGGAGATTGCTTGAGTCCATACAAGGGTTTTCTCAGTCTACAAACCATATCTTCCTGACCAGACAACTGAAATCCCTCTGGTTTCTCAATTTAGACTTCTTCCTCCAAATTTCCATTCAGAAATACTGATTTGACATCCATTTGATATGCTTTAAAATCTCTGAAGGCATCAAATGCAAGAAATAATCTAACTACCTCTATCCTTGCCACTAGAGCAAAAGTTTCTTCAAAATTAATTCCTTCCACTTGAGAGTAGCCTTTACATACCAACCTTGCCTTGTTTCTTACAACCTCAAGATCTTCATTTAGTTTATTTCGGAAGACCCATTTGGTTCCAATCACATTTTTGTACTCAGGTCTAGGAACAAGATCCCAAGTGTGATTCTTTTCTATTTGCATCAATTCTTCTTCCATTGCCTTAATCCAGTTTTCATCTTTGCAGGCTTCACTCACTGATTTAGGTTCAATATTTGAAATCAAACAAACCTCCTCTTGATCTTCAAAAAATTTTCTCCTAGTTCGAACACCTTTACTCTTATCTCCTATGATTTGATCTTTAGGATGATTGAACCTTACATACTTGGGAGTTTTGAAAATTGTTTGAACGTTTGTTTCTTGAGCTTGTTCCTCATCATATGCACTAACCTCTTGAGTTACTGGATCAATCTAAATCTGAGTCTAAACTTGAACTTGCCTTACTTGACTGTGACTTTCTTCTTGATCATATGAATCATATCCGTAGTACCTAGAATGTCCTTCTTTTCTTTCATCAACTTTAACATTTGCACTTTCAACAATCTTTTTCAACCTCTTATTGAAGCATCAATAAGCCTTACTTTGAGTAGAGTATCCCAAAAATATTATTTCTTGTATCAAACTTGCCCAAATCCTCATCTCTTTTGATATAGCATTTACTACCAAAAACCCTGAAATATCTCACAGTAGGAGGATGACCAAACCATAGTTCATAAGGAGTCTTACCAGAATGTCCTTTGATCGACACCCGATTAAGAGTGTAGACAATAGTACTCACAACTTCCCTCCAATAAACTTGAGGAATATTTATTTCCATCATCACGGTCTTGGCAGCTTCTTGAATGGTTCGGTTCTTCCTTTTCACAAATCCATTTTGCTGAGGAGTCCTAGGAGCAAATAACTATCTTTTTATTCCATGCTTTTCATAGAAAGTATCAAACTCACCAGAAGTGAATTCTCCACCTCTATCAGATCTCAAACACTTCAATTTCCCACCAATCTCATTTTCAACCATCATCTTGAACACCTTAAACTTATCAAGAGCTTCTGATTTTTCTTTCAGGAAAGTTACCCACATCATCTGAGAGTAATCATCAATTAGCAACATGAACTATCTATCTCATTGCACACTCCTAATTCTAGCAGGACCACAGAGATCAGTATGTACTAGTTCCAATCTCCCATTTGAACCTTGTTCCTTAATTTTGAATGAAATTTTGTTCTATTTACCATATTGACATTCTCTACATATGCTATCAGGTTTCACAAGTCTTGGAAGATCTCTTACAGCTTGAGTGGAACTTATTTTGACAATGTTATCAAAATTCACATGACACATCCTCCTATGCCATATCCAACTTTGATCTGTTTGAGCAATCAAACAACTTTTTCCTAAACTACTTAAGTGAAAGATGTTACCTCTAGTTTGAGTACCAGATGCAATTTCAGTTCCGAAGCTTTCCAAGATTCTGCATTTTCCATCCTTGAATCGAAGATCATAACCCTTGTCAACCAATTGTCCAACACTGAGACAATTATGCTTCATTCCTTCCACATACAGAACATCATTGGTGCTATTCTTACCATCAAAACAGATGGATCCTCTGCCACAGATTCTACCAGCTGAGTTGTCTCCAAATTTCACAAGCCATCCTTCATAATTTTTAAAACTCACAAACTTACTCTTGTCACGAGTCATATGATGAGAACATCCACTATCAATCACCCATTCATCTTTTTCAATAACTTGAGTAGCTAAGGTACTTTCCACTTTTGCACAGCTAGCAGATTCAATAGACACCAGATCTTCTTCTTTGATAGAAATGAACACCCAATCATTTTCAGAGGAACCTCCTTAATCAAATTCATCATCTGTGACACCTTCTTCTCTAGCTTCTTGGACATAGTAACAATTCTTCTAACCCTTGTATCTGTTAGGGTTTAGTTTTGAAAACCTCTTCGGACATCTTGAGGCAAAATGACCAATCTTATTACAAGCAAAACATTTGAGTGGTAATTTTTCTTCATACTTATCGGATCCTCTTGGCATTCTTTTAGCAATAAGAGCTTCAAGATCTATAGTTTCTATTTCAATATCTTCAAGATCCTTCCTTGTCTTCACAAATCTTTCATATCTTTGTTTTCCATATACACTAGCTTTGAATGTAGATTCAGACTTAGGAAGAGAATCACCAAATTCACTTAATTCAAAAGCTAAAATTTTGCCAACCAGGTGATCTCTTGTAACATCTGAAACGGTCATGATCTCCTCTATAGCAGCAACCTTATATTTGTATGAATTAGGCAAAGATCTGAGCACTTTTGCCACAATCTCTGATTCTTCCAAAGTTCTGCCAGCACACCTGATCCCACACACAAGTGCGTTTATCTTTTGCATGTAGATTGTGATGTTTTCATCTTCACTCATCCTCAGATTTTCAAATTTTCCTCTCAGATTTTGTAGTTTGGCACATTTGACATATTCATCTCCTTCATACAGATTCTCCAACTTCTTCCAGATTTCATGAGCAGTTTTTAGTCTAAAAACATGTCATTTCTGAATCAGTCAGGGCACTCAACAAGGCTTCTTTAGCTCGAAGGTTATTTTCCACATCTTTGACTTGATATTGAGTTGAAGGACCTTTCTCTGGAGATTCATACTTATCTTTGGTTATTAACCAATAAGCATCACCCATGCATTGTAAATGGCATTCCATGCGACTCTTCCAAACAGAGTAATTTGTTCCATCGAATCTTGGACTATCCTTCTTGTAAGTTGACATCTTGGATCTCCTCAAGTGGTTAAGCTTTTTCTAGAGGAACCTTGATCTAATACCAATTGTTGGACAACTGAGAGGGGGGGTGAATCATTTGTCCCTAATCTTTAACCTTTTTCTGACCTTTTAATCTCATTCTTAATTTACAACCAAATTAAAGATGTAAACATTTAAGCATAAATCAACACATTGAGCAGAAACAACATGAACACACAACACCATAATTTTTGATGTGGAAAACCCAGTTAAGGGAAAAACCACAGTGGGTTTTAACCCAAAAAAATGCGTACCATGTTAAAAGTACTTAAGAAAATAGAAGGTACATGCCTTCGGGCGCATTGCCCAGAGCTCACTGCTCAAGAAGAGGCTCATTGCCTATAAGAGATTATGATTTACATAGAGATAATGAACTGAGAAATAACATCTATATTCATGCCTAAATTAGTCCCTTTGAAGGCTCACAAAAACTTCTACTCCTATCTTTAAATTCTTCTTCACTGACTTTTCACTCTATACTCCCTTCGCTCCTCTTCTTCTCTGCTCTGCTTTTGATCCTTTATTCGGATTTAATTCATTTCATTACAAGGATGATTTTACACAACTCTTCAACAAGTATTTATGCACTTCATCAACCTTGGAATGTTCAACAAGGTTGGCTAAACTTAACGTGGATCTTTACACTATCATCCAAACATAGCTAAGACTTGAAACTTCCTCCATTAACATGCCATGCTTCATAAATTGCTCTTTAGATCATCCGCAACATGCCATGAATATCCGGTCGGCCAAGACTGGGAAGAACATCAACCTCAAAGAAGAAATCTTCAATCAACAAGCTCAAACTTCAATGCGGACCTCCAACACAATAGCCACATGATCCAGAGACCTCCACAAGCACATTGAATTCACCAATAACATTCAGTCTAAACCAGATTACCAGAATCATTTGTATTATCCTTTGGAACCTCAAGAACACTATCTTCCATGACTATCAAACTAGAAAGATAGCTTGTGGACCTCTAAACCATGAACCACTGGAATTGATAATACACACTAACTTCCCAAACATGCCTTCAGATCCACAGACCATAGTATTTCACTACAGAGCAATCCAGACCAACTTACTGTCACACTATCTCTTTTGAATACTGCAAAATCTAGTTCTACTCAGATGGCCATAACTTATTCAAATCTTCATGTGGACTTCTCAATTCTTAACTGGAGCAACCTCTGATAATCCTCTACACAACCATATGGTCCACATGCATTGATTATCATTAATTTTCTCAATATCCTCAATAATCCAATCTTCTATATAGACAACAATATAGGATATAGTTGACACCAATGGCAACAAGGATATGTTGACATCAATGACAACACCACTTAGGCACATATTTGCAACATTTGCTACCTCTTTCTCATCCAACTTATTGCTTCTCTAGACAAAATAAACACATATCTACTTGTCGACCTCTAGTTGTCAAGATCTCCAACCCAATTTGAGTCAACAAATCCCTTTACACTCAACATCTTGCCCATATAATTAGTACCATGTTAAATCAAGCAATAATCTAGAGTTCCTTTCAAGTATGTGAACATCTTTTTCACATGTGTCCAATGTTCTTTACCTGGCCATGTCATGAACTTAATTAGAACTACCACTACTTAGGCAATGTCTAGTCTTATGGAGACCATAGGATACATGAGACTACCAATTGTACTTGTATAAGGAACCTTCCTCATGTCCTTCAAATCCTCTATAGATTTAGGACATTGTTCCATACTAAGCTTTGTGCCAACTAGTAGGGGTGAACTTATTAGTTTATTGTCATGCATTCTAAACCTCCACAAGACTATCTCAAGATACTTCCTCTAGTTTAGCCATAGTTTCTAGTGACTCCTATTCTTGCATATCTCCATTCCAAGAATGTCTCTAGCGGATCCTAAGTCTTTTTGAAATGCACCAGACAACTGAGAGGGGGAGTGAATTAGTTGCCCCTAAAATTTTGAACACTTATGAACATCAACACATCAAACGCTTATTTACTGTTATTCAAATTTAACCATGAAAGCATGAAATAAGAAGCTCAACACAATAACATAGTCAACACATGAAACACCAAATTTTTTACGTGGAAAACCCTATAAGGGAAAAACCATGGTGGGTGTTAGCCCACAAAATAAATAAGTTATAGCAATACCAAAAATCAGAGGCTCACTGCCTTAGGGTTCATTGCCCAGAATGCTCATTACAAATGTTAGGGCTCACTACCAAGAATGGATCACTGCCAAGGGGTGGCTCACTACCAAGGATTGTTGAACTGATTTGGTAGCATCTACTTCATGCCTGAGTTCAGTTCCATTGAAGCATAATATATCACCTCTGCTATGCTCTTCTTACATCTTCGCACCTATCTTTTCATTTTTGCACTTCCACACACTTTTTGCAACTACATTACATGTTTTTATACAACTCATCAACCTTGGAATGTACATTAAGGTCAGCATTACATTCATGAACCGTTGGAGCAATCTCCAAGGTCGGCATTACAAACATACATAGCAAATAGGTCTGGACCTAAACAAGATTAGCTAAGGGAAAGATGTATGTGGATCACTTAACACCTTAGCTGGGACTCAAAAATAATCTTTCATGCCACAACACGCTTCCACAATCTTCTATGCATCTCCACAAGTAGTAGAAATAACCAGGTCAGCCAAGACTGGTTAGATCATTAAGTCTTCTAAGAACATTCTTCATCCACGATCCAAATTTTTCTTTGCAGAGCAATCCAAATGTAGGAACACAATCAGAGGACATCCATAAGCACAAATTGTAATCACTAGGAATAACCACACAATCTCTATCCACTCCATCAAGAAGATTCTTCAAACCAGAGCACATAAACAACACTGCCATCTACTGTCATAAGGAAAAGATTGCTTGCGGACAACCAAATCATGAACCATTGAAGTTGAAGGAACTTAACATAATTACCAACTTGATTCCAGAACCGTAGACTATGAAACGTCAATGCGGATGGATGCAGAGCAGAATACAATCTCTCTATTGCTAGTGCATACCCAGAAAAAGTAGCTTTTACTTTGGTGAACATAACTCATTCAAATCTCTATACCGGAGGCTCAATCTTGAAACATAGCATCTTCAGACATGCCTCTAAATAACTACCAATCCATAGACAAAGATATTCATTCTACAGGAAATGAGGAGCAAACTGTTGGACTAATCTTTTGTAAACAAGGATACTATGCAATACACTGTTTCCACTGCACCTCACTGTTTCCACCAGAGGAACTAATTTTCTCAATATCCTCAACATTAGGATCACTTATTATCTTCAACAATTGTATAGGCAAATACAAAGAATTTAACTCATAGAAAAATAAAAGTACAATTGACACCAAGGACAACACAGATATGTTGACATCAATGACAACACCAGTTAGGCACATACTTGCAACAATCTCCCCCTTTGTCATTGATGGCAACATATGATGTGAAAAACTTAATGAACATCAAGATAAGACTCCCCCTTTCTTTTTACACATCTACACTCTTTCTCCCCCTGAGTTTTTCACATGATTTCTCTCCCCATTTGACATCAATGGGAAAGGGCACATACTTGCACTCAGCTGCTCTAATCAAATTGCTCTTTCATGAATACTGTAACACTTTATGCTCTTTATCAGGAACACATATCAAGAATGATTGCTACTCCCCCTGAGAGTTAGCTCTCAAAACATCAATCTAGATCAAAAAATGAGGCTTTGGACTCCACTGGGCTAATGTATTCTTATGCATCTTAGTTCAGAGCAAGAGGGGTAATAAACCCTACCTTTTCTTTGAGATACACAAAGGTATCTTTAGGTAGAGGCTTAGTGAAAATATCTGCAATTTGATCCTTTGTGGACACATATTCCATCTTTACTTCATTCTCTGTCACCTTCTCTCTCAAAAAGTGATACCTTATTGATATGTGCTTTGTTCTTGAGTGCATCACTGGATTCTTTGAAATGTTTATGGCACTTGTATTGTCACAAAAGATTGCAATTGGATCTTTATATACAACTCTTATGTCCTTTAAGGTCTACTTCATCCATAACACTTGAGTGCAACAACATGCTACTGCAATATACTTTGCTTCTGCAGTAGACAAGGAGATTGAGTCTTGCTTTTTTCTCAGCCATGAAACCAATCTATTTCTCAAGAAGAAGGCACCTCCACTTGTACTCTTTTTGTCATCAACATCTCTGGCCTTATTTGCATCTGTATATGTACTGAGAGTGAAATCATTATCCTTTGGATACCATAAGCCATGATCTGATGTGCCTTTCAAATATCTTGGAATTCTCTTGACTGCCATCACATGTGATTGTCTAGGATCTTCTTGAAATCTTGCTACAAGACATACTGCATGCATTATATCAAGTCTAGATTAAGTTAGATAAGGTAATCCTCCAATCATGGATCTGTACCTTTTTTATTAGTCTTAGGTGATTCATCATTTTTTCTCAACTTGCAACCAGTCCCCATGGGAGTACATAATGGTTTATAGTCCTTCATTCCAAAATTCTTTAATAACTCTTTCACATGCTTAGATTGGGAATTTAAGATTCCTTTATCTGATTGAGTAACTTGCAAACCTAAAAAGAAATTCATCTCACCAAACATAGACATTTCAAACTCCTTTTACATTTCACCAGCAAATTTCATGCACATACCTTCATTGCCTCCAAAGACAATGTGATCAACAAATACTTCAACAATCAAAATTTGATCACCATTAATCTTGAAATAGAGATTACTATCAACAGTACCTTTATTGGACCCTAATTGCAATAAGTATTTATCCAACCTTGCATACCAGGCTCTAGGAGCTCGCTTGAGTCTATACAAAGCTTTCTTCAACCTGCACACCATATCACTTTGGTTTGATAACTGAAATCCTTCCCGTTGCTCAATGTAAACTTCCTCTTCCAACTCACCATTTAGAAATGCAGACTTCACATCCATCTGATACACCTTGAAATCTTTGTGAGCTACAAATGCCATAAATATTCTAATTGCTTCAATCCAAGCCACTAGAGCAAAAGTCTCTTCAAAATCTATTCCTTCAATTTGAGAATACCCTTTGCACACAAGCCTTGCTTTGTTCCTTACAACTTCTCCATTTTCATTCATCTTGTCCCTAAAAACCCATTTGGTTCCAATAACATTTTTATCAGCAGGTCTAGGAACTAATTCCCAAGTTTCATTCTTCTCTATCTGCATTAGTTCTTCCTTCATGACTTTTACCCAACTTTCATCATTACAGGCTTCATTCATAGTTTTTGGTTCAACTTTAGAAAGCAAACAGCAATTCACTTTTTCTTCTACAGCTCTTTTCCTTGTTAGTACTCCTTTTCTTTTATCTCCAATAATTTGATCTTTTGAATGATTGATCCTTACATACCTAGGAGACTTTACTGTAGCTTCCGTAGCAATCTCTTCTTCATCTTGACTATCTTCCTGTTCCTCTTTCTTCTCATTTATTGTGACAACAAGTTCATTTGACTCGTAGCCATTCAGATATGATGTTCTTTGTTTGTCTTCATCCACCTTCACATTTGCACTCTCAACAATCTTTTTTAGCCTTTTGTTGTAGCACCGGTAGGCCTTACTCTTGGTAGAGTATCCAAGAAAGATTCCTTCATCACACCTTGAATCAAACTTTCCTAAATCTTTTTCTCTTCTAATATAGCATTTGCTTCCAAAACTTTGAAATATTTTACTATAAGAATTTTTCCATACCATAATTCATAAGGAGTTTTAGTACCATTACCTTTCACTTGAACTCTGTTTTGAATGTAGACAATAGTATGTATATCTTCTTTCCAGAAAACTTCTAGCATATCTTCTTCCTTCATCATTGTCCTAGCAACCTCTTGAAATTGTAGGAGTCCAGGACAACATTGAGAGGGGGGGTGAATTAGTGTTGTGTAGATTTTTGCAACTTATTATAACTTTTAATTTACAAGACTCTGAAAGAGCAAGTCATTAATAAGCTATTACACATATATGTACAAGTTTGATAATGAACATTATGAGCAGGACCACATAGAGATAAATATTAACATAGAAGCAAATACACACATAGAAGCATATTATTAACACAAGAATTACTAGAGTGGAAAACCCTCTCGGGGTAGAAAAACCACTCAAAACTACCTCACTGGCTTAACTGAAAAGCATGCCTCACTGGCTATGCAAAATGTATCTAGGAGCACCAACTCCTTATGGAGCACCAACTCCAATACCAAACAGAAGCACCCACTTCCTACACAGATATACCTCACTGGCAAACAAATAGGTCTCACTGACCAACAAGCCTCACTGGCTAAAACAAGGCCTCACTGGCAAACCAATCCCCATCATCAAAACATAAAATAAGGTGTGCAAGAAATGATTGCAACATAATCTGATTTGCACCATTTCATAACCTTCTTCTCTAAATTTGTATATCTCTATTCAGTTACACTCAATTTGATCTGCATATTAATCTCATGATCTCTATATAATCAATTCACACTGGTCCAGATTATCTGTGCATAAACAATTGCATATTGTCTTCAATCTGTAAGTGCTTTACATAATGTCTTCATCCTGCATATTCATTTCTTTTCATTTTCTCATCTCTGTATATCTCAACATATTTTCTTCATCACATACACAGTATCAAAAATTCTCATCTTTCTTTTCTCTCCAATAGGATCTTGTAGAAAATGTCTTCATTTCTATATCCAATTCCACACACACTTACTGTCAATGTGAAGCCAATAAAAAATGAGATACCTCTCCACATTCTACAAAATCATTTCATCTTTTCATGACCTTTCATATTCTCTTTTTAATGTTTTCAATAAATCAATTTATCTCAACAAAGCACCTGTAATCATCTCACAAAAAATCCATCTCCAAATAAAATCATATAATATCAAACCCTAAAAAAAAAACTCTTCATGTTCTCTGAGCATTAAAAAAAAGCTATTCAATTTCCCCTTGCAAATATCTTCACAAGATAAAAAAATCTTCAATGAAATATCAATCTTCAAAAATTTCTTCCAATCTGCCTTTTTAACCTTCATCTTCCTCTTCATCTTCTTTAAAAAAAATTGATCTTCTTTGTCCATCTGCATAAAGAAATAAAGTCTCCAATTTTTTTTTCATAATATATCTTCTCAAAAATATAATCTCCAATTTTCCAAATATTTACCTTACAAAAATCTCCTCAAAAATTCTAAAGTCATCTCTTGGAGTTGTTAAATTAGAAAAAAATAATTTCTGATTTAAAAAAAACTTATCTCCACAAATTTTTTTATAGCTTTTAAAATAAAAATCATCATTTTAAAAATCATGTATATGGGCCGACCACTTAGTGGTTTTAAGCAAGGTTTCTAAAAAATAACTAAAGCCATAAAAGGCTTAGTGATAGGCATCCACTTTTTAAGAAATAAATATTATGCTCCCTAAAAAGGCAATTCGATGCCTTGAATAAAATGGAGATGGGCTTAATAAAAACTTTACTTTGTTTCCTATGAAACGTGCCCATATTAAACCGTGCTCCACATAGTTTTAAAAAAAAAACTTTTAACTTGTTTTCCCGCTCGGGCTCCATGGACTTTCTTATAAACAATGTTCTTTTAATAAAATCATTCAATGCTCTCTTACCACTGGTTTGCATTTTGTCGACAAACAATATGAAACTTATGCCATCGGTGAGGCTGGTTTCCACATGAATATAAGACACTCTAGCCGGTAAATTTTAAGTGAGTGACTTATGATAAGAAGTCACTTGGTAAATAAAGCAAAAGTAAACTTAGCTTATGATGGGTGCATAAAATTCCAGCTAGGTTTTAGGACTTTAAGAATGCACTTAGGCTTTTAGATGCAAATTTTAATCATCACAACTTGAACAAGAGATATCACCATAATTCTCTGAGATCCTTGCAATTTTCTGAGTACTAACCTTGAATCACAAACATATTTTGTCATGAACCGTTCCTTTTCAACACCAATAGCAAAAAATTCATTTCAAACCATTATTGCTATGAAGCATCAATATATCTTGATGAAAGTGGAGTTAGCATGAAGTCAGCATACTGTTCCTTCCAAGGAAGCCCATCAAACTATAAGAAAGGCTCCTAATCTCTCACTTTCATGAAGTATAGTAACAACACACATGAACCCTCTTCAGCTTGAACTATGATGAAGAATGCCATTACCAAGTATGAATTCCTGAAATGAAACCAATGAGATGAACATCTATACCAATGCCAACATAAAAATATGAAGACCAAATGTATACCACTATCACTGTAAGACTGTATGTTACTTGCAATCAGAGATCAAGTCATCAAATGTCTTAGATATAGAATCACTAGAGATATGCCACTGCATGTCATGTCATCTGTTTCAACCTGACAAATTGTGAATAGAGATTTTACTTATCCTTGTTCTAGCCTTGATGAACAAGCATTCATACTGACCAAGCTGTGATATAACAATAGAAAGAACACACAAGATGATGTACTCCTGCTCCTATCAACAACTTCACACAACTCTTGATGAAGCCTTAACACACATATATTTTGAAGTATAACCTCAAGTTGCATCAACCTCTTGCACTTTCCTCTTGATTAGTGACCTTCAGATGTTCACTAATATCAACCCAAGATTCTGCAAGACCTTTTTGACATCAATGACAATTTGACACCATCAGAAATATCCTATTTTTTCTTTCCACAAATCTATTCTGCTAAGGAGTCCTAGGTGTAGATAACTGTCTCTTTATCCCTTGCTCTTCACATAAAATGTTGAATTCATTTGATGTGAACTCACCTCCTCTATTAGACCTCAAGCATTTGATTTTCAGTTCTATTTCATTCTCAACCATTGCCTTGAAAGATTTGAACTTCTCTATGGCTTCTGATTTGTCTCTTAGAAAAGTAATCCAAGTCATTCTAGAATAATCATCAATAAGAAACATGAAGTATCTGCCACCTTGTAGACTTCTCACCCTTGTAGGACCACAGAGATCTGTATGCACTAGATCCAGCAAGCCTGCAAAAAATTGCTCTTTGCTCTTGAAACTAGATCTTGTCTGCTTCCCCAACTGACATTCCTTACAAATGGTATTGGTGGGTTTCACAAGCTATGGTAAATCTCTCACAGCCTATCCTGAACTTATCTTTGCCAACTTATCAAAGTTTATATGACACATCCTTCTATGCCACAACCAACTTTCATCTACTTGGGCCAATAAACAGTAATCATTAGTTCCTCTTAACTGGTAAATATTACCTCTAGTCTTCTTACCAGTAGCAATCATTGTTCTAGAGCTTTCCATGATCTTGCACCCATTATCTTTGAATCTCATATCATATCCTTTGTCACACATCTAACCAACACTCAAAAGATTATGCTTTAAACCCTTTACATATAAGACATTATCAATGTTGTGCTTTCCATCAAAAGAGATAGATCCTTTCCCACAAATCTTACCAGCTGCATTACCTCCAAACCTAACTAGTCCTCCATCATACTTTTCTAAACTCACAAACTTAATTTTGTCACCGGTCATGTGATGTGAACATCCACTATCAATAATCCATTTATCCTTATCTTTCTCCACCTCAACAGCTAAAGCACTTTCCTCCACTAGTTTTTACTCCTTCACATAGCTAGTAGGATTAGTAGTCTTAGGTTCTTCTTTAATAGCAATAAACAAGCACTCATTTGCACTAGTATTAGCATCATCAGATTCATCATCTATTATACCTTCATCATGAATGTCTCTAACATAGTAGTATTTCTTTGGAACTCTAGGTTTTCTCTCAAATATTTTTCTATTCCTTTCAGATCTTTCAAGATATCTAGAAGCATAGTGACCAACCTTACCACATGAAAAACATTTGAAAGGTAATTTGCCTTTATACTTACCAGAGCCTCTTTGTAGTCTGTCAACATAGTTGGATTCAATTTCATCAAGCTCATCATTAGATTCCACCTTGTACTTCTCAGCTCTAGAAGTCTTTTTTGAAGTGCTGGCTTTGAAAGCAGTTTCAACCTTTGGCAAAGCATCATCAAATTCTTTCATTTCAAAAGCTGTAAGATTCCCAAGTAACTGGTCCTTAGAGACATCCTTCACAGTCATTATTTCTTCAATTGTAGCTACCTTGTGACTGTAGGACTTAGGTAATGACCTAAGAATTTTCATTACAACTTCCTTCTCACCAATAGTTCCTCCCATTCCTTTTATTCCATTGACAATTTCATCAACTCTTTGCATGTATGCTGTTATGTTCTCATCTTCGCTCATCTTCAAACTCTCGTATTTTGCTTTCAAACCTTGCAATTTGGCACTTTTTATCGACATATCTCCTTCATACAGATTTTTTAGCTTCTCCCAGACTTCATGAGCAGTTTCCAAATCCATGACCTTTATCAATTCAGTGTTAGATAGGGCACTTAGCAAAGCATCTCTGGCTTTTATGTTCAACTCATCTTCTTTGATTTCATCTTCAGTTGTCAAACCATTATGAGGCATAGTATACTTTGTCTCTGCCACTTTCCATACTCTATATCCAAGGCAAAGGAGATGACTTTTCATTCTCACCTTCCAGAGAGCATAATTTGTTCCATCGAACTATGGAGCTTCCTTCTTGTAAGACATCCTGGATCTTCCTCAAGCTGTTAGGCTTGTTGCCGAGGAACCTTTCTCTAATACCAATTGTTGAAATACACCAGACAACTGAGAGGGGGGGGTGAATCAGTTGTCCCTAAAAGTTGGAACACTTATGAACATCAACACATCAAACACTTATTTATTGTTATTTAAATTTAACCATGAAAGAAAGAAATAAGAAGCTCAACACAATAACATAGTCAATACATGAAACACCAAATTTTTTATGTGGAAAACCCTATAAGGGAAAAACCCTGGTGGGTGTTAGCCCACAAAAATAAATAAGTTATAGCAATACCAAAAATTAGAGGCTCACTGTCTAGAATGCTCACTACAAATGTTAGGGCTCATGGCTGATGTTAGGGCTCACTGCCAAGAATGGCTCACTATCAAGGGGTAGCTCACTACCAAGGATTAGTGAACTGATTTGGTAGCATCTACTTCATCCCTGAGTTCAGTTCCATTGAAGCATAATAGATCACCTCTACTCTGCTCTTCTTACATCTTCACACCTATCTTTTCATTTTCGCACTTCCAAACACTTTTCACAACTACATTACATGTTTTTATACAACTCATCAACCTTGGAATGTACATCAAGGTTGGCATTACATTCATCAACTGTTGGAGCAATCTCCAAGGTTGGCATTACAAACATACATAGAAAATAGGTCTGGACCTAAACAAGATTAGCTAAGGGAAATATGTATGCAGATCACTTAACACCATAGATGGGACTCAAAAATAATCTTTCATGCCACAAAACACTTCCACAATCTTCTATGCATCTCTGCAAGTAGAAACAACTAGGTCGACCAAGACTGGTTTTATCATTAAGTCTTCAAAGAACATTCTTCATCCACGATCCAAATTTTTCTTTGCAGACCAATCCAAATGTAGGAACATGATCAAGAGACATCCACAAGCACATTGTAATCACTAGGAACAATCGTACAATCTCTAACCACTCTATCAAGAAGATTCTTCAAACTGGAGCACACAAACAACACTGCCATCTACTGTCATAAGGAAAAGATCGCTTGTGGACCACCAAATCATGAACCATTGAAGTTTAAGGCACTTAACATCATTAGCAACTTGATTCTAGAATTGTAGACTGTGAAAATTCAATATGGAGGGATGCGGAGCAAAATACAATCTCTCTATCACTAGTGCATACCCAGAAAAAACAACTTTTACTCTGGTGAACATAACTCACTCAAATCTCTATACCAGAGGCTCAATCTTGGAACATAGCATCTTCAGACATGCCTCTAAATAACTACCAATCCACAGACAAAGAAATTCATTCTACAGAAAATGTGGAGCAAACTATTAGATTGATCTTCTGTAAACAAGGATACTCAGCAATACACTATTTCCACTACACCTCACTGTTTCCACCGGAGGAACTAATTTTCTCAATATCCTCATCATTAGGATCACTTACGTATTATCTTCAACACTTGCATAGGCAAATACAAAGCATCTAACTCATAACAAAATAAGAGTACAGTTGACACCAATGACAACACAGATATGTTAACATCAATGACAACACCAGTTAGGCACATACTTGCAACAAGTCTTTCATATCAAACTTACTAGCCAACTAATTTTTAAGTTCTTGAATTAATATTTTATTGTCTCCAATGATTAAATCTCATCAACATATAAAACAATAATCAAAATGTGATATTTTACCTTTTTGAAGTATACACAATGACTAACATAAGTTCTTCCAAAACCTAATTATAGCACATGCGTGTCAAACCTTTGGTTCCACATCCATGGGGACTACCTTAATCCATACAAAGATCTATACATCTTACAAACTAGTTTCCCTTTACCTTTCGCCTTGTATCCTTCAAGATGTTCCATGAAGATTTCCTCCTCTAAGTCTCCGTGCAAAATGTTATTTTGACATCCATCTATTCAATTGAAATATTGAGTGTTTAGTAATCGAAAACAACATTCTAATGAAACTCAACTTAGCAATAGGGGAAATATCTCACCAAAGTATATTCCCTCAACCTAGGAATAACCCTTTTCCACCAACCATGCCTTATACCACTCAAGAGAGTCATCTACTCAATTTATAGATCAAGTGTTGTAGAAATAGACAACAACATTCTAATGGAACTCAACTTTGTGGTAGGGGAAAATATCTCACCGAAGTCTATTCCCTCAACTTGGGAATAACTCTTTTCCACAAACCATGCCTTGTACTACTCAAGATAGCTATCTACTCTAACTTTCTTCTTAAAAACCAATTTGTAGCCTATGGATTTCCTGTCCTTATGCAAAGAAACCAAGTTCCAAGTCTTAAATTACTTCAATACCAACATCTCCTCATCCATGGAACACTTCCAAGATTTATCCTCTTCGGAAGTGAGAGCCTCTTCCATGGACCTTGACTCACTATTAGTACAAGTAAGAGAAAATACACAATATAAATCAAGTGGACTATACCTATTAGGTGATGTCTTCTACCTTTAGACCTCACAATTTATGGTGAAGAACTTTTTTGTCATATTGACACCTTGTTCTTCTTCAGAGTTACCAATATATGTGCTTTCTTCATCCTCTTCCAAATTTCCTTGTCCACTATTATGTTTATTTTCCCATACATTATACTACTCCATTTTGTTTCAAAATGCACCCTCTCAATTTCAGTAGCCTTTAGCTATTAGAGTTCTCTTCACACCAAGTTCCCTGAATATAGCATCCCTTGAGTAGAGAACCTTCAAGGTTTTTGGATTCCAAAGCTTGTATCCTTTGACACTTTATCTATAACCAATGAAGCTACATATTTTATCTTTAAGACCCAACTTGGACCACTACTCCTTAGGGACATGAATAAATGCCTCATAGATAAATACTTACAAGTGTGTCATCACTGGTTTTCTTCCAGTCCACACTTCATACGATGTCTTGTTTTATAGTGTAGAAGTGGGAGACCCATTCTTCAAGTAGCATGTAGTGCTAACTGCCTCTACCCAAAACTCCTGTCTTAGGCCCACAATACTCAACATACTCTTTCCCTAATCCAATAGAGTTTTGTTTAACCTTTCTGCTACCCCATTTTGTTGCAGTGTGTAAGGGGCAGTTATTTTCCTTGCAATTGCAACATGCTTACTTAGTTCATCAAACTTTTTAGAGAAGAACTCCCCACCATTATCTATCTTAATCACTTTTATTTTCTTATTGGTCTAATTCTCAATCAAAGATTTGAAATCCTTAAACCTGAGAAATACCTCAGACTTAAGCCTAAGAAAATATATCCAAGTATACTTAGAATAATCATTAGTGAATGACAAGTAGTATATAGAGACTTACCCATGGATGTGATATCCATAAGACCAAACACATCACTATGTATCACCTCCAAAGTCTTCTCTTCTCTAGTGCTTCTAGAGTTGAACCACACTCTATTATGTTTGCTTAGCACATATATTCAAAAAAATCAATACCAACAGAGCAATCAACAAGACCTTCCACCATATCTTTACTGACAAAGGTTTTTAATCCTTTTCACTCAAATGACCTAACCACAAATGCCACAACTCTTATTCAAATGTAGTAACATTAGTACAACTAGATAAAGTTGATTCATCCATCCTATATAGAGTACCATGGCACATTCCTTTTGCAAGAACTAAATTACCCCTTACTAATCTACACCCTTTCCCATCAAAAGTGGCATGAACTCCTACATCAATCATAAGGCTTCTGCCAACCTTGGTATATGTAGTACATCAATAAATGTATGTACTCTACCATCCATGAAAACAAATTTAACATTTCCTCACCTAACAATCTTTAAAGAGTTGTTGTCCTTAAGAAACACTTGGCCTTCATAACTTCTATTATACTCTGAGTACCACTCCTTCTGTGGTGTCATATGAAACAAATCACCCAAATCAATCAACTAGGAATCACCATAAACAATATTAGAAGACATAAAGACATCATTGCTATTCATCAATATTAGAGAAGTGATCCTTTCTTTTAGATTTACACTCCTTTATGTGACCTTTCTTTCCACAATTCTAACATTTTACCTTAGACTTACCTAGAGATTTAGACCTATCATTACCCTTAGACTTTTTATCTCCTATCTTCTTCTTACCTTTCTTCTCTTTTGACCCACCTCTTACAACAAGGGCATCAAAAGATTTACCATCCATGGACCTTTTCCTAGTTTATTCACTTAAAAAATGCTAATCACATTTTCCAATTTAAGTTTTGTGTCATTACTGATTATTGACATCACAAATTTATCCCATGAATCTGGTAAGGAACAAAGTAATACAATGCATTTGTCCTCTTCCATATTGACTCCTATTGATGCAAGTTGACTCAATATCATATTGAAACAATTTAAGTGATTAGTTACACAACCTCCCTCCCTCATTTTAGAGAATATAACTTTTTCTTTAAAAAAAGTTTATTTACCAAGCTATTGGAATGATTTAATGTACCTAACTTCTTTTGTAATGAATTTGTTGTCTACTCCTAAGACACTAAGACACATTTATTAACACATAATCTGATAGACATAATTGAATATTACTTCTATCTTTCTTATCTAGTTTTACCCAATCTTCATTACACATACTTGAGGTTTTAGTAGAAGAAGATATCGTAGGTCACTAATCTCTTTCCACTAGAATATATTCCATCTTCAACTTCCATAGTTGAAATTTTTTACTATTGAACTTGTCAATATTAGACCTCAATGTGCTTGTCATAGATTTAATGTTGTTCTACTTACACATAAAATCTTTCAAAGATGTTGTTTGAATCTAGTCATACACCCACCACAACCTTATAACTATTGTAGGGTTTCACTACCATACATGCTAGGGTTTACACTCCAACAAAGTAGACACCCAAACAACCAACTTGGCTCCAATACTAAATGTTAGGGATTTTCAACCTTTTATAGTAGGATGGACAGAGTAAAATAACTTGTTCTTAGAATTGTGTATTTAGTAAATAGTCAACATGTATCAAATCTAAATATCAACACATATATGAAAGTAACAAAATTGTATTTTGTCACAAGATTACACAAGACACAAAGATTTACATGGGAAACCCTTATAGGAGAAAACCCACCACCAAAAAAGACATTCACAATTGTATTAATCAGAAATAAGACATATTCCATACAAGTTCTTTTAAACAATGAATCTCAATCTATAATATACGTAACTTCTGTAGTCAGTCTAATGTTTTTACAACAACAATGTACACAATGTCTTCAATGTAAATAACATGAATCTTCACATTAGGTAACCTTGGTGCATTCTTACCAATTGTTATATATATAGGAAGATTCAAGGAATACCAACTTCCCAACCACATAACTAACTTTTAGAATACTAAGAGTCATGTAGTCATACTTCGTACATACATGACATCATTATACTACACTTTCCACAAAACATGGCATATCCTTATGGATAATCATTTGGTACACTTTTCCACTATTGCACACTATAAAACAATAGTTACACCCTTCACACTTTTGGTACAAGTATGTTTCTAGTATAGACATGACTACTAGCTTTTCTTACCCACAATAGCACATACAACCATAACTTAACTCTTGACTACTTGTAATACCTTGTTTCATCTTCTAGGGCATTATCCAACCTTAGTTCATGTTGCATGTTCATCAGTTCTGTCGCAAGTGCTCCTGCATCATTGATTATGCTCTAGAAAGTACTAAAATCTATGTGGTTGTGAGTTATCCATCCAACTACTTTGTAATTTTGTCTTAGTGCCACCACATGTGGAATAACATATATTATATACCACAAGACCTACAACATCATTATCATATGTACAAACCATTATGTTAGCTATACCTCAATAACTAAAAAACTCACCACGAAGAAGCTTGCAAATTAACTCTTCCAACTAGGACTCTCCCAGGTGAATATCACCTAGATCCTAACAATGTTAAGGGGGTAAGCAAATTCATTAGAAGACCTTTCATCTTGTTGGCCAAAATAAAGTCACTACAGAAAAGTCACAAGATGCTATGGACATTAGATCTATGCTCACAATAAGCACGATTCTATGGAATAAGCTTGTTTGGACCCTTTTTAAATCCTCCCACGATACTTTGGAAATATATTCTTGTTCACAATAATGATGATGTGAAACAAGGTATGTGTCTAATCAATACCATCATTTAAAATCTAGACTCTAATTATTAGAGCTATTGACTTAATAAAACTAATCTATTATGGTATCCTAAAAATGGTCATAATATCATATGTTGGGATGATCTTATTCTAGGCAACATACCCCTAAGATCTTTTGTGTTAAGGGTCTTCTCTTATCCATGAAACAACTTGGCTTTGAAAAACTTGCATGCCTAATTTACTAGAAACAATCATCCTAAGTTGTCTCACTTTAATGGGATTTCTAAGAAACAACAAAGAAAGTGAAGATAGTTTAGTTTGGGGCAAGATAAGTTCCATATGAACCTACATGATCCAAGCTTGATCTCATATTTTCTATGAAGGTAATGTCTTTAATTATTTTTGAATGGCATATAGAACTTTAACATCACTCCCAAAATTAAAATGTTCTAGTGGCTTGTTCATTATAATAAGATTCTTTCTAGTGAAAACCCAATAAACAGGGGTGTATTGGGACTTTATATTTGCTTTAGATGTTTCAAAAATTATGAAACTTAATCTCACCTCCCTTTTGACTTGGATGATCTCTCTCTCTCTCTCTAAAAAAAAAATAGAATGAGCTTAGAAATTTGCACTCAACAATGGGATTCATGTTATAATAGCTTGCTCAAAGACAAGCCTCTTATTAAATTCGCACGGTCTTATTTACCTTTTTTTTGCATGTTGTTCATTTAGATTGGTAGGAACAAAATAATTTTTGAAGACGCTCTGGCCCCGAAGACCATTCTAATATACAACATTTAGCGTGTTATGGTGGGAAATGTCAAAATATATTTCAAGGAAAATAAAAACTTGGATGTACTATCTAAAGTGGAATTTCACTTTCTTAAAAAATGGAACCTTGTGAATTTTATTAGCACCTCTCCAACTAGTTGCCCCCTTCAAAAATTCATTTCAACTATCTTGCTCTCTCTTTTGACTAGGCTTCAAAATTCAACCCTGGTATTGATACTTTTATCATGTGCAATAGTTTGTACCTTAGCATAAGACATTGAATTTTAGCATGATTTTATGGTAGGCCTCAAACAATGTTGTTGAATTTATGGGCTAAAAGTTTAGTCTTCTGCTAGCAGTCAAAGAAAAGCTTAAGAATCTCATTGTTTATGAAGATTCTAAGTTGATAAATCAATGTATCTCAAGTAAGCAAATTGTCAAGTCTTTCTAGCTTCATCTTTTGGTAAATCAAGTCAAAGATCCTCCAAAATTTTGACTAGATCAAATGGAAACATATGACTAGAAAATTGAACTCTCTTGCCAACAAAAAAGCCAATGAAGGCATTCAACTATGTTCCCTTCAGCCCACAAAATACTTTTTGAATTGCAGGAGATGACACACTCTGAGCACCTTTCTGGCTTTGTTGAAACCCCTTGTTCCAATTTTTTTGTCTCTTTTGTTAAACATCCTATGTACTCTTTGTAGCATATTCTTTTGGTTAAATAAAACCTTTCTTTTTATTTAAAGAAAAAGAGAAAAAAAAGGTGGACTAAGACATCAAAGAATCTTCCACATCAACAACTATATTTCAACAACAAACTAAACGCTTTCTTAACCTCTTACCATTTAACAATTCATAACTCATAAATTAATTTAAGATTAATTATTATTTAATTTATTTTTCACATTAAATCACTCAATTGATTCATAATGTTTTACTCTCTTCCTTACAACTCACTAAATTAAAAAATATATCTATTTTAATATAATTTCCTAGAGACATCTTATGGAGATGCTTTAGGAAACCTCTAGTAGCCAATAATACATGCCAATACATGCTCGAAGAATCAAAAGAGTTGGAAATGCAACTTTTAAAGGGATTCTTTAAGAATACAGTGTTTTATTCTCTTAGCCACCCAAAAATGTTTTAGTTTTTAAAATAATATAATATGATCCCATTCTCTTCTAAAAATTTCAGAATAAACTACTAGAAACTTATTACAAGTATAAAACATTTCTAACAATTATCCTTAAATAAAGGCATACATCATTTTCAAACAAAGGTATAGAATAGTAAAAGATATAATTAAATACATTTGCATGTGAGGAATAATTGCACCTTTACTTTTATTATATGAATCACCTTTTTTTAAGGCATTCAAAGAGTGTCTTAAGTGGCCCACTTGATAATATTTCAGATATATGCCAGCTAAGAGATATATAAATCGGAAAAAGGCTATGGTAGGTGCAAACACTTTTTGCTTGTTTGTTTCTAAGTTCTTCATGGTGACATAGTTTATTCGAGAAGTTGTAGAATAAAGAACTTCGTCCCCATTCATTCTTGAGGGTAAAAAGAGTGCCCAAAAAAAATAATATTACGAAAAAAAAGAGGAAGATTTCAAATAAAATTTGATATACCCACATGATGTGTTTGTGTTGTTGGGTGTTCTTCATTAACAATACGTTCTGTTTGTTTTATTCTATAGTTTGGTGTTAATTGTTGTTTTTATTATGCTGTTTTATTTTCTATTTACTTGCACACTGTAATTTGTAGTTGTTCTTTTATATACTATTGTATCTAGTAGTTGTTAGTTGTTATTTTTTATAATGATTATTCACTGTGAATTATATCCCTTTCAACTTCTTGTCAACATGTATATGTAATCTTTTATTTATAATTTATTTTTAAAAAAATCATTACATACAATATTGGAAGGGTAGTCAATTGTATTTTATTAGTATGTCTATGTAAAGTATTATAGCAATTAATATGTACAATGTTTTAACTAGTTGTTAATTATATTACCTTCCAATCTATTAAAATTAAGTTATATATATATATATATATATATATATATATATATATATATATATATATATATATATATATATCTGTTAATTAAATTAAAAAAATCAATTTTGTGAATTTGTGATTGACTAAATATTATAAAGTGACAAAGTCTTTATTATAAGAATTTTGCTACTCTCCATTTTCTAGATTATTAATGACCCTATAATTACATATTGTCAGGTGACATAACAATTAGTTGAATTCTGTGAACTTCCACTCGCTGTTTGAATTTGAATTTGATGGTTGCCGAAGACCTGGGTGATCCCCCAGACCCTTCATTGCAGGGTCCCTCGGGGGATGCTTTGGGGATAGGGACTATCCCAAGTGGATTGGACGGAAATGAGGACCCTGTGGGTCATTGGTTCTGTGATGGGGACAGAGATTCCTCTGCTCACACACTGCAAAACAAGGTGTTGGGGCCCAATGCCTGGAAAAAGGCCCTATTTGGGGAGAAAATGGTGGATACTGGGGTCTCCCCAACTTTTTGTGCGCTGGCGGATGATTCCGAACTGGAACTTCCTGACGGTGTGATGGATCGGTTTGTCTCCTCTATGGAGAATGCTCTGGTTGGGAAATTTTTTTTCCTTCAGACCCAATATTGATGTAGTCAGAAAATGGGTGACTACTAAATGGAGGGTTAAAGGCAGTGTGTCTGTAAACGCTATGAATAGCGGGATGTTCCTCTTTAAATTCACAACAAGGGAGGACCTCACCTCTGTGCTAGCAGGTGGACCCTGGATGTTTGGAAAGCATAGCTTATCTTTATGCAAATGGAAACCAGGATTTGATAGTGCTGTTAATTTGAATAAAACAACGCCAATTTGGATTCAACTCCCGAGCCTTCCCCTGGAGTTCTGGGATGAAGAAATTTTCATGTGGATTGCCAACTCGCTTGGACACTTCATAACTCTTGACAACACAACCAGAACCAAACCAAGGTTAGTATTTGCTAGAATATGTGTTAGCATTGATATTAACAAGATCCTCCGTAACAACATTACTCTTAAATCTAAATATGGACAATGGGTTCAACCCATTTTGTATGAAAACTCTACAACCTTCTGTCAAATTTGCAATAAAAAAGGCCACCTAGCCCCACAGTGCAAAGTTAAGTCTTCACAGGCTATGGAGGCTCAAGTTGCTGAAGGAGCAGAGGACTATCCATTCAGGGAGGATCTGCTAAACATAATTAAATCCCCAGAAAAGAACAAGGTTGCTATTGTTGCTGAGGATAATATCCAACCACTTAATGTGGAGATCAATGATCAAACTCTCGTTGACAACCCGATAACTTCCCCTATTTCGGGTATTGTTAGTAGTATGGCTTCCTTGCCTTCGAGCTTGAAGATGGGGAGATTCTTCAAGAGGATCTCGCGGAAAAACTAGCTTTTCCTGGGGTTGTGTTGCCCCCTGCATTCTCTAGCCCAACGTTGACTATGATGGATACTTTGACTGGTGGAGAGACAGGATTAGAGATTGTATCCCCTATCAACAACACTGCTACCCTTACTCTTGGGGAAAGTTCTAGCATTGCCGGCTCAGAAGGATGGAATATGGTTAAAATGAAGGGTAGAGGCCCAGGAAAGAAGATTGTCGATGTGGGGGCGGACACCAAATAGGGCCGACCATCCCATAGAGAAACAAGACAGAAGTCGATCAATAAGGATATTGCTATGGGCAAACAGAAGACCTTGGAGATGGGCTCCAAGAAGGGTCTTATCAAATGAAAATTCTATCATGGAACATCCGGGGGTTTAATAACCCCCACAAACAGTTTTTGGTCAAAAATTGTATTTTTGAAAATAAAATTAACATTTTGCTGCTCCAAGAGGTTAAAATGAAAAATGATAACTTCTAGTCGGTGGCCAGAAATCTTTGGACTAATGCAGAATACCTTGGTTGTGATGCTTGTGGTGCCTCGAGAGGTATTGTCACCATGTGGAACAATACTACTATTAAAGGAAGAGTCATTAAGAAGAACATTTTTTTTTGGCGACCAGGATGGAGACTGCCAGCTTCTCATGGAACCTGATTAATATCTATGCCCCTAATCAGAGGGGCCCTAGAAGGGAGTTGTAGGATCTCCTCTTTGCTCTGATCTCTAGCGACCCAAATAGCTGTTGGATGTTGATGGGAGACTTTAACACCCCCCTTTTACCTTTTGAAAAGAGGGGAGGTACTATAGATTACACTGACAGTATGTTGGACCTAAATAATTTTTTTAATAAGGAAGGCCTAATGGACTTGGAGGCACAAGGTAACAAGTTTACGTGGTCAAATTAGAGGAAAGGTAAGAACCTAATCCAAGTCAGGCTTGATAGGGTTTTGATATCCTCCAGTTGGAAATTTTTAAGCGCACATGCCCTTGAAACTCTACCTCGAACAACTTCTGATCATAACCCATTGCTACTCTCCTGGAAAGATGAGAATAGAAGAGGCCCCTACCTGTTCAGATTTGAAATAATGTGAACTAAACACCCAGAGCTTGCTAGATGGTGGAGGATAGATGTCCAAGGTATGCCTATGTTCCGCCTGAATCAAAAGCTGCTAATGGTAAAGAAAAATGTTAGGGGCTGGAATAGGTTCAACTTTGGGAATATATTTGAGTAAAAAAGAAGAATCAACTTAAAACTAAAAGAATCGCAAAAAAGACTTGAAGAAGGAGACATTACTGAAGCTACAACTATAGAGGAAGAGAAGATGAGAAGGGAATGGAAAGAACTTCTAGTGAAAGAAGAGATTTTTTGGAAGCAAAAGTCAAGAGTTCAATGGCTGAAAGAGGGGGATAGGAATACATCATTTTTCCATCAATCTACGATGAGGCATAAGAAAAGGAATAGCATAACCAAGCTAATGGATGATAGAGGTGTCATGGTTGAAACTGATCTGCAGGTCGGGGAGGTGGCTGCTTCCTATTTTCATAAATTCCTGGGAGCCAAGACAGTAGTATCAATTAGGAGCTCATAGATATTATTCCAACCCTGCTGAACGAGGATGATAATGCTCAACTTGGAAAAAATATCTCCGAGGAAGAGGTCTAGGCTAGTCTCTTTTCTATGGGGGCTTTTAAAGCCCTAGGACTTGATGGTTTCCCTCCTGCTTTCTTTCACGACTATTGGGAGATAGTGGGAAAGGATGTCACTGAAGCTACCGAAGATTTCTTTAGTACGGGAAAGCTGTTAAAGCAACTTAATCATACCTTCATAGCTCTTATTCTCAAAAAATAAGATGCTGTGTGCATGGGAGATTTCAGACCTATAAGTCTTTGCAATACGGTATATAAGATCTTCTCCAAAATTCTGGTTTTGAGACTCCAACCTATACTTGAGAAATTGACCAGCAGTTGTCAAAAAGGATTTTTCCCAGGCAGACAGATAACGGATGCGGCAATTACTACACATGAAATAATCCACTCCATGGAAAAAAGTAGAAGCCCGGGCATGGCTTTCAAACTTGACATTTCAAAAGCTTATGACTGAGTTAATTGGAAGTTCCTTTTTACTGTCCCGATGAAGATGGGATTCCAAGGTAAATTTCTGCAGCTTGTCATGATCTATGTTACATTTGTTCGATTCTATGTTTTGGTCAATGACATCCCAAGGGGATTCTTTAATGTTGGTAGAGTTCTAAGACAAGGGGATCCCCTCTCCCCATACCTCTTCATTCTCTTGGCCGAATCCCTGAGTAGGGGCTTCATTTCCTTGCTTAACTCCAAAGTCATCAAAGGGGTTAAACCTGCTTCAACAACTGAGCCTGTTGTCATTCAACAATTTGTAGATGATACCATCCTTTTTGGAGCTACTTTAGTTATGGAGGCTCAGAAATGGAAAAAAGTGCTATAGGACTATGCTACCTCAGCGGGCCAATGTATAAACTTTGATAAGAGTCATGTCTACTTTTTCAACACCCCGACGGATCTGCAGCAAAAAATTTGGGCATTCTGGGAAGTGCTGCAGGTTCTTTCCCTATGATATATCTTGGACTACCATTCTCAGTCAAGGATGCCACCCTGGAGTACTAGAATTCCATAATGGAAAGGACATAAAGGAAACTTGTAGGATGGAAAGGAAAACTCCTAGGTTAGGCTGGTAAGTTTCAACTCCTCAAAGCTTCTCTCCAAGGAATTCCTGTGTATTTTCTATCCTTGTTCAAAATGCCTAAGTACCTAACTGAGAGACTTGAGAAGATACAAAGAATCTTTCTTTGGACAGGAATGGAAGACAAAAAGAGGTTGGCTCTTGTTACCTGGGATAAAGTCTGTAAACCTAAATTGCAGGGGGCTTAGGCCTAAGAAAATTGAACTTGCTTAATAAAGCACTCATAACCAAAATTGGTTGGAACCTCATTGTTGGGGGCAAAGATTGGGGCAGCATTATGAAAGCCAAGTATATGGGGAACTCAACCTCGGAAGACATTTTACTCTCTCCTAATTTTCCTAGGGACTCGGTAATCTGGAACAATATCATGAAATGTAGAAATATTCTTCTGAAAGGTAGCAAATGGAAATTGGAGGATGGAGAATCAATAAGATTTTGGGAGGACAATTGGATCAATGGAGGACCCCTAAGAAAGTGTCAAAACACTCAAGATTTGATGAGACTTGGTGTTAATTACTTCGGAGACCGGGTGAAGGATTACTTCTTTCCTAGCTGTGGCGAGTGGGCTTGGCTGTCAGAGTGTTGTCAAGGACATACAGAGTTGACTAGAGCTGCTAAAGAGATACAACTGATCCTAAAAGGATGTAGAACCCCCCTCTTCCCACAGAAAGATAGATTGGTTCGGACGAAGGAAAAGTCTAGGAGGTTTACTGTTAAATCTGCCTATAATCTGTCCCTTCCCCATGAAGGTGATAAATTATGGAAGAGCATATGGAACCACAACCTAGTGCCAAAAATGAACCACTTTTGGTGGGTGGATGTTCAAAACAAAATCCTTACCATTGATAATCTCCAGATAAGAATTTTAAATAGATGTGTGTTGTGTATGAAAAAAGGAGAGTCTGTCTCTCATATTCTATTACATTGTGATTTTGCCTGGGAAGTTTGGAGTATGGCCTTGAATATCTTGGATATTCCTTGGTGCCGGAATGGAAACTTGGAGAATCTCATTAGGGCCTGGATCCTCCCTTCTCAAATTTAGTTTGCCATGAAATATGGGCCCAAACCCCCCTATTCTATCTTGGTGCGTTTGGAAGGAAAGAAACAATAGACTTTTCAGGGAAAAATTTAGGAATCCCAAAGAAGTCTTCGGTTCTGCTGTCAAACTGCTACAAGACAACATCAGTAATAGTTCCATAAAAGCTGTTGAAAATCCTCCAAATGCTAAAGAAACCAGCATAATTGAACAATGGACTATTCCTATAAGTACTTGCAGAGTGGATGATAGGAAGAAAAAGGGTAGAGCCAATACTAACTGGATCCCTCCCCCATGTGGTTGGTCAAAACTAAACTTTGATGGGGCTACCAAAGGAAACCCAAGGTTAGCTAATGTTGGAGGTGTGATAAGATTTGATAAGGGTTCTTTGATTGTTTCTTTTACTAGTAGCATTGGGGAAAACAACAATAACACTGAGAAAGCCATGGCCCTCCTATGGGGTCTTAAAATTGCCTTGTCTATAGGCATTAAAAACATAATCATGGAAGGCGATTCCATGGTTGTTATAGAAGCTGTTAAAGGGAATGGAAATGTCGATTGGCAGATAGAGGATGCCATCAAAGATATAAAGGGTCTTCTCCTAAGGTTTGAGGGCAAAGAATTGAAACATACATATAGGGAGGGAAACAAAGCTGTGGATCTTATGGCAAATTTGGGGATTAATATTCATCCCTTAAGATGTTGGAGGAAGTTGGATAATCTACCTAGGACAATCAATAATTGCATTTAGGAGGCCCTTAACTCCGCATGATAGTTGAAATGATGAATATAAGTGTTTGGAGGTGTGTTTTGGTGTGCCTTTCTGACATAATGGGAGGACGTGGCATGCAGGACAGCACAAGGAATCCTACTCACTACCTTGAGATGATGTGGCATACTGAGTATTTTGTGCACCTTGAGATAATCAGTTCATATCATGTTTGGTAGAAAGATTTTTACAAAGGGTCTTGTCAACCTCTGCTTAATAGGTTGGATTTGAGGGGCTCGCATGAGTCGGGACCTGATGACATTTATGAGCTGAACGCCTTCGGGTTATGGAGGGGCATGCAAAGGATGATACAGAAACTTAAGTTTCTTTTATTGTACACTTCTAGAGTTTTCTCGTATTCTCTCCCTACTCTCTACAACAACTTTTACAGCGAGGGATTTGTTTATGTGTGCTTCTGGGTTTCTAACTTTGTGCCCTAAAGGTATAGGATTATGGGGGGAGATAAAGTGAGGACGAAGCCTATGAACTATAATGAATTCAAGGAGGACTTGCAAGTGTGGAGAATTGCATATGAGGGAGGAATTACAGCTTTCATGGAATCCTTGAATGGCTATGATGAAAATATTTTGACCCAGTTTACTGAATCGTGGGACGGGAGGTGAATGGTGAAGGTTGGAGGGGTCCAATTCGTTATCTCTAAGGAAGCCATTGCTATTGCGTCTGGTTTGCTATGGTCGGGGAACAAAATCAAGAAGCAGACCCATGTCACAAATTTGGAGGGCATGAAACTATTCTATAAAGAAGGTGAGAAGCAAATTAGGCTATAGGGAGGCTTTGAGCGGGAGAGTCTGGTCTCCCGTGGAACTGAGTATGCTTTCTGATAATGAAGTATTTTACTCTTGAGGGTAGATACAGAGTGTCTTATCACTATCATTTTGCCTTTTAAAATCATCTCCATAAGGCTCTAGTGAATTTCCCCTCCTTCCTACTTTCTAGCCTTGAAGCCTCTATCATGCATACCAAAAAAGTTCATGAAGAAGATCCTGAGGTGATTTCAGTGCCCTTACACCAAGGCCTAACTTTCTGGCTGTATCATTACCACTTGGCTTTGAGTCCTTCTAAACCTCCAACTGCCCATCCTGTTGAGGAGAGTTCCAATGATGAGTTCGAAGACAAAATTACCCTAAGTGTGAGACTTGTGAAACCTGCCACTCCGAAGGCCTCCCGACTCGCCTCCCCTTCTAACTAGCCTATGAGCGGTCCCTCGGGTCCTTTGTCTATCCCGCCTGCATCAAAGACCACCTCTTTCATGAAAGCCTTCTCTAGTAGCCGATCCCCAGGTCAAAGCTTTGTGACCCCTCAGGATAAATCCCATGTTGTTGTTGTTGAGGGCTTGTGTAATCTGAAAAGAAGGATCCCATTATATGTGAACAAAAAATGTAAAGGCATGGGTCTTGCTCAGAACAAATCTGTTAAAAGGAGATATAGTGAGGGAGGTGATAGGAAAGGTCTCGAAGAAGTTAGTAAAAAGTAGGGGAATCTGGGGAAGGTGGAGGTGTTGATTGTTAAAGAAATTGCTTTGGGTAAGGATGGCACTGCTAGAAGGCCGTCCTTAAGGAGATCTTCTTGATTGGTGGGAGGTTTGTCTTAGGGCTTAAAATTAGTGGATTATTCCATTGCATCTAATCGGGAGGAAACTGGACAAGATGCTGAAATGAAGGGAACCAAAACTACCCCCATGAAAGAACACGAGGGCGTGAACCACTTTGCTTTTATGAATAACTCTTTCTATGACACTAATGAGGAAGAAACTGAGGTGTAGGAAACCCCTGAGATGGAAGTGATGAGTGCAAGAAGGGACGTGGACAACAAGAAGCTGGAAGCTGAGCTTGCTGAAGTGAAGTCTCGCCTGTCTGCGATGGAGAACAAGGTTAAGAATCTAGTTAAGATGGTTCTGAAGACTTCCCTCAAGGCTGCTGAAGTCTTTTATGTCCTGCAGGTGGACTGAAAGAAGACCGTGGATTCTTTGCTGGAGGATTAGGAAAATTTAATCAATATGATATCTAATGATTGGAAATCTCTTCTTAGCTAGGGGGTTACTGCTTTATGTTTTTAAAAGATTTATTTAAGACTCGTTTTATGTTTTGTTTAAGTTTTTTGTTGAACTGTTAGTCGGCTATTGGTGGCCTTGGGCCTGCTCTGCTGTCGTTTGGCTTTGTTATTGGGTTCTGCTCCTATGCTAGCAGCTTATCTATATAAAAAATAATTAGTTGAAGAAAAAATAATTTTAGTAAATGAAGATCATATAAAAAATATTAGAAAACCAAACATGTTGGTGGGGTGCAATATATGAAGATTTTTTTTTCTATTAAAGAAATGCAATTATTTACAAAGGAGAAATCAGTCTCTTGTAGACTGTAGAAAAAAAACAACAGAGAGAGGTGACTTTTAAATTTTTTTGTTTAAGACATATAAAGTTATCCAACTTAAATATTGTTAGATTTTGTTATGAAATCACAACCCAAAATCTAGAAAGCTAAAGACAAGCACAAAAAGAAGATTACAAAATAGATCATATCAGAATAGTCTGATTAGATTGCTCACAAAATAGAACATAATACAATAGAAATTACAAGCTAGGTAGCGAGTTTATATAGACCAGGGAGAGGGAGGAGATGGCAACACCGACCAATGAGGAGCAACCATCTATCAGACTAAAGATAGCAAAGTATCTTCCCAAGATAGCTAATGGATGCTCACATGTAGGAAGGTGACACCTCATAACCCACTCACCTAATTAAACCCACTTTATTAACCTAAACAAGCTTAATAATATGTGTAGGAAAAACCTTATGAAAGGAATAAAAAACCTACACTAACACCCCCCCTTAAGCATAGCTTAGGTGGGTGAAAAGATGGGTCCTGACAGATGAAGCCTGATGAGGTACCCATGTACAATGATTTCCCTCCAAAAGAGAAGAAGCCCCCCCCCCCTCCCCCCAAACAAAGGAATAGAAGCCCCCCCCCACAAATAGAGAGAGGAGAAGAACTAAGAAGCTCCTCTGAATTGAAGCATATGTGCCAATAGTGGATGCTCGGAACTGGATGGAGAAGATGATCCACACTCACCGAACAACATTTCTCCCCTTGGGAAGAAACAAAACCAAAGGTTTATGAAGAATGTCTTCCCATTCCTGAAAGGAATATGAAGGAAGAAAGCTCAAGATGTATGAAATCTCTAAAAACTGCTCATGTGTCTCCATGTCAATGCTGAAGGATGCCATAACCAAATTAGGAGAAAGTGACAAACCAAAACCAAGTGGAAACTGAAATAGAATAGGATCCAAAGATGAAGATATCTTCTCTGAAGACAAGGATGCCTCCTCCAAATGTTACTCAATGATCTTTAAGCCAATGCTAAACTGTGACAAATACTGATATAGATCAGGTACCATAGAAGATGCTAATACTTCTGCAGAGGATGTCAATATGAATGATGACCAAGTCAGATGTGTGGACTCATGAGTATCTGCAAAAATTGTCACTGTAGAAGCAAATGTAGGCAAAGAAGGAACAAGAGGTTTTGAATGTGCTCTCGAAACATCTAAAGAAGAATCAACTCCATCAAAGAGAAGATGAATACAATAAATAGTGTCTCCCAAATCTGCAATGTGGGACTCTACAAACAAAGATGAGATGTCTGGTAGGAATATGTCCCAAGCAACTATCTCTGGAAGATCAATGTGAGCCTCATGTATCATTGCAATGCTGATATCTGAAGAAATAGGAGGAGGAGGAGAAGAAATACAAGGCTCAAGAATTGGATCAGATGTAAGAATGCCTAGGTTCAAGTAACCAAAATTATCCTCAAAATCAAATGTCACACTAGGAGTGTGATCAACAGCCAAAGGATTAGAGCCATCATCAAGTGCAAAGTCTGAAAAAGAGTATAACCGAGATGCATGATCAACCATCCCAGTAGCAACAATCTCTCCACTCTCCAAGTATCGAATGATAACTGAATCAGGTGTAAATTCCACAGTCTTCCCTGCTCCACCATGGGTGATCTGATAAATGGAAAGAAGATTGTTTGTCAAATGAGGTACACACAAAACATCATTGAAAGTGCCATCCCCAATATCAACGAATCCCCTCCCAATTACATTCATGTAAGTGTTGTTGCCCATCAGAATAGATGGCATAACACAAGGCTCAAAAGAAAAGAACATGGATTGTGACATATGGTGAGTTGCTCCAGAATTAAGAAGCCATCTCCCTGTTACAAGACCTGTAGAAGCACAAAGAGCTTTACCCTTATTTTTCCGTGACTCAGAAGCAAAACCTGCATGACCTTTCTCCTTATTAGATCCTGACTGTGTGGAATGTGAAGAAGAAGACTTAGACATTCTAGAAGGTAAACTGATATTGTTCTTTTTAAGATGTTTCAGTTCATCAATATCCTTCTTATAACAAGAATGTTCTTCATGTCCAGTCCTCTTGCAATATGCACAAGTGGACTTCTCCTTCTTAGATGAGTCCTCTTTTGAAGAGGATTTATTTTGTGTTTGATCTGTGTGGATTTTTCTTCGATTTCTTTTGTTTCTTGTCAAAAGGACCTGACTCTTTCTATCCATTAGGCTGATTAGCCAACAAGGTATGACTCTGTGAAGGCTTAATTATACTCATAGAAAGAATCTTCTATTGTTCATGTAATAACATCTCAGAAAAAGATGCAAATGAAGGCATAGTGTAAGCAGCTCCCATAGTTAGCCTGTGAGTGTGAAAGCTAGAAACAAAAGTAACATATTTAGGACCAAGTTTTGTTCAGTACATTATAGATTAATTAAATGTCCTTTTTCCCAATACCACAAGATTTACATTGTGCTCTTAGATCATTAACCTTAGTTATATAATCCTGGATGTTGCCAAAGTTCTTAGGATCAAGACTCATCAATTCATTATCAATATGATAGCCTCTAACTTCATCTATTTTACCATACAAAGATTTTAACTTTTCCCAAGCATCATGTGAATTTTTACATGCTTTAATTTGAAACAAGAGATCAAGGGAAACAAGGCTACAAAGACATCCAAGAGCTTTTGTATGTTTAAGCATCCATTTTATCTTTTCCTTATCATCTGTGGGTTCAGTTACTTTTTGTTCAACATATGGAGTATACCCAAGTTGCATTAAGGCATTCCATGCATGTTGATTACATGTTGCATTATTGTAAGGTGTTAACAATGGAACCTTAGATTGATCCATGTGAAGGAAAAGAAGAGCACAAGTAACCAAATCAAAAAGCACACCAAGAGAACCCCCACCCCCTTTTTCACTCAATCGAGAAGCCCCCCCCGAGAAAAATTATTTGGCACTTTATAAGTAGTGCGGTTACAATGGCCACTAGCAATAGAACGCTGAGTGGACTTGACTTCAATGCATTTTACAAACCCTCACAAAATGAGCATCTACTGAAATTACAATTTTGGTACAAACCCAAATGAAATTACAAGTACCACTATGAAGTACATGAAAAAAAAGTCACTTTCAAAAAAAGAATCGCTTCGATTTGAGGCTATATGCAAAAGTTATGCACTTTTGAAAGTCCTAAAACGAGAACAACGCAGAGTCACGTGTGAGAATCTAAGATTTTTGGAAAATCCGTACACTGAAATCAGAAACTGTCTACACCAGCATGTAGAGCATGAAACAAAAATCCAAAATAAAAAAAGAAGCTCACAAATCAAAGGTCGGGAGCCCGAGTTACAACCTTTGGAAGTTGAACTGCAATTTCCAAAACGCCAATGCAGTAGCTTTTTGATGTCATTTCTGCAAAAGATATAAGTTACATGCAAAAAATAATAGATACCCAGATGGTTTTTTGATGCTACGAATAAAACCTAGAAGGCGTTTTTCTTTGTGATCTATAGAAGATGTGAGTCTAATGTAAAAAAATGACTTTAGCAACAAAAAATGACCCCAGCAACCAAAAAATGGAATGCAAAGGCAAAATTAGCCACCTAAGACAAGAAAATGCATGCTGCAACCTACAATATTGATCAAAACATAGAATATGCAAGTCAAATGTTAAATATGAGCTTCAAATCTTCATAAAAATTGCTTCCGGTGTCTAATCTGAACAAAACAAAGGGCTATTCTAAATTTTCTTCTTTGAACTCAATGGTGAGCTCAAAAATACTCCAAGGATCTCCTGAAGCTACCTACAACACAAAGCCACATACAAAATCGTCCCCGGAAACTGGTATTTCTATCAAGTTTTTCTGATTCTCCAGGTCATCATCAGATGCAAGAGAAGAACATACTCAACTTTCAAGACTAATCATGATCTCAAATCCTATATCTTCTAAATGACTAACCAAAGGCATTCACCTGCTCTGATACCATGTAAGATTTCTACCCAAGAATGCAAGTGATTGAGAGAAAGCAAAAACAGAAATCAGATATGAGCCAAATAAACTGTATTCAACTCAAGAGAATGCAAAGCAATACAATAGAATGAGATGCTCATATGAGAGCAAGAGGTGGGTGTATATAGGATATTCCACCCAAGAGACTAAAAACACAACCAATATGGGATAAAGTGAAAAAGTCCCTAAGTAAACTTAACCTAGTGTGAAGAGAGCTAAAGTGGAGAACAAGCTAAGAAAGAGCTAGATAGCAAAGTAACCCTACTCACACTGACAAATATATTTACATTGGAATATATATATTGATTTGACAAGTTATTGATTTTATTAAATTTCATTACACACATGCTTATGTAAGGTTTAACCAAGTTATATTTATTTAATAATGATATTTTTGGATGTCATTTATAACTATAACAGAGATGAAAGTCTCAAACTATTGAAATGATGTGCTTATGTTAATTTAGTTGTCACTTAAGAGACATGTGCATGTCTACACATAAATATATTTGTTGGATCTATATTCTAATATTACACATGTAACTAGGATTATTGTCACCATTTCAAATCAAGGATAGTCCAATAGACTATGACAATGCAATAGCAAGCATATTCCCCACAAATGTATCTATTTTCTTTTTTCACTATGTTTTATTTTTTCTTAAAATAATATTAAGTGCAATATATAGCTATTGTTTCAAACATGATATTTTCATACTCAAAATATATAGCTTACTCAAATTATAAACACATAATTTAACCAACTAATTTTCAAATATTTTGCAATGACACTGCTAGAGGACACTTGTTTAAAAAAAGCTAAAAAAAGAACAACAAATGTGTTTGTAGAGAAAAGATCAAAATATTAAATCCAAAACACTTGTTCTCTTAGATTAATCTTAGGCCATCATGGCACCTATTAAGTTATTTTAAAATAATCTAAAATGTGGTTAAAGAGAATTAATTAGTTAGGTTTATGTAAACATTTCTTTAGAATTTATTTTTAGCTTAGATATTATAATTATAGGGTAGTTGATTAAATTTATGAATGATTTATAGGATTATGTAACTCTTGCCACAAGATTGATTATGTTTATATTAATTATCATACAGAATAAAATGAAAGAAGATATAAACTTTGAATTATAAAATGTCCTAGCATACATTAGGATAATAATATTGAAGAACTAAATTACTTATAAAATATAGATGGATGACATATCTAGTCAACCTCAAACAAAACATGATTTGCATGAATGTATCTAAATAAATGTCAATTATTGATTAATAACATTCAAAGGATTAAATCATGATCATTGATCACAAAGATCAAAATAATAACACCCTAATATATAATATATATACAAGAGGTAAATTATGATTAAGTCAATATTAACACTTAACGTGACTTGCCATGATTGAGCTATAATTGTTTAGTTATATTTACCAAGGAATTATATGTAGCTTTATGTGCATTATTAATTATTTTCTTAAATAATAAAGATATAATAAGGGTTGTGCTTGATGGACTTATTGAGGCATCCTAATTCACAAACATGAGGGCTCTATGTCCTCCAAAATTTAAACCTTAATGCATTGTTAGTGTGTCAAGGATTCAACCATTTTTTTGCTGATATCGAAATACAATTTTGTACTAAATTATTGAAACATTATTTGAAGTTGGGTTGTAATCTAGTAGTAAATTAGAGGGAGTTAAGTACATATGAACTACTTCGATTGATTGCACCAGCAAGGATGTGCCTGCTAGGGTATCTAATGATTATAGCCCCAAGGCAAGATGTGAGATAAGGAAAGTGGATACAGAAATTCATGGCAATGAGGAGAGCTCGAGTGACCTATCAAAGCAAGGCTCTCCTACCCTAGAAATTTTAATGGATTTAGAGGTAGTTGACAGGGAGGTTATTTTGTTTGATCATGCTATTATTTGCAGGTTTTCCAATTTTTGGCCCAAATTAGTCGATCTACACAAATGGATATCTACAACTTGGAAGAAGTCTTTAGAAGATGAGGCCTGCATTTATCCCTATGCTAGAGGATATTTATCCTTGAATTTAATTCTATTATGGATAGGGATTATATTTTACAGTTAGGGCCATTGGTTATGAATGAGAAGCCTCTGTTCACCAAGCCTTGGTTTCCATCCTTCAATCCCCAAAGGGACTCCTTTTCTTTTGTCCATATATGGGTGAGACTACCTTATTTACCTCTTTAGTTCTAGTTGCCTTCTATCTTGGAAGCTATTCTGAAGGCTTTAGGTAAATTTGTGTGGATTGTAAAAGAGGTAAAGAATAAAATTTGCACTACCTTTGTCAGACTATGTGTGGAGATGGATTTGTCAAAAGAATTTTCAGAAGAGATTGTTCTTCAGACTAGTGATAGAGAGTGGAGACAATTGATTAATTATGAAAGAGTCAATTTTAGGTGTAGGAAATGTTATGTTTAGGGTCACACGACTTCCAAATACAATCAGAAGGTATTACAATCTAACTTAGATTTAAAAGAATTTAAGGCTCCTATTAATCCCACATGGTGAGCTAGAGTAGAAGCTCACCATAACCTAATTATTTTGAATGGTGTGATCAATGATACTTTGCCTCGTCCTCTTCTTTAAGCCACTGGGTGCTTCAAGACTTTTTAGGGGTCTTTGAAGCCCATTCTTGTGGTTCTGATCCAGATAAAGCTTCTCCTAGTTTTCATGGTCAAGTAGATAATAGATTTAATAAGGATTTGACTTTAGAGGTTTCCAAAGACAAGTTAGTGCCTTTGAAAGGCTCAAACAATAAGTCTATAGATATTTCAAGGGTAGAGTGGATTGAGGTTAAAAGGAAGAAGGATTCCTCATAGCACAAGTACTAGATGTTGTTAAGATCCTCTGGTCCAAAGAAGAATCTTTAAGGGGGAGTGGGTTATATTTATTCATTGGATTGATTTCTGTTGGAGGGTGGGTAGGGTATTGGAATTGTATAGTTTGTAAGGTGTTAATATATGTTTGGAATGGTTTCAAGTGGTTTATGGCAAGACTAGTCAAGTCTTCTATTGATAATATCAAGTTGCATAACATCTACATTAGATGGATCTAGTGAGCTCATAGCTACTAGAATCTAGGCTTTAATGCTTTTTTTTGTGGTCCCTAGGTGCCTAACCCAAGTTATTTAACAAAAAAAATATACATTTAAACTAAATTTAATTCTCATAAACTCTCAATATTTCTTAAATTGTACTCAAGAGTCCCTAAAATGATATGTTACAAGTTTGACCATTTACTTATATATGGTGAAATAAAAAAACTCGTATATTAATCAAGTGGTCGTTGGTCAATTGGTGCAAATTCTTGGCTCACAAAGAGCCCACCAGGTATTAATTATTGTCAAGTGAAAAAACCTAGCACTAAAAGGAATGAAGCCAAATTTAAATCATTGATAAATTTAGTAGAATGGATACTGTTCAATCCTTCACACTAAATCAAAAGAGGTCAATAATTTGAAAACTTAATATTAATAAGATAAAAAATAGTGAAATATCTATCCTCCTAAAATGCTTTTAATTAAGAGACAAATGATTAATATCTACATAAAAAAGAACAAATTATTATATGTCTATATATCATGTGCAACATTAGATTACCGAATATAAACATGCACTTATACATGGTATGCAAAAATAAATCTTTTCAAAATAATATAATTTAATAAATTAAAATTCATGAATAAAGAGTACACACTAAACTTCCACTCTAGTTGAAAGGTAATATGTCATTTAAAATTAATTTAAATATAAATATGAAATAAATTTAAAATAGTTTCCCCTTGTAATGGGAAAATGATATGCTTGTGCCATTTTCCCATATGTTTTGGACTCATCTTGATTAAAATGTATTTAATGTAATAATTAGTCTACAAGTGGTATATTCGTGCATTTAAATTTGGCTTATGACATTATCATATTTGATTCCATTATCATTCATCCCTAGAAATTTGATCCTAATCTCTAGATATCCCCATTCATCAACTTGGATCAAATCCATGGATGCAAACTTGAACTAGATCATTTCCACAATTGTATATCTAAACCTTGAACTTTTAAAATTCAAATTTAAATTAATCCTAGTGACTTCCTTCTACTAGTCATTGTAAGTTGACCTAGCACATTTTTGTGTTTATTTGTGTGCTATGTCATTGTATTTATAGGTTAAATCCCTTTTATGTAAAACTAGGCTCATGCAAACAATCAAGCACAATTAACTCAATTTAAATTAAAGTTGGGTTGATATAAATACATATTTTAAAATTGAATGAGAGGGTGGGGTGCATAGCTTTAGGAACAACAAAGAATAATTAATATTGATGCTACACAAAATCTAGTCATCCAAGTACAAAAATCAATGCTCGTACTCTTATAAATGTCTTGGACTTCATACAATCTCCAAAATCTCTATGGGTTGAATTTGAGTCCCTCAAGATCAAACTTGATTGTCGTGGGAATGATCTACCATGCAGGAATGAACTATGACCCACATCAATGATCTAACAAAAAATTGTAGCAGAAATCTATTCGCCTTCACCTTCCCTATGTCTAAATTTATCAACGTGGTGTTTACAAACACCTTAGGGGAGATTTCTAGATTCCTAGGGTCAAGTTCTCCAAGGTCAACCCCCTATACAAATCGACTTTGTCATTTTATGAAAATGATAAAAAACAACACTCTCAAGCATGTAGATAGCCTATATGATTGTTATGAGATAGGTTCCTTTTAAGTCCAAATGATAAGGTCAAATGCATGGAAATAGGTGAAAATGAGTGTGAAATGGGTAGGGATAAACATTGGGTCATGAGCCAAACTTAGCACAAGAGGGTGCCACTTGTTTTGATATACAATTATATTAAAACATTTCATCACAATGGGCCAAAAATTATATGGGAATTGGCATGGGTATTCAAATTTCACCATTACATTTTACCACCACTTTGAAGTGCATGTGAATATAAAAAGAACATGTATTTTGAAGTACATGAAAATTATCAACCAACATGAAAAGTGAATATTTAGACATTTCAAAAGGATATATGGTCCATGTAAAGTAATGGACCATTCTTGAATTCTTCTTGTTTTCTTCTCCTTGGCATGAGCACTCCATAGGAACCTATAAAATAGAGAAATGATATGCAATGAATAACCTCTATCACACAAGTGAAATAGGCAAAAATAATAAGTAGTTTCAACTATCTACAAAAAAGTAGAGAGAAAAGAGTTATAAATTTTACTTATATGCAAAGTGATATGAAAATGCTTCACTCGATTGTAGAAATGCAATATGGAATTTCAATATGACCATGCAACTCCACTTTCTTATGGAAGGGAAAATGTGATATGGCATGTTTGATATGACCATACATCTCCACTCAATGTGGAAAATTATGATAGAATTTTGCTTGATTATGAGCATGTAGTATGATCAAGATCCATATAGGTAAAATGATTAGTCTCTATATAGAACAAGTCACTAACTAAAATCTTAATGGTAAGAGTGTCAACAACAATCAATGCCCCTACAAAACACCAAAAAAAAAGAATCATTTACGCTTGTGAGAACATATAGCACTAAAAAGCATGTAGATGTATTGTAATGACATTGACCTAATAAGAATCACGTGACAATCAAATTAGAGACCTACCAAAATGAGCCTATTAGAATTTCAATCATTGTAATTCAAATAATAATTGCTTAAGCATAGAAAACATGTTAGCACACATCTCAAATAAAAAATTGGTAACATCTGACCCTACAGTGTTCTCCCCAATATAGAAAAATCATGAAGTAGAGATAGCCCCAAAGGCTAGATAAAGATCATGTAAGTATATCAAGTGTGTAAGTGAATCAATATGGATACATGTGTAAGCATTTCAAACTAGGGGGTGATAATATGCCCCAAAAGCAGCAAATGCGTTCTATGATAAATGAGTATACAAGTGTCACAAATATGTAATAAATGTCATCATCGTAAGATAACCATGGCAATAATGCATGACAACAAAAGTATATGAAAAAATGTGATTATGCCACCCGTTTCTACTAAAATTATATGTAATTAACAATAGGGTTGATGGCACTTGAAAGAAAGGAATGTAGGATCAATATTATGAGTGGTAAAAATGGTCCTTAGCTATAAATAGTAGGGTGAATAGTCAAAAATCAATTTTATTCTTACCATCACATGTGCGATACACTTTTTAGAGCTCTTAGCATTTTGCAAGTTTGATCACAATGGTGCATAGGCAAGGATACGTTCCTTCATGAGTTGATCAAGTATGAGTATGGATCAAGTATGGTGTGAGCTTCTAAGGTGGTGAGTTAACTTTTGACCTATTTTTTTTTATATTTTGTATTTTTTTTTTAATTTTTGAATTTTGTACCATTTTTGGCAAAATTAGTATAGATTTATTTTTCTATGATATCTAATATGTGTAGGATTGAACCTGTGTATGTACACAGGATCGAATCACAAGTTTGATCTTGAAACAATTTTATTTAACTTGCAATGTTGAACCCAATCAACAAATTTTGACATTTGACATTTATTTCAACTAATTTTTATCATTTTATGATTAAACATTGGCTAACATCAAATTTTTTGTCTTTGTGATTAAAGACTGAGTTAGAGATTTGTGAGAGGTTGTGTAACCATCCATTAAAAAGAATGCAATCACTTCAATTGACCAATGTAGATAAAGGCACTATTAGAAGAAGCCAGTGTCTCTTCCATCTTCCACCATTGTATTATAATACCCACATGCTCATAATGTTTGTCGAGAGGTGGGACCCAGGCATGAACATTTTTCATTTTCCCACATAAGAGATCACTATCGCATTAGGACTTGTGGAGGATTATGCCCTCCTTGTAAGAGGTAAGAGTGTTTAGACACATACACTAGTCTAAGTAGGATCGTGAGTTGTATCAATGGTGTAGTGACATATTAGGGTATGAGAGGGACAAAGTATCATATGGAGATATTATTCTTGGTGGTGCATTACATGAAGGCAAGTGGTTGTTATTGATCACCAGTATTCTTGTATTGCTAGATGGTAAGGGGTAAGTGATATCATATGGACTAGAATATATTTTTCATGAGATCAAGGAGCATCATGACTTGTTTGCATGGGGTTGTTATATGTTAGCTCATTTATATGATGATTTACATAAGTTTATGGATGGTGGTGGCATAATAATTAGGTTCACATCATTATTGTAGACATGAGTGTAAGACCATAGCCATATCCCACATTATCCATCATTTCCCATAAAAAGGTAGGGAGAGAATTAAATTTTAGATGGCACACCAACCATATTAGGAGATAGAGGAAGCAGAGGACACTATTACTAGTATGATTTTTTATTGTCTACTTCGATCAACATCACATGGAGACCCTACAAGGAGATAGTAGTAGATGTGGATGAAATATTTAAACTTGGTCATATTAGGGCATTATAATGGTTTATCAATAGAAAAACCATAGTGATAGAAAGGTTCCAATATGAGCAAGTGTTGAGATAGTTTGGACTTTGTTAGATAGGCCCACCAACACCTATTATAAATAGATGACACTAGAGGCCATCATTTATGCAGGGGAGAGAGATCCACCCCTATCAACAATTAGAATCTCCTAGATGATGATGAGTGAGATGACACAATGGAGCTCTCCAGTAGTGATGATCCAAATGTGGCACAACATTTTTAAACCATGGTGGGGTGCAGAGAGCCACCATCATTTTGTGCATTGGATGCCCTAGATGATGCACCAACAACATAAGTATATCAAAGAATAACCAAGGGAGGAGATGCCTAAGGTGGAGATAATTAGGCTCCATTAAATATAGCTTCATTTTGATAGCTTCTTGTTGATGAGGAGTGGTAGGAGGGTGACTTGAGTATATATCTTTTGTTGAGTAAATTGGTATTTACCATTTTCTAATAGTTTTGGGATAAAAATCCCACCTCAAGAAAGGTGAGGCTACCCTTATTGAAAACCCAAAATAAAACATAAACAACACACCATTATTTATAACTTGTACACATTTTTTCTTTTGTGTGTAGCATTTTAACATGATAAAATGGAAAATGTAAAATGTTGGAAAGGGAAAAACGTTAATTAAATCAAATAGAAATATAAATTTAATTTGATGGAAACTAAAAAGTGTTTACAATGCATTTTCAACACATCATAGATTTAGAAATAAAGGATTCATAAAATAGTTAGAAAAAGTGTCTCAACCTTGCATCCTAATGCTAAGAACACAATAATATAATTTCTGGGCTATAGAGGTTGATTTTGGCCCTAAAAATTATCAAAATAGGCCTTAACTAGAGCAAGTAGGTTACAACAACGTGAATCTCTTTGACACCTTTAGTTTTTTAAAAATGGGCCCAATCGACTTCCTAAATTAAAAGTTAAGCCCTCTAGAAGTTAGCCCCCCGACATAAAAAATGTAAGAGCATCAATGATGCATAAGAGAGTTGTAAGAGGGAGTTACACTTGTTGACAAACTTATGATGCATGTTATAACATGTCATAAGACATTTTTGAAGGGAGATAATGGATCCAAAATGGAGTGCCCAAGTTGGCTAGTGGATTATGATGAGTTTATGATAGGGGTAAGGGATATGCTATTTTTAACTTATGGACTAATCTTGGGATTTGAGCATTGGATTTTGACCATGGATTGGGCACCACATTTTAGGTGGTTTTAGCTCATGTTTTACTAATTACCATTTGAATGTTTCATGTATTGCTTCTCCTATTTATTGGGTGCTTGAGATGGAGGTGTTGGTTCACAAAATAGTAGGTCCAAAAATTTAGAGTGTTTCCTAATCTCCTAGGCCAAGGGTGTCATCAAGGAGACATGAAAGGGGCTCATCAATAGGGTGAGAATGATTAAGGGCCAATTTTTAGGAGTGAGTAATCTCCTCTTCTCTTAAAGTTTAGCTCAACTTAGGAGGGTGTTCCTAGAGGTATCCCTCAATAGGGATTGACTACAACATAAAATACACACAAAATAATAATAGAGCAGTAGTACCTAGATGGTAGTTTTGACCCAAAAAGTTATCGTTGAATAAAACTAACCTACTATATGATTAACCTCTTATTAAGCTAATAATGACATCTTTGAAACAAGGAAATATGTTGGTATGCATGTTTGGTTTGAAAAGATTAGAACTTGGTTAGTTTTCTAAAGATATTCCTTGGTTAAATTATAGAACCAAAAGGTGCATACAGGTTAAGACCTATTTCTACTTCATAGTTGAATGATATTGTTTAGTTTAAAAGTGTGTGGGTGATCAAAACTTCCTAGACCGATGCATATCCAATGGGCTACATAATCCCTAGTTTATCAAAGGAAAGTGACATTACAAAGACATATGAGGGCCCTTCTAGATACTCAAATGCATAGAAACAAGTTAATCAATAATGAATATACTTAGTAATCCCTTATTATACTGCATTGATCCACACATAACACATAAATGATCACTACAAAACATGTAGTGTTTTAAGAAGTTGTTACATTCATCAAATCTGCAATTAGAGGTTCTTTGACTTTTTTACTTTTCGACAGGTTCTCAAAAATAAGAACTTACTGAAAAGTCAAAAAGTCAAACTTTTCAGCAGGTTCGCAAACATGAGAACTCACCAAAACACATACTTTATCATTTTTCTCTGCCTTGTTCTTTTTGGTGTTTCAAGATAAACAAGAACTAGAACCTTTTTGACACGTTTGTGAACCTGCCGAAAAGTTGAAAAACAACTTTAGGCTTTTAGTGGAAGTGCAGGGTCTGGGAAGGATTAGGGACTGAAGAGGAAAAAACAACATCAGATTTGGGTCTAGAAGGGACACATGAAACAAAGGGATGCAAAGATTAGGTGTAAAGGACCCAAGGGAGTCTTAAAATCCAAGGAGAAATGGGGAAAAGCATAGAAGTGGGAATTGAGATTTGGGAGGAATGCAGAACCAGAGGACAAAAAGGGTTGCGGGCTAGGGAAATCCATGGGCTTGGAACATCCTTTTGTCCCTATAAAACCTAAAAACCCGAAAGGCCCAAGAATGACCAAGAAAGAGCCAGACTTAGATTTTCTTTGGATTTTTGGAAATTTTAGGACACAACCAAGGCATGAGGAAGGGAAAAAAACATAAATGGAGCACATAATTTATAATTTTTTGTAAAAAATGAAATGGGTACCGACACTGGTTTTGGTAGGGGACACGTGTCTAACAGGCACAATGAGAGTTCAGAAGAATCTCCAGGGGAAGACCACAAAAAGGGAACAAGGAAAAACACAAACATATTTACATAAGGTAAAACACAAATGAGAAAATATACAAGTTAGAAAAGGGGTAGCTCAATACGTAAGATAAATAGTGCTTCAAATGCTAGCCATGAACTAGTAGCTCCACCACTTCTCCATCTAGGTTGTTGAGGTAGAATGTATTTTGGTTGGACCTTTCCATGATTTGATATGGACCAACCCATAAAGCCTCAAACCTTCCATGCTTTCCCTTGTCTTTTGACCTAGAGTTCCACATGAGAATAAGATCACTAATTTGGAAGCATCTATGGATTGCTCCTTTATCAAACAAATGTTTGACCTTCTGTTGTTGTAGCAAATTCCTTTCATGTGCAACCCTTTTAGCCTCATCTAGCTCAGTCAATTCATGCATCCTCATGGAGATGGAATCATCTTCACAATCCTCAATTTGTTGCAGTAGTTTATACATAGGTAATTCAAGTGTAATTGGAATTTTACCTTGAATCCCATACACCAAACCAAATGGGGTCCTGCCAATAGCCTTCTTGAATGTTGTTCTAGCAACCCAAATTGCATACTTCAGTTTGCCATCCCATCTCTTCTTGTTCACATCCAAGGTTCTATTTATAATTTTCATGAGGCTCTTGTTGCTGGACTTAGCTTGTCCATTACTCTAGGGATAATAAGGGGATGAATGGATCAGATTAATCCCATACATAGAACACATCTCCAAAATATCCTGGGATCTAAAACACATGGCATTATCAACAATAATTCTATGTGGCACACCAAACCTAGTTATGATGTTTATCCAAAACTCTACCACCACCTTAGATGTTGCATTGTGAGTTGGAATAGCCTCAACCCACTTGGTGAAATAGTTGGTTACCACAAGAATCCATTTGTACCTTTTACTTGATTTTTATTGAATTTCTCCTATGAAATCAATCCCCCATTGCTGAAATGGAGCTTCAACTATAAATTCCATGTGAGGGAGAGTGCCTACAAACTTTAACTTACCTAAAAATCTCTAGGAGGCATCACATTTTCTGACTTTTCCTACAACATCCTTAAATAGAGATGGCCACCAATGCCCCTACTCTGATGATCTTATGTGAGCTAGTTTTAGCATGAAAATGTCGTCCATATATACCTTGGTGACATTTCTCAATTACTCTCATAGACTGATTTTGATCCAAGAACTTGAGCAATAACCCCTCATGATTTCTCCACATTAAATCACTTTGAATCAACACATAGCTTTGGGACTACATTTTGAGTGTCCTTTATTGATTTTCATTCATCCTTGGGGGCAAACACATGTTCTCTAAATAGAAGATGAAATTCGTATACCACGGGTTATCTGCCAAATGACAAGAGTTGGTAGTAGGAGTCAAGTCAATTTCATTTACCTCAACTGCCTCTAAATTTGTGTCTTCCATCACCATGGCCAAACCTTGATGTCTAACTAGTTTGGTAACCTGCACCTCTATATCATATTCTTGGACCTCGTTGATCCATCTACGTCTTCTTTTTTAGGCTTCTTGTTGTGTGAATATGTCCTTTACAACTGTATGTGGCACATATTCAATGGTTTTTGTACCCATGAGGTATGACCTAAAGTTTTTTACATCTTTGACTAAAACATAGGCATGTTTTTCCATTGTTGAATACTTCAATTTAGCAACTTGCAATGACTTACTAAAAAAATGCAACAGGCTGCTCATACCCTTCCTTGTTCTTCAGAAAGTAAGACAATAGCAACAATGTAGAAGGAAGTAAAAGAAAAGAGTTGGAAGGGCTTAGAGTAGTTTAGGCTTACCAAGATTGGAGCATCCTTAGGAGCCTCCTTTATGTCAACAAATGTAGCAGCTAGTTCTTGGCTCCATGTAATTGATTGCCCCTTTTTCAACATCTTGGAAATAGCCTTGGTCTTGTCAAAAACATTATGGACAAACCTCCGCACAAAGTTGATTTTCCTAAAGAAAGACTAGACAACCTTAACTGATTTGGGTTGAGGTATGAGGTCAATCACCTTTACTCTTCTGGATCTATCTTGACCCCATCCTTTGATATAATATGTCCTAATAGCTTTCCTTCTTCAACCCCAAACAAACATTTCTTAGGATTCAGAGAAATCCCATACTCAAGGCATCTTTCAAATATTAACTCAAAATGTTTGCAATGGTCTTTTCTTTCCTTGGAGAATGCAATTAGATCATCTTGGTAGACTACCATGATCTCATCTATGAGGCTTGCAAAGGCAACATCCATTGCTCTTTGAAATATTGAACCTACATTCTTCAAACCAAATAACATCATTACATAAACATAAGTACCCCAAGGAGTTGTAAATGTTGTCTTGTATTATTTTGACTCCTTGACCATCACTTGGTTGTACCCTAAGAATCCAACCATCATGGACATTAACTCTAACCCAATCACCTTTTTCAACAAATGGTCCATGCTTGGGAGAGGATATTGTCCTTAAGAGACTTGATATTTAAATTTATAAAGTCTACACACAACCTTATCTCTCCATTCTTCTTTCTTATAGGGACAAGGTTAGATACCCACTCTAAATGTCAGATAGGCTTGATTATACCACATTATTTCATCTTTTCCAACTCTTTTTGCATTTTGGGAGCTAAAGTAGGGTTGATCAGTCTTTGATTCTATCTAAAGGGCTTTGCATCAGGATGGAGGGGAGTGGTGTTGTGTGGTTACATAACATGCCCCATTTTGTCCTAGCAAAACAGGGACCCAACTTTTGGCGGTATGGTAAAATTAGTCCCAGATGCATGTTAGAAAGTTATCCTTTGCATATTGGAACCTCAAGATCATGAACATAATCCAAAGTTAAAATTTGTTGTCAAGAACCTTGTCATGTGAAAGAATGTAAAATTTCAAGCAGGGTTGCCTTTTGAAGTATCTCAAAATTCATTGAAACAAAGAAGTTATATCCGGTCAAAGTCTAGTCAACGGTTCATCAGGATATTCATATTTACTTTGCATCCGGATCTTAACTAACATCTAGATGTCAAATTTTAGGAGCTCAATATGCTCAATGTCATGGCGTCGGGATATTAATTAGTATCTAGATCTTAAGTAAATATCCCAAGGCGTGTTAGTGTCTAGACGTCAAACTAAAGAGACTGGAACAATTAAATGTCAAAGCGACCAGATACTATCTAGCATCCTGATCTTATGTAATATCCTAATTCCTGATGATATCCGAACGTCAAATTAAGGTGAACTACTCAGTCACCTGTCATATGTGAAATATTAGTATATGTTGTCATCCTCTTAACTTAGTGTCTGGAACTTAAGATAACATTCCAACGCGCTTTACCATCTGGACGTCAATTTTTAAAGACTTAGTGGTTTGAACATCAAAATGTCCCGATCTTATGTAATGTCTTGATCTTACATAATATCTGGATCTTAATCTAATATTTGGATGTCAAGTTTGTGAAACCTACCCATCTGACCGTCATAGGCATAATGTCAGTATGCGCCTATATCCTGATCTTATTAAGCATTCAGACCTTGAGTTAGTATCCCAAGCTTAATTTAGTGACCGAATCTAAAATAACATCCTGATCCCTCGAATGCTTATACCTAATGTAGTGAATGGCGTAATGACATGTGTCCACATTCACATCTCGACCCACATAATGTTATCTAGATGTCCACATGTGAATATTCACAGAATATGCCTTAATTGAATATACCCATCATACCCGCACTTTTTCGCATTTAATGCGATGAAGTGGTAGTTGAAATTAAAAATTCAAAGCATGCCAATGGACACTTGTAGAAGTCCTATTTTATTTGATCAAAGGAAGGTGTCAAATCATATTTTTTCCATTAATATGCCCTAAAATCACTCATTGCCTAAGTTAAAAGGGCATTTTCATGATCACAGTTCATAATATTGTATTAAGAAAACCTAATTCCATTGCTTGAAGCTTGCGCCAAACCAAAGCTTGAACGAAGAATAGGGGACATAGAGAAACACTATCTAAACAGTAATTTGGCTGCAAATTTAACAATCACAGGTTAAGAAGACACACTAGGTACGTATAAATTTTGCTCTTGATCATTTTTATGAGTTGTGCCCTAGTATAGTCATGAAATGGTAAAAGAAGAGAATATGTTAACAACAAGTATGTAATGTTCAATGTTGATCCTGGTATTCAGATGGGATCATTATTGGGCTAACCATGAGCTATAATATATTGTTTAAGACTGGTAAATTTGAATTGCAGGACAAAATGTCTAAACCAAGGATTGAGAAACGCGATTCTGAATTCAAGGTCCCATTGTTCCCTAAAATATGTAGTGTATATTGTAAAATGGGTCATCAGGAGGATACTCACATAGGCAATACAAGCTTAGAGGATTTTAGAATGAGAATTGAAGCTGGAGAAGATAATGTTATACTACAAAATGTCATAGCACCTAGATTGTTTCATGCAGCTGGTTTTCCTTATTCTACGAAAGCTTTTGAGCTCGTAGTGGAATGTGCATTGAACTATGATGTCAACACTAGGAGGGTGGAAAAACAACAGAGGCTATATGCTGATCTTTTAGTGGATGGTATTGTAGAGGTATTTCATTTACTAGTGACACAGAATATGTATGTACCTAACTTGGATGCTCTGGCCAAAGAATTTGAGGCTAAAGATAAAGATTACAGAAAGGTCATCTATCAAGGATGGAGAAGCCCGACCAATACAGCCGCGGCAACTTCTAAAATGGCAGTACATTTGTATAAATTCAACTTCAATGAGGAAGTTCAATAAATAATGAGTATGCTTAGCTAGATGAAAGGTTTGGCCAACAATGGAACATTCAAACCTTGGATGTTCGGGTTGATTAGGTTGGTAGTGGAATACAAGCCAGAAAATGTAAAGGTGTAGTGGGCCAAGATCATCAGTGATGCTCTGCATGATCAGATGGTTAAGTGGAAGGAGAATAAGATCACCATTTTTAGGATGACCTCATATCTTGTATACGCTTGTGCAACAAGAGGCATGTTTGATGCATTATAGACAGTGGGAAATCTAGGAAAATTGCTTAACGAGAAGACTCCTTGGGAGTATTATCCTCAACTGGAAAGAAGACTATCCCTACAAAATTATAAGCTTGTGAATGATGCCTTCATAATGCATATAGTAAGGTTGGTGCATGGTGACCGAGCCAAGAGATTTTCAGTAGGAGCCACAAAGGATATCAATGGATATGGTTCTTGGTTTATTTAAGCCAAGACATATTCATATATTTGGATGGAAGGTTTTAGCAGGAAACCCTATATGCTCCTCAGATACACCTCTGATAGAGTGGTGTTGATGGAGATGATGAGACAACAACTGCCAATACTGGAGTTGTCCAAGGTTAAGGAGTGGCATCCTTAAAGAAAATTCCCTCTTGATATCAACTAGTTCCTTGTTGGATCTATAGAACATGCAAAGAAGGCTGAGTCAGATTTGAAGAACTTGAATCTAAAGTTATTCCCTCTAGCTAGGGATTATGATCCATATCATAGAGTAGAAAAGAGATTCAATAAGAAATATAAACATAGTGTCCACCTTGAAGACTGCTAGGCAGACTGTGATGATGACCATGAAGCAAGGAAAAGAGAATACAAAAGATTAACCTTGGACTGGATGAGGACCATAGGAAAGCTTGAGGTGCCTCCCCAGATAAAGAAAGATGATGATGATCTTACAAATCCCTAGTATGAAGAACATAAAGTATATAATGATACAATATCAGCTCCAGATCTGAACCAAGAGGAGGAAACATCTATTGATGTTCTTACGGCCAAAGTCATGGCCATGACTAAAAACTTGGTTGACAAGAAGATCATTGAATTGAAAAGGAAAGGCATTGCAATCACTTCTGAGAAGAAGGAAAGAGAAGAACCTAGATTTGATGATTTCTTAATAAATAAGGGACAAATACATGAAGCAAAAATATTAGAGGCAAGTTCATCCGGAGTTGTAGAACAGCCCACCACGGAAGGAATTTCATTAGCATACGTACCACCCTCACCTCCTAAGATCATTCCCTGAAGGCTATTGCTCTAGATACACCCAAGGTTGCTGTCACACAAGGAGAAACTTCTAGAGGTGCAAGTCAAAGTCCTGAAAGAGATGTTATATATATGGATGAGGAGGATATTGAAGATGGAGGAGGAGAAGAGAAACTCTAAACACTGAAGATGAAAAGGGATGATTTACTACAAGGAGTGAAGGTTCTAAGGCACTCCAAGTAACAAAGTCCACGCATGAGAGGTGCTCTGTCACAATCATAGATGGTGGCATCACAATCAGCTGATCCAACTAAATAGGTAGTTAAGGAATTGCAACACAATGTTCCTACCGAAACCATCATAAAGGTAAAGACTAAAATGGTGGAGGAAATAAGGGATAAATCCCAACAGGAACAAACATCCGAGGCTCTTTCATTGATCCAAATTATTGATTTAATAGAAGGAGATGAATTGGTCAAGGAGATCACTAATCATCCCATTGAAACCTTACTGCAATATATAGAAGCAGGGGATACAGGTAAAACACATGATGAAAGAGATGAAAGGGAGGAAACCCCTGAAGAAGAGGTGCACATGGAATCTCTAGTTAATTTGATTGAAAATGTTACTAGCCCAGCTATGGTAGACTTGGCTTATGTTCCCAAAGAAGGGGATAGGGAAGAAGAAGTCATCCAGACGGATCAGTCTCAAGAGAGGAGTGTTCCAATGGGAGAAGATAATAAAGGTGGTGATGAACAAGTGCAAATGACACAAGAGAATGTCATGATAGATCAATCTAAATAGGAAAAGGTTGTTACATCACCTACAACTACCGAAAGAAAAGATGATGAGCATAAGGAAGATGATCATCCAAGTGAAGAAGAGAATAAAGTCCAAGGGCCTAAGTGTGATGACATTCCAGAAAAGCATGAAGATCTGGCATTGGATAAACAACCACCTCAGGAACAAAGACAAGAGGAATCACATGAAGAAGAGGATCTAGATGCCAGGAATAAATCATAGGAAAATGTATAGGATCTGGGTGATCAGGATAAAGAACAAGATACATGTACTAAAATGGAGCAACTAGATATAGGCAAAGGATCACAGCTCGATGTTCTGAATCTGATTGCTATAGAGATAAACCAAGGGGAGGTACAATAGGTACCATTTGATTTTAAATCTTTGTTTGTAATTGATTCTACAAAGGCAAAACAAAGAGCTAGGACAATCTCCAACATCAGGAGAGACCCAAAAATAGGGAAAAGGACAACCCAAGTTATTGTACCTATAGTGGACAAAGCTAACGGTGAGCTAGGGCCAGAAGAGTATCAAGTGACACAGATTGACCTAGGCCATATAACCACTGAGTAGGAAGCTTAGGAGCACCTTCAAAGTGCTGAAGCTATAGTAGCCAAAGTCAGAAAGCTTAAGGCAAGGAAGGAGTTAAAAAAACAAAATGCCCAACTACAACAATTTATACACGGATTGATAAAGCCTGATATCTTGGTGTCCACCATGCAAACCACAGAGAAGCTGGATGTACTCACTCTAATAAGTGAAGAGGACATAGCTCACCTGGATGTATAGAATCATCAAGCCTAGACCATGGATAAGTGGTTTATGAAGTTTATGGCATCTCGGGAATAGGTAATAAATATTTCTAAATCTAATTGGGACACATTGTCCAAATTAAAAGAAAGTATTGATTCTTTGAAGGGTGAATTCACCCAGCGGGTCCAAAAGTGCAACTATGCAATGGCTAGACTCAAGAGGGCCAGAGATATGATAGATACTGAGTTGCTAAAAGGCAAATTTGTTACTACCATAACCGTGCCACTCATGGGGACATGGATGATCGAAATGGGTTATGAGCTCAGTGTATTAAAGCCTAACATGGATCAAATAAAAGACATTCAAAATAAAGTTCATGAGTTATTGGCTGAAGAATTAAGAATAATGGAAGAGTTACTAGATGAAGCCATTACAGAGGAAGAGGTGCCAGAATTGGATGAAGCTGTACAAATGTTTAAAGATAAGTTCAAAGAAGTAGTTGAGGATCCTAAAGAACTCTTCATTATGGAGGTCATGGATGAAATGGTTGAATTGAGTGTGAAGGTGAAGACATTCAAGAAAGAAGCTGATAAAAGGATGACAATGATAGAACCTTTAGATGAGGAGATTCAGGCATTGAAGTATGCCAAATTAAGGGCTACCACAATAAGCAAGTTTTAAGTAGACACCTTTGTACAAGATTATGATAATTATAAGAAAACAGATGTAAGGATGCAGACATATGAAGAAGATCCTGCTGCATAAAAGAGGGTTATAATATGTATTTTGTCTTATCAACACTGGTAGTTTGACTTGAATCAAGTTGGAGATCACCGAAGGCCTAGAGATGACAACTGTAACCCACCAGAGGATTGCCAACTAGTAATCTATGCCATGTGTCCTCTATGATTGACTTGGTCAGAGAGAATATGAACCGTTGATTGTAATAGACAAATCATGATCACAAGATCTTTTGTAACCGCCTTCTATATTTATACTATAAAAGGAGATGGAGTACATTTTGTAAAACATTTGAAACTTAATTGAGATTAGATTGCTGAAACATCAGGACTAATTCTCAAAGCCAATTATGAATGTACATTTCTTTTGCATGCTTAATGAAGACGAAGTTCCTTGATTACATACAATCGTAAACTTTGAGTAATCTATGAATGGATTCTAGATATGTGCTTTGATTTGCTACATCCCTTGGAGTGATTTTCAGTCTGTACATGTTGTTTTCATTCCTTTCCATCAAAGTTAGCATCAATCATATCTAGCTGTGGAACATCCTAGTGAATATATGGTTTTATTTCCTTCTCTTCATGACAGTGTCAAGAATGTGTATGGATCAATGGCTAAAGATTCACTCATTTTAGTATATTTAGAAATCATTCATTTAAATTTTTTTAATTTGATTTGATCACCACCTTAATTGCAACTACATGGAAAATCCTAAGCAAATACAAAGAAATATGCAGATATCCCGTAGGTAACTGAACATCTTTAGCATATTTGCACAAATATCATGTTAAAATGATAAATATCATGCAAGAAAACATCAATACAGTTAAAATCATGGAAAGATATGCTTGTAGGCACATAGTTTAAATGTATTTATAGTGCAGAAGTAAAATCATGTTAATATGAGTTGATATACAAAAGAATTGATCAAACTTATATGAATACATACATTATTTGGTTAAATACAGTAGGATTTAACCCTGTTTGTTAAGAAATTCACAGAGAGCAGGTGAAATCAAGTTTGTCCAGACATGAATTCCTCTAAATCAGAAATGTAAGGCCCCTTGAATGGAAAACAACAACGCACATCAAACAACTGAGTAATGTCAGTCGATTATAAACTAATCCATGGAGACTTGGGATCATGAATTCTCTGAATTCATCGTATCTTTCAAGATGATAAAGGTTTGATGTGTATTTCTTTATCTATGTTTGTTTATGAATAACATCATGATCAACATAAATTGGCTCTAGAAGGACGGCCAATAGAGCACATAGACCTGTTTGAGAAAGCAATTTGTCTCTGTCTAACTCAAATCATCCGTTTCCCTGTGGAAATTTACCTGAAGATACGAGACATTCACCCCTAATGCAACATAAATCAATGTTAGAAGTGAATATTCATTGTCGGGATACCTTTCCCATGCCCACACGAGGTGATATTTTCAAATTTTGCAAGAACTTGCCAAACTTTGGGCATTTGTTTAAAGTTCATACTTATCACTAGTTATTTGATAGATTTGTTTGCAAATATCATAATCTACTGCATAAAGTTCATGATCTTTACAGTTACTCATTTGAAATCCTTTAATCTGAGTCTACAGTTACAATTTCCACAAATACACCACAAATACCCCGTTATTGTGATTGATTAACCCAATATTTGCAATCTGTGACTTGTCGTTCTTAAATATTGAGTCAATATCTGTATTTCCTGCAAATATAGTGGAAATATCTTGCCTCTTTAGACTTTTGACCATAAATATCCACTTTGACGGACTAAATACCCTAATCTTTGTGAAGATCCAACCAAGATATTCATATCCAGTCACAAGTTGTGAAGCTCTGGCTCATCGACCTAATACTAGGTCTAGATCCGTTGGACCTTTTGAAGAATTGCCAATTCATGGATTTAGACCTCGTACAACTAATATCCATCACAATCCTGGTCCTAATTCACCAATATCCCCAATCCTACTTGGTATTACACCTCCAATATCTTTGATTGTGCCTCAAATACCTCAGGTACCGGCTGCAATGTCTTTCTTTGCAACTTAGTCACCACTTTTGTTTGCAGCATATCATGCTTTACCAAAGAATCTAGAAAAAAATTGTCTGAAATATCACCCTTACCAAGATGCAAAGGATCATATCAGGACTTAAAAGGAAGCTTACTTTAGAGCAAGAATAGAACATGAAGATGTCATGTGTAGGTTAGTTCCTTACTCCTTAGGAGAAGAGGCTTATAGCTGGTACATTAATCTTTCTTGGTCTACCATCCCTACCTGGGATGCCCTAGAGAAAGCTTTCCTAGGAAGATTCAAAATACCAGTAGATCCGGCTATCACCTATCACATGTTTGCTACAATCAAAAGAGCTAAAGGGGAACCGATTTCTAATTTCAATTCTAGGTTTCAGAAAATGTACTCCAAACTAGTTGATCCATATGACGTAGGTGATGAGGTAGCAAGATCCGTATATTATTCAGCCTTAGATCCTTTAACATCCATGTTTATTAGGAGAACACATCCATCCATAACAACATTAGCAGGTGCTTTTGAAGAAGCCATTAAAGTCAATCAACAGTTAACACTTGGTTTTACACCTAATGCTGGATATCTGGCATATCCTGTACAACCACAAGTTAATGGATCCATGATACCTCCAATCATAATCCCCAGTCCCATGCAGGTACTCCCTCTTAGTGTCATGTCTCCTCCAAATGGAAATGGCTAGATGATATCTCATCCTGGACATATACCTCAGGATGCAAGGCAAAACAATAGCAATGATAGTTCTTTCTTTAAACCTCAACAATAAAATGTAGTAGCCAAGGCTCAGGAGGAGAAAGATGATATCAAGGAAATATCAGCACAACTGAGGAAATTAACTACTAAGATTACACAAATGAGGAGTCAAAACTTCTATTCTCAGTCAAATCAAAACAGGATATCCTAATAGAGGATATAGAAACAATAATGATAGGTCCGGATATCCTAACAAAGGGTACAATAATGATAGGTATTTCAATAACAATAACAATAACAATAATAATAACAATAACAATGCTGCCCCTAGGCCACCTAGAACTTGGAATACCAGACCAAATAATGGCTCCATGCATCACCATTGGACAACCAGCCTCCTACTGATCCCAAACATACTACTAGGGTGAATTTAGCAGAAGCTACACTCACAAATTGGTGCAGAATGTACAATACCAATGCACACGCTAAACTAGATTGCCCTCAATTCAAAATAGTAGCTAGTATTTTCCAGGATGAAGTGTCTAATACCGCAGGAGATCCTCCTTTTCCTGAAGGAAATGAGATTGTCCCTTTGGTATATGAATCTGCCCTTGTGTTGGAAAGTTCTGATAATCATCAGCATCATCAAATGACTTTAACCCATGAGAATTACACAGTAGCATGTGAGGAGTCTGCGTTAGAATTTGAGTCAAATTGTGTGTTCCCTTTTGAGGATGAAAATGAACCCAAGCAGGAACCTGAAGAGGTTCATGCTTACGAACAACAGTATTAGGGTAGGCATAATTATAACCTGAGGAGTAATCCTAACAGACCAGCTGGTCCATTGACCAAATTTGTCCCTCCTAACAACTTCAACACACCACCAGATCCAAAAGCGAATATCAATCCTAATCCTCCCAAGGTGAATCCTTAATATTTCACACCTCAAAATGCAGTGACAAAAGCCATTAGCCAACTGCCTGAGTCAGATAAATTAGTCACATACCTGACAGAAGAGATGAAAAAGATAAAGATTAGTTTATCCTTGTCAGAATTGCTCAAGACTCCAATCATCAAGAAAGCCTTCTTGAAATCCTTAGATGAATCCACATCAAAAGATGAAAATCCCGGTCACATCATGGCTAAAGACCTTGCATCCAAAGATAATAATGTCAAGAATAAAATACAGGCCACTGTCTAAGCCACTGAAACATCACACATGACTTTATACAGAGATAAATCTGAGTCACCACCATTCTTACTCACATTAAGAATATTTGGCAAGAACTTACATAACTGTCTAGTAGACTCAGGTGCATTAACAAATGTGATGCCAGTATCCATTTGCAATGCTTTAGGCTTACACCCAACCAAGTCTCTCAAGAAGGTGACACAACTTGATAAAACAAAAGTGAGTGTGGTAGGAGAGTTAACTCATATTCACATGTAGCTTGCCTCAGACTCAAGGGTACAATATTACATTGACATCCAAGTAGTAGATATCTCTGATACTTATGGAATGTTTCTTAGCAGGGATTGGTCTAAAACACTTAATGGTTACATGGCCACATACTTCATCCATATGTGGTTACCCTGGAAAAGAATCCCTAATCAGAAGCCAAACCCAAGATGAAACACATGATAACTGAATATAACAATACTAATGAAATACTTTATGTAGATGTTGAACCAGGGGTTTACGCTATAAGACCCCAAACGGTTAGGATTGAGGAAGTCTTGATGTACAACATGCATACACATGGAAATAATGACCAAGAAGATAAAATGGTCATTGAATATGATCACAGTTCAACTGATGAAGAGGAAATAGACCACTTTAAAGAGTTTGAAAGATACTTATCTAGAGAAACGCAAAGGTGTCAATTACTAGGCACATCTATTGAGAATATCTTGATATCTGGCTGGTGCAGGTTGCATGATGAAGTACATTTAGAAAAGGACTGTGAAGCATGTCTGGACATGATTGAGCTAGAAATACCTTGTATTGAAATAGGATCATCCTCAACTGGGGTAAGTGAAATAGCTGATAATGTTGATTAAATGCATGATGTTTCCATAGTCCATGATAATATTGTATATAGCTTCTAGAAGAGACTGTGTATTGCTTTTTTGGATCAACATTTCAGATCACACTCCGTGATCCATCATCAGGATGAAAAGAAGAGAATGAGTGAGTTGTAATTGCAGATCAAGTTCCTTAAAAAGAGAGATAGGGAGAGGAGTGGGCACGAAGTTTAAGTTAAAGGATAAATATAGACACCTAAGAGTAGACATAGAGAAGCATTAAGGAAGGGAGGTTGAGGGTAGTGAAGAGAGGAAATTAGAATGAGAACATCCACATAATTACATGAGAGAGTCACAAGGGAGGAAAAATTAAAGAGGGGGAACATAAAAAAAGGAATAAAAATAAAACAAGTAAAACAATTCTAGACAATTAAATAAAGATAATGAAAATAAAAAAATAAGTACATAGATAGGCTGCATATAAATATAGGATTGACCTATAAAATATATATAAGTATACCCTATGTAAGAGGTAGAGATGATTTAACATATATGAACATATCTATCCATTATACCCATTTTTCTACTTTTTATACTTTATTCTTTTAAGTTTACATTTTTCCTTTGTCAACCTCTTACTTTATCCCTATCCATTGTATGCATCTCTAGTTTTAATATATACATGTGTGTTCGTGTGTTATTTACATTTTCTTGGATTTCTTTCTTTTTAATATATAGAGATACTATTCATTCTAGAGTTTATGCATGTGTGTATGTACGTTTATTTATTTTTACCTCTACTTCCGTTTGTTTATATACTTATCTCTTTGTGTACATTATCATAAATGTATGTATATATAAAGATAAAGGATAGATATGTTTATATATATATATATATATATATATATATATATATATAACTTATCTATAGACAAATTTATATTTGTCCTTGTTTTTTAAATCGTCTCTACCTCTTAGATAGGGTATACTTATATATATATTTTATAGGTCAATCCTATATTTATATGCATCCTATCTATGTACTTATTTTTTGATTTTCATTATCTTTATTTAATTGTTTAATTGTTTTACTTGTTTTATTTTTATTCCTTTTTTGATGTTCACCCTCTTTAATTTTTCCTCCCTTATGACTCTCTCATGTAATTATGTGGATGTTCTCATTCTAATTTCCTCTCTTCACTACCCTCAGCCTCCCTTCCTTAATGCTTCTCTATGTCTACTCTTAGGTGTCTATATTTATCCTTTAACTTAAACTCCATGCCCACTCCTCTCCCTATCTCTCTTTTTAAGGAACTTGATCTGCAATTACAACTCACTCATTCTCTTCTTTTCATCTTGATGATGGATCACAGAGTGTGATCCGAAATGTTGATCCAAAACCGCAATACACAATCTCTTCCATAAGCTATATACAAGATAATGATGATATTGATTCTTATTTGTTTTCTTCAGATACAGGGGAACTTGAGGAAGATGTACATCAAGATAATGTATGTATACATCATCTAGAAGAAATCCTAATATGTGATGGAGAGCCCCATGAGAAAGAAACTTCTATCACTCCAGGGACCGATTGCCTCATTGAGTCAGACTATGAAGTATCAGATGAGGATAGAGGGAGTCATCTAACACAATTCGAAGAGTTTTTGTCTAAACATGTTCAAAGGCATATTTTGTAGGGAGTTCCTTTACATCATGCATTGGTTGAAGGATGGTGTCAGTTACATGAGGCACCACATTCTGAAACAACATGCGCCTTATGCTTACATATATTGGATAAAGAAGAGCATCTATACTTCAAAAGCAAATTACATAACATCAAAGATATTCCTAAAGGTGAAGGAAGTAAGATTGCAACACATTTGGAGGATGAAGATGATAACATCAAAGTGATGAAAATAAAAGATATATCATGCACACAAAAATCACCAGAGGTGATAAAGACTAAACCTCAAAAGCTAAAATGGATATCTAGTGGTGCAATAACAAGGGCCAAAAGGAAAAGAGAAGGTCATGATAAGCCTTTAACAGAAGATAAGCCATGGATTCTTAGATTTGATGGTTTGAAATCCAAACAGGGAGCTGGGGTAGGTATAGATAACATTGACCCATCAGGAAAGTTATTTTTAGCAGCATATAGATTATAGTTCCCATGCACTAATAATGTGGCTGAGTACGAAGCCTTAATTAATGGATTGCTATTAGCCCTCAAGAAGAAATTTAAAGTTCTGCATGTCTATGGAGACTCATAATTAGTGATAAAGCAAGTCAGGAGTATCTATGCATGTAACTATAAAAGGATGTCAAACTATAGCATAGAGTTTGGGATTTAATAGAAGGATTTGATGCATTTAACATCATGCATGTCCCTAGAGAACAAAATCATAGAGCTGATGCATTGGCCCAGGCTGCTAGCATTTGGGAACCCCTATCCATCTCTGGAATGAAGAGATTTCCTATCAAATTAGTATCAGTGCCCTCCATACCTGACAATGTCACCAACTTCCAAGTATTCGATGATGATCAACATATCTTAGACTTCATAGCAAATAGGGATATATTTGAAGCACAGATCTTAGATGTGAGGAGCCTGAAAGATCATGTATGGGAAGATGAAGAAACTATAGACTTGCCAAGCAACAAAATCCCCAAGGGCATAATCGAGCTTGAAAGAGCTTTTGACTTGGACAACATGATAAAGCAAAAAGACCTCCCCAAGATAGATGGAGGAGAGTATTCACCTGTTAACATAGGACAAGGTGAAGACACCAAAAATGTCCTGATCGGTAATGTTTGTTCTAAAGAAGAGAAGGCAGGAATAACTCAGGCCCTGAAAGATAATATCCATGTTATTGCCTAGACCTATGATGAGTTGAAAACATATGATACATCAATCATCACCCACACTATTCCACTAAAGCCAGATGCCAAACCATTCAGACAGAAACAAAGGCAAGTTAATGCATTGCTAGTGTAACATCAGAAAATGTCCCCTTGGGGGCTTTTCCCTTATAAGGTTTAGCTCCCGGGTCTCTTAGCTGCATTTTGGACATATTACATCATATTTCAACATCCCGATGAGAAAACCCCTAAGTGTCTTGGCAAATAGGACCTAGGGGACCACTTGAGATAAACCCTACCCAAAATAGGGGGGAGGACTTGGGCGCCCGCGCCCTAGTCCTGCCCTATTTTGGGGCAGTCCCAATTTTTGGGTATCGGCTTGTGACCGTTATTTGGGTCCTATGCCAACACGGTAAGTTTGAATTACAAAATTCTTGGTGGGAGTGTTTGTAGTTGCATGTAAAAGCATGTTTAGACATTCATTTGTAAACTAGATGATTACTAGCAAGCTATTGTGTTCTAAAGGTGATTCAAGGCTTTCATTGTGTTGCAAGAGTAGATTTGTGTTGTCTGTGTGTTTGTATTTGCAGATTTGAGCAATCATCTCCTAATGGCATGAAGAACTTATTCCTCCCATGAGATATTCACTACAAGGTGACATCATTTGTGTTTGTAAGCATTTATCATTTGGTTTTTGCCTCTACCTCACAAGGGCACGCACTCTCTATCTGACAATTGTGTTCGGAAGACTTGAATGTCTCTCCAGGGATTGATTGAGGCAAGCCTCTAAACACCACAACCCCCTCCCAAAGTTTTCATGATTGCATGTTATAGGTTGAAACTATAGACAAAATGAAGTTGCAGGAGGGTACAACAGAGTGTCGAAATTGTAGATCAGGGAATAAAATGGCTCCCTAGACTAGGGCACCCACTCATTAGTCCTTAAAGTTTTGTGACGAGAAAACATTTAGTGCAGTAGGAACAGGTTGCAGATCTTATTTGTAGATCTTGACAAAAAGCAGGGCCTTGGACTTGGGCGTCTGCTCTTTAGTCCCCGACTATTCCGCTTCTGAACCCCGAAAACATGTGCACAATTATTTGTCATTTTACATCTTTTTGTAGCAGCATTTTCTGATATTCGTCTATTTGTTGTCGTATTTGCATAATTAGGGTTTTAAGGTATAATTGAGCATAAGAGAAGATAACTAATAATCAAATCATAAAATCCAAGTTTCCCTACATCTCACAGTGACCTAGGGTAGGATAGTACATTGCAACTCAACCCTAGGTCCTTGAATGAAAGGGTGAAAGGAGGATACATACACGAAACTACCAAAAACCAAACATCCAAATTTTACCCTTTATAGTTGGAGCCCATAATCTTTGAAGTCAAAAAGTTACTGAATGCAAGAATTATATTTCCTATCAGGCACTCAACTTGGGTGGCAAATATAGTTCCAGTCAAGAAAAAGAATAGAGACATACGTCTCTGTGTAGATTTTAGGAATATAAATAGAGCCTCAGAAAAAGATAACTATCTTCTTCCCTCATTAGACGAAGTGTTACAGATAGTGAATGTAGCCCAAATGATATCCTTCCTGAATGGTTTCTGAGGATACAACCAGGTGATGGTAGACAAAATAGATAGATTAAAGACAACATTCACCACCAAGTGGGGGATATTTGCTTATAGATGCATGCATTTTGGCTTGATTAACGCTGGAACCACATTCCAACGTGCAATGGACATAGCATTCAGGGGTCTAGTTGGCAAGTGTATTGTCATATATATGGATGACCGGACTATCTTCTCAAAAAAGAGAAGTGACCATATAGAAGACCTCAGGAAGGTACTTAAGAAGTGTGAGCAGTATGGTATCTCACTTAACCCAAAGAAATGCATATTTGGGGTGACCACTGGTAAGTTACTTGATCATGTGATATCATAAAATGGGATCACCATTGACCCTACTAGGGTGGAGTCCATAATGAAACTACAACTTCTAGGGAGTAAAAAGGAACTTAAATCTTATTTTAGTAAGATAAATTTTGTGAGAAATTCATAATAGGATTTGTGGAAATCATCAGGCTACTCAATGCAATGCTTAATAAAGACGCCAAAATAGAATTGACACCTGAGCCAAAAGCTGCATTTGAGGATATCAAGAAAGCCATAGCAGATGCACCTATCCTGATCAACCTAGATTACACAAGAGACTTTTACATATATTCATTTACTTCAGAGCATACCTGTGCAGCAGTCCTGACACAAAGGAGTGAAGAAAAAGAAGAAAAACCCATCTCCTTCATGAGTTCTCCATTCAGAGATGTAGAACTTAGATATAAGGATGTTGAAAGGCAAGCCCTTGCTTTGGTTAGAGCAGTGAAAAAATTTAGACACTATATCTTGAGAAGTAAGATAATTACAGTTGTGCCTGATGCAGAATGAGCCCGAAGAGAAGAGAGTGAAATGGATAATAGTGCTTCAACAAGATGACATAGGCATAACTCCAATGAAGTTGGTTAGAGGGCAAGCCTTAAGCCAGATGATTGCTGAAATTGATCCTAATTTGGTAAGTCAACAATATGCTATGGAATCAAAAGAAAATAGTGATTGGTATTCAAATATCAGACATATCCTATTCATTGACAGATGTCCACCAAAGATACAAGCTTCTCAAAGGAGAGCTTTAAAGATCAAAATCACAGAAGTACATGATAAAAAGAGGAATCCTTTTCAAGAGAAATTATGAAGGAATATACCTTAGATGCTTGGATAAGCTAGAAGCTCACAAAGTTCTTACAGAGTTACATGATAAATTTGGAACAATACATGGATCCTATTTGACCACTACACATGCTATCCTGAGAGCAGGATACTATTGGCCAACAATCTTCAAGGATACTGCTGAACATACCAAATGCTATCTTACTTGTCAGACTACTGCCAATAGAGAAAGATATGCTACCCAACCCCTGCAACCAGTTATGGAGATGGGCCCATTTTCTCAACGGGGCATGGATTTCATCAGTCCTATCAATCCTCCATCATTTTCAGGCCACAAGTATGTCCTAACAATTACAGATTATTGCACTAGGTGTACTGAAGCAATAAGCAGTAAGACTTGTAATGCAAAGGATGTGATCAAATTCTTGGAAAGCAATATCATCACCAGGTATGGAGTTCCTTATGCTCTAGTGTGTGATAATGGACCAAATTTTGCATCTTTAAGGTTGTCTAGCTGGGCTTTTGACCATGGGATCATCTTAAAGTTCTCTTCAAATTATTACCCTCGAGGAAATGGTTTAGCTGAGTCAACCAATAAGAATTTACTAAACATCATAAAGAAATTGATAGAAAAGAATCCCAGAGAGTGGAATACATTACTTCAATATGCCTTGTGGGTGGATCAAACTAGAATAAAGACTGCATTAGGGAATTCCCCATACCAGTTAGTTTATGGGGTGGATCCTATCCTCCCTGTTAACCTCAAAATTCCTACCCTACAATTTGCACAGGAATACTTAGACATGGATAATAAACAAGAGGTCAGGTTGCTTCAACTCATGCACTTGGAAGAGAAAGAGATAGAGCGATTGACTAATTTGCCAAACACCAAGCTACTGTCAAACATTGGTTTGACAAGAGAGCTAAAGTAAAAGCCTTCCGAATATCAGATTTAGTCCTATCATGGGACAAAGCACATGAAAAGAAAGGTGACCATAGAGAATTTGATAAACTTTGGATAGGTCCATTTCAAATCTCAGAAATCTTAGGTGATAGTACCTATAGACTGAAAACCTTAATAGGTGAGAATGTCCCATTGCCAGTCAATGGACAATTCCTCAAACATTATTTCCAAGCCTAGAAGGTTCATGTCATGACATTGTATCATAATGTACATTTTGTATAGTTTTGGTGTGTTCTTGGCTCTGTCTTGTCTATCGTTGAGATCCCGTTTTACTTGGGCAAAATCGAACAACTTATCACTCTTTAGAAAATCACTAAAATTGTTGAAATTCAAGAAATGAACACAAGTTCATACATAGGTTGTAATTCATGTCAAGTAGATACATTTGATCAGGTCTATGATACCCTGTTCATCAGTATACCTTTTCCTATTCAAGGAGATCTTCACATGACACACCTAATAGCCTTGAATTTGTTGAACATACCAATGTGGTGTTAAGTGAAAAATCTAAAGGTTGCCCTTGCTACCATTGCAATTCTCAACCTAAACAACAAGTGATCACACCTTGAAAAATGAGCTTACATGATGATATCTTATGAATATAAAAAAGAGATAGAAAGAAATATCTTGAATATCTAAAAAGGATAATTAGGCCATCTAAGTAAATCTACCAGGGCTATAGATGCTTGTTGGCAGTGGGGCTCTACTTACGGGAATTGCAACGATAACCTTGCCAGGGCTATGGACGCCTACTGGCAGCAAGGCTCTATCCAGTTGGCTATGAGGGATGAACCAAATTATGTAGCTTAACACCGGTCACTAGTGTTTTCAACTCATCTTCAAGATGAAGGATATGAATCACATGCACACACTTGATCCCTTCTCAATACATTGTTATATTGGTGAACATGATATCATTTAGAAAGATTGAGATGTTTGTACTTAATAAGAATTGGAAAACTATGTCTTTGGTTGTCTTCATCTCTTGAATTGTCTGAATTTTCATTTTTTTCTTTGGTGGCAAGTTGCGTGGTTACACAACATGCCCCATTTTCCCCCAGAAAAACAAGGACCCAACTTTTGGCGGTATGGTAAAATTAGTCCCAGATGCATGTTAGAAATTTATCCTCTGCATATTGGAACCTCAAGATCATGACCAAAATCTAAAGTTAAAATTTGTCATCAAGAACCTTGTCATGTGAAAGAACATAAAATTTCAAGCAGGTTTGCCTTGAAGTATCTCAAAATTTGTTGAAACAAAGAAGTTATATCCAGTCAAAGTCTAGTCAACAGTTCATCAGGATATTCATATTTACTTTGCATCCAGATCTTAACTAACATCTAGACGTAAAACTTAAGAGACTGGAACATTTAAACGTCAAAGTGACCGGATACTATCTAGCATCCTAATGTTATGTAATATCCTGATCCGCAATGATATCCAGATGTCAAATTCAAGTGAACTACTTAGTCACCAATCATATGCGAAATATTAGTATACATTGTCATCCTCTTAACTTAGTGTCTGGATCTTAAGATAACATGCCAATGCGCTTTACCATCTGGATGTCAATTTTTAAAGACTTAGCAGTTTGAACATCAAAATGTCCTGATCTTATGTAATGTCTTGATCTTACATAGTATTCGGATCTTAATCTAATATTCAGACGTCAAGTTTGCGAAACATACCCATTTGACCATCATAGGCATAATGTCAGTTTGCGCCTATATCTTGATCTTATTGAGCATCCAGACCTTGAGTTAGTATCCTGATCTTAATTTAGTAACTGGATCTAAAATAACATTATGATCCCTTGAATGCTTATACCTAATGTAGCAAATGGCATAACGACACGTGTTCACATTCACATCCTAACCCACATAATGTTATCCGAATGTCCACATGCAGATATTCGTGAAATATGCCTTAACCGAATATACCCCTCATACCCACACTTTTTCCCGTTTAATGCGATGAAGTGGTAGTTGAAATTTAAAATTCAAAGCGTGCCAACGGACACTTGTAGAAGTCCTGTTTCATCTAATCAAAGTAAGGCGTCAAATCATATTTCTGCCATTAATATGCCCTAAAATCACTCATTGCCTAAGTTAAAAGGGCATTTTCATGATCATAGTCCATAATATTGCATTAAGAAACCCTAATTCCATTGCTTGAAGCTTGTGGCGAACCATATCTTGAACAAAGAATAGGGGACGTAGAGAAACACTATTCGAATGGTAATTCAACTGCAAATTTAGCAATCATAGGTTAAGAAGACACACCAAGTATGTATAAATTTTGCTCTTGATCATTTTTACGAATTGTGCCCTAGTATAGTCATGAAATGGTAAAAGAAGAGAATGTGTTAACAACAAGTATGTAGTGTTCAATGATGATCCTGGTATTCAGATGGGATCATTATTGGGCTAACCATGAGCTGTGATATATTGTTTAAGACTGGTAAATTTGAATTGCAGGACAAAATGTCTAAACCAAGGATTGAGAAGCACGATTCTGAATTCAAGGTCCCATTGTTCCCTAAAATGCACAACGTATATTGTAAAATGGGTCATCAGGAGGATACTCACATAGGCAATACAAGCTTAGAGGATTTTAGAACGAGAATTGAAGCTGGAGAAGATAATGTTATTCTACAGAATGTCATAGCGTTTAGATTGTTTCATGTAGCTGGTTTTCCTTATTCTACGGAGTCTTTTGAGCTCATAGTGGAATGTGCATTGAACTATGATGTCAACACTAGGAGGGTGGAGAAACAACAGAGGCTATATGTTGATCTTTCACTGGATGGTATTGTAGAGGTATTTCATTTACCAGTGACACATAATATGTATGTACCTAATTTGGATGCTCTGACCAAAGAGTTTGAGGCTAAAGATAAAGATTGCAGAAAGGTCATTTATCAAGGATGGAGAAGCTCAGCTAATAGAGCCGTGACAACTGCTAAAATGGAAGTACATTTGTATAAATTTGACTTCAATGAGGAAGTCCAATATATAATGAGTATGCTCAGCCGGATGAAAGGTTTGGCCAACAACGGAACATTTGAACCTTGGATGTTTGGGTTGATCATGTTGGTAGTGGAATACAAGCTAGAAAATGCAAAGGTCCAGTGGGCCAAGATCATCAGCGATGCTCTGCATGATCAGATGGTTAAGTGGAAAGAGAATAAGATCACCATTTTTAGGATGACCTCATATCTTGTATACGCTTATGTAGCGAGAGGCACGTTTGATGCATTACAGACAGTGAGAAAGCTAGGAAAATTGCTTAATGAGAAGACTCCTTGGGAGTATTATCCTCAATTGGAAAGAAGACTATCCCTACAAAATTATAAGCTTGTGAATGATGCCTTCATAATGCATATAGTAAGGCTGATGGATGGCGACCAGGCCAAGAGATTTTTAGTAGGAGTCACAAAGGCTATCAAGGGATATGGTTCTTGGTTTATTCAAGCCAAGACATATTCATATATTCAGATGGAAGGTTTCAGCGGGAAACCCTATATGCTCCCCAGATACCCCTTTGATAGAGTGGTGTTGATGGAGATGATGAGACAACAATTGCCAATATTGGAGTTATCCAAGGTCAAGGAGGGGCATCTTTACAGAAAATTCCCTCTTGATATCAACTAGTTCCTTGTTGGATCTATAGAACATGCAAAGAAGGCTGAGTCAGATTTGAAGAACTTGAATCTGAAGTTATTTCCTTTGGCTAGGGATTATGATCCATATCACATAGTAGAAAAGAGATTCAATAAGAAATATAAACATAATGTCCACCTTGAAGACTACTGGCCAGACTGTGATGATTACTATGAAGCAAGGAAAAGAGAATACAAAAGATTAACCTCAAACCAGATGAGGACCATAGGAAATTCTGAGGTGCCTCCCCAGATAAAGAAAGATGATGATGATCTTACAGATCCTAAGTATGAAGAATAGAAAGTATATAATGATACAGTATTAGCTCCGGATCTGAAGCAAAAGGAGGAAACATCTATTGATGTTCTTACGGCCAAGGTGATGGCTAGGACTAAAAATTGGGTTGACAAGAAGATCATTTAATTGAAAAGGAAAGGTGTTGCAATCACTTCTGAGAAGAAGAAAATGAAGGAAAGAGAAGAAGCTAGATTTGATGATTTTATAATAAAGAAGAGACACATACATGAAGGAAAAATATCAGAGGCAAGTTCATCTGGAGCTGTAGAATAGCCCACCATGGAAGGAATTTCATTATCATATGTACCACCCTCACCTCCTAAGAACATTCCCCTAAAGGCTATTGCTCTAGATACACCCAAGGTTGCTGTCACATAAGGAGAAACTTCTAGAGGTGTAGATCAAAGTCCTGAAAGAGATGTTATGGATGAGGAGTATATTGAAGATGGAGGAGGAGAAGAGGAACTCCAAACATTGAAGAGGAAAAGGAATGAATTACTACAAGGAGTGAAGGTTCCAAGGCACTCCAGGTACCAAAGTCTATGCATGAGAGGTGCTCTGTCACAATCGTAGATGGTGTCATAACAATCAGCTGATCTAGCTGAACAAGTAGTTAAGGAATTGCAACACAATGTTCTTGCCAAAACCATCATAAAGGTAAAGACTGAAATAGTAGAGGAAATAAGGGATAAAGCCCAATAGGAACAAACAACCGAGGCTCTTTCATTGAGAAAAATTGTTGATTTATCAGAAGGAGATGATTTGGTCAAGGAGATCACTAATCATCCCATTGAAACCTTACTGCAACATACATAAGCAGGGGATATAAGTAAAACACACGATGAAAGAGATGAAAGGGAGGAAACCCCTAAAGCAAAGGTGCACATGGAATCTCTAGATAATTTGATTGAAAATGTTACTAGCCCAGCTGTGGTAGACTTGGCTTATGTGCCCAAAGAAGGGGATAGGAAAGAAGAAGTCATCCAGATGGACCAGTCTCAAGAGAGGAGTGTTCCAATGGGAGAAGATAATAAAGGTGGTGATGAATAGGTGCAAATGACACAGGAGAATGTCATGATAGATAAACCTGAATAGGAAAAGGTTGTTACATCACCTAGAACCACCAAAAGAAAAGATGATGAGCATAAGGAAGATGATCATCCAGGTGAAGAAGAGAATAAATGCTAAGGGCCTAAGTCTGATGACATTCCATAAAAGCATGAAGATCCAGATCTGGATAAACAACCACCTCCAGAACAGAGACAAGAGGAATAACATGAAGAAGAGGATCTAGATGCCAAGAATAAATCACAGGAAAATGTACAGGATCTGGGTGATCAGGATAAAGAACAAGATACAGGTACTCAAATGGAGCAACCAAATCAAGGCAAATGATCACAACCTAATGTTCTCAATCTGATTGCTATAGAGATAAACCAAGGGGAGGTACAATAGGTACCATTTTATTTTAAATCTTTGTTTGTAATTAATTCTATAAAGACAAAATGGAGAGCTAGGACAGTCTCCGACATCAGGAGAGACCCAAAAATAGGGACAATGACAACCCAAGTTGTTGTGCTTACAGTGGACAAAGCTAAAGGTGAGATAAGGTCAAAAGAGTATCAAGTGACATAGATTGACCTAGGCCATATAACCATTGAGCAGGAAGCTCAAGAGCACCTTCAAAGTGTTGAAGCTGTAGTAGCCAAAGTCTGAAAGCTTAAGGCAAGAAAGGAGTTAAAAGAACAAAATACCCAACTACAACAATTTATACAAGGATTGATAAATCCTGATACCTTGGCATCCACCATGCCAACCACAAAGGAGCCATATGCACTCACTCTAATAAGTGAAGAGGACATAACTCAACTGGATTTACAGAAGCATCAAGCCCAGACCATGGGTAAGTGGTTTATGAAGTTTATGGCATCTGGGGAAGAGGTAATAAAGATTTCTAAATCTAACTGGGACACACTATCCAAATTAAAAGAAAGTATTGATTCTTTGAAGAGTGAATTCACCTAGCGGATCCAAAAGTGCAACTATGCAATGGCTAGACTCAAGAGGGCCAGAGATATGACAGATACTAAATTACTAAAAGGCAAAGTTGTTACTACCATAACCCTACCACTTATGGGGACATGGATGACCAAAATGGGTTATAAGCTTAGTGTATTAAAGTCTAACATGGATCAAATAAAAGACATTCAAAATAAAGTTCATGGGTTATTGGCTGAAGAATTAAGAATAATGTAAGAGTTACTAGATGAACCCATAACAAAGGAAGAGATACTAGAATTGGATGAAGCTATACAAATTTTTAAAGATAAGTTCAAAGAAGTAGATGAGGATCCTAAAGAACTTTTCACTATGGAGGTCATGGATGAAATGGCTGAATTGAGTGTGAAGGTGAAGACATTCAAGAAAGAAGTTGATAAAAGGATGACAATGATAGAACCTTTAGATGAGTAGATTCAGGCATTGAAGTATGCCAAATTAAGGGCTACCACAATAAGCAAGTTTCAGGTAGACACCTTTGTACAAGATTATGATAATTATAAGAAAATAGATGCAGGGATGCAAACATATGAAGAATATCTTGCTGCATAAAAGAGGGTTGTAGTATATATTTTGTCTTATTAGCACCAGTCGTTTGACTTGAATCAAGTTGGAGATCACCAAAGGCCCAGAGATGACAGTTGTACCCACCAGAGGATTGCCAACTGGCAATCTATGCCACGTGTCTTATATGATTACTTGGTCAGAGAGAATATGAACCATTGATTGTAATAGACAAATCATGATCATAAGATCTTTTGTAATCACCTTCTATCCTTGTACTATAAAAGGAGATGGAGTGCATTTTGTAAAACATTTGAAACTTAATTGAGATTAGATTGTTGAAACATCAGGACTAGTTCTCAAAGCCAATTATGAATGTACATTTCTTTTTCATGCTTAATGAAGACAAAGTTCCTTAATTACATACAATCGTAAACTTTGAGTAATCTATGAATGGATTCTAGATATGTGCTTTGATTTGCTATGTCCCTTGGAGTGCTTTTTAGTCTGCACATGTTATTTTCATTCCTTTCCATCAAAGTTAGCATCAATCATATCTAGCAGTGGAACATCCTAGTCAACATATGGTTTGATTTCCTTCTCTTCATGATAGTGTCAAGAATGTGTATGGATCAATGGCTAAAGATTCACTCATTTTAGTAAATTTATAAAGCATTCATTTAAATTTCTTTAATTTCATTTGGTCACCACCTTGATTGCAAATACATGGAAAATCCTAAGCAAATATAGAGAAATATGAAGATATCCCATGGGTAACTGAACATCTTTAGCATATTTGCACAAATAGCATGTTAAAATGATAAATATCATGCAAGGAAACATCAATACATTTAAAAACATGGAAAGATATGCTTGTAGGCACATAGTTTAAATGTATTTATAGTGTAGAAGTAAAATCATGTTAATATGAGTTGATATACAGAAGAATTGATCAAACTTATATGAATACATACATCATTTGGTTAAATACAGTAGGATTTAACCCTGTTTGTTAATAAATTCATAGAGAGTAGGTGAAATCAAGTTTGTCCAAACATGAATTCCTCTGAATAAGAAATGTAAGGCCCCTTGAATGGAAAACAACAATGCACATCAAACAACTGAGTAACGTTAGTCGATTATGAACTAATCCATGGAGAATTGGGATCATGAATTATCTGAATTCATCGTATCTTTCAAGATGATAAAGGTCTAATGTGCATTTATTTATCTATGTTTGGTTATGAATAACATCATGATCAACAAGTGGTATGCTGAAATATATCCTTCTTATAAGCCTTGAGTTCATCATATGACCATACAAAACACTTCTTGAACTTCTTCAATAATGCAATTAGCATTTGCTTCTCATTGGGTTTCAGATTCTTATCAATGTACACCATCTTGTGGCATGCCTCAGTCCCAAATTTACACCCTCAACATTATCATTTTCAACTAGTGTGTCTTTATTCTTGTAGCAATCTGCATTGTCAAACATTCTTTCAAGTGCTACTAATCCTTTAGGAATATTGTTTGATTTCAGTTACACTACCACATTACCAAATAAGATCTCCTTACCATCCTCAATCTCCACCATAGGTTGCCAATCTATCAACTAACTGGAAAATTCATCCATGCAGTTCAAAAGCATAAATTTGATTGTTGTCATCAAACACTTTCCAGTTGTAAATGTTTTTAGGTCTACTATGTCTAGTAAGGACCTCAATAGAATACTAAGAATAAGAAGAGGTTGATTGGAAATTGAACCTTGAGGTTGCAATAACTAAAGCATATGACTCTATATTTTTAGAGCTTTCAATCCACTCAATGTGGTAATTGCGTCAAATAATTCCAGCATATCCCATACTACATTCCTATATGCTCTCATCGTCTTGTCCTTAGCTATGTAAACATTTTTGACCTGTTACACAAATAACTTAGAATCTCCCCAGATTCTCAAACACCTAATTCATACCTATGAGAAATATTCAAGCCAAACAAAAGAGCTTCATACTCAACAATGTTGTTTGTGCATTGGAAATCAAGCTTGAAGGACAACCTAAAATGATCCCCATCTAGTGATATCAAAACAATGACTACACCTGAGTCATCCCTAAAGCATGCACCATCAAAGCACATTGTCCATAAATCAATCATATCATGACTAGGGGAACACAATGGGAAGGGACAACATCAATGTTATGATCGTATATATTACAATACCCCATAAAATTATCAATCTCAATATCAATGAAGTTTGCTTCATCAGCTGCCTTGTAATGATCCTCAATGCCATCTTCCATTTTCTTCTCCCTATACAACTTTACCTCTACTCCATGCACCAAGATGGTAGCATATGACAAGTCCATTTGGATACTACCTCCCATAGAAGCTACCCATTTTCTAGACAACAACCTACCCCACTTAGCAATGTAATCCAAAATGATTACGTCCATCAGGAATGATTTATCAGGATAGACAACAAGTTAGACTTCAACATCTTTCATGAGACCAATCACATTGAATTTCCTAGAATCCATAACAAAGCACTTGCCATAAGACTTAGACACTTTTAGTCCCAAGTCATTCATGACATGTAATGGTATGATATTACTAGAAGCTCCAGAATCAAGCATGCAGTTGTGTAACAGCCATCCGTTTATGATCAATGTTGTGTAGAAAAGATCAACATCCAACTGGTTTCTAATTATGGATGAGCCTAAATACACCTCTACAATCTCTTCTTCATTTTTACCTTCAACATTATCATTTGGGGTAGTAGTAGGCTGCTCTGGTGCACTAACAACAATGATATATGATAAAACCCTATCCTTATGCTCAGGGATTCTAAGGGTTTCCCCTATTGGAAATGAAATCTTGAATTGACTAAAAACATGAGCCATATCTATGGGGTTATAATTTGGTAGAGGTGTGTCACATGAGATGGTAACAACATTTGAATTAGGGACATGAAAGGGATCAATTGGTTGGAAAAAACATCCATACCTTTCAACTCTTTCTTCTTATCCTTGCTCTTTTCTTCTTTTTTTGGCATTTGGGGTTGATCTTGCTTGGCATCATTCTTTTAACTCTGAACTTCTAGGATTGGTACAACAATGATTGCACCACAGGTGTTGGATCCTTTTGTACATGTTAGGGTTAGGGAAGATCAAAGCAATAAACACTAACAATTATATGCAGATTAAATAACCCAAATATAACAATGAGGAATAACACAAAAGAGATCAACACAGAATTTAACGTGGTTCACCCAATATGGGCTACATCCATAGAAACTCAGCCATTCAATGATTTTATTATCTAGTGCAAAACATATTACAATTTTGTGAATACATCATTGTACCATACATCCCAGCCGCTTATAACAAGATTTTCGGAAGCTTTTAGAATTAGGGTTTTGCAATGTCATTTTTCTTTTGTCGGTTAACAAAAATTAACCGAGGATACATAACTTGTGTACAATACTTGCATGATCAGTCGCCACATACCAATAGTACATATTTATTTTTTTCTATTAGTTGTTGCGTTGGAGCCATTTTCTTTTCAATCACCTTCTTGGTAATAGTGCTACCCTTTGTTTCAACATCCACTTTATGTATTTCTTTTTTAGTATCAACTTCATTTCTACTTGATTTTGCAGCAATGTTATTTTGTGTAGGCATGTGTCTATTTCTCAATTGGTATCCACCTTGAACTTGCATTTTAGTGGCATCAGTTAGGGCCTTCATGTCTTCCCTTGATGGTATGGACCGTTGATACTTCTTGTGCATGAGGTCTCTCAAATTCTCAAAATCATGAGTTAGCAATTCATACCTTTTAGGGTTTGCACTATAATCATATTGCAAAACATGATCATCTTCACCATAGATATTATAATCAACATCCTCATTCATGTTTTCATAATCTTTAGTATCAAAATGATTTATCTCATCATCATAGTACTCAACACCACCCTCTTCATTAGGATATTCTTCTTCTCTACTCATCAAGTGAGCAACTGCACAATTGGTTGAATCATGTGGAAGATAGTAGCCCTTGCACCATGATGAAACCTCTTGGAAGTTGATTTGATCCCTCCTCAATGGATCTGGTGTGTCTTTCTTAGGTTGATTGAAACTCACTTTCTTAGGGACTACTTGCCTATCATTATGTTGTGGCCTCTTTGACCAATCAATGTTGTAGGGCCTATTGTGTAACCTTTGACCCTTATTGAAATGTATTGCTACACCTTGAGGTGATAGGTCTTTTTAATTTCTTAGTACCTTATAAGATAAATCTTTTATAGCTCCAATGAGATTATCCAATTTGACTTCAATTGTGAGAGGCTTATTCAAGGTTGCCCTATTTGGTTGGGATATCTTTACACCTAACCTCTTAACATGTTTACCCAATGCTCTCATGTTGCTCTCAATGTTTATGGTTGTAGCATAAGCCTCCCTCAATGTTTGAGGATTCTTGTCCCTTAGGCAATACCCAATTTTAGAATCAAATGCACCACAATACAACACTAAACACATTGATTCATTTAGTCTTAGGTTTGGAGGTACCTTCCTCATGGTCATGATGAACCTGCTAGTGAAGTCCACCACTATCTCATTTACTCCTTTCTTGATGGATGCCAGTTCATGTACAGAAAACTTAGGATCGATTCTATCCCCATACTAAAGTCTGAAAAGCCTCATGAACTCCTCCCATGAATCAACACTGTTGTTAGGGAGGCCTTTATACCATTCCTTGGCACTTTCCTCTAGTGAATGCACAAATAACTTCATCATCACATCTTCATGGTCTTTCTCATACTCATATGTGACATTGATAAAGTGTCTCAAGATTCTTCCCCTGTGATTACATTATTACACTTATACCTAGGGATCTTCCCTTTATCTCATTTGGAATAGGATTTGGAAAATTAGGAATACTAAAGAAGCCTAATTTTTTGTACCTTTCTGCTCCTAGAGGCTACTTTATTTGAAGGAACCTTTGAGTTTGTCTTCAGAATTCTGCACTAGGATTTGGAATGTTTCCAAATTGTTGACCTATTTGTTATTGTTGTTGATAATATGTCATTGACACTACTGCTAATAGGGAGGAATTTGATTCTTGACACTAATTTCTAAATTGTTGTTGAGTTTCTTGGGATTGACCTTGTGCTTGTTGGGCAAGTTGAGCTTTAGTAATTCATTTTTTTGCAAGGATCTCTTTTCTTCTTTGTCTAACATGATCCAATAATTCTAATTACTCATACAAGGTTATTTTCTCTTTCTTTCAACATCTGAATGCATCATTTTCTCATCATTAGAGGAATGTCTCCATGTTCATTCCTTAGTGACCTAGTGGTGAAGTAGAATGTTGGGTTGCTTGATGTGCCTCTTCATTTTGTACACCAAGTGTTCTCTTTGTGCCTCTCTAGACCTATCTCTACTTCCCCTTGATAATGATGCTTTAATTTATCCTAACATCAAATTCATCTCTATTTACTCTTTTATTTGTCCTTAATATATTATCAGTATAATCTTCTCATGTGTATTGGTATTAATCTCTCAAATTTACAAATGTGTCATTCCCTTCTTGATTTCTCTCCTTGATCTTGAACATTTGGTCTTAAATGATTCACTAGTGTTTTTGGCCCTCCATCTATTTTGTTGGTCTTTCATACTACCCAAGGACTCTTCATGACCAAGTTGCTCCCAATGTCTCTTCTTTTGTCTATTAAAAACTCTTTTAACTAAAAATTGATTTCCAAGTTGACCTAAACAGAGTCGCCACTCCCACTTCAAAGAGATTACTTTGCAAACAAGAATTTCACTAAGTTATAGAGCTACAATTTTTTTAACCAAAATCAGATAGTCCCTAACAACAATGCGGAAATGTTAGTTCCCAAAATAGTAGGTCCAAAACCCTAGAGTGTTTCCCAATCTCCTAGGCCAGGGGTGTCGTTAAGGAGATAGAAAAGGGCTCTCATCAACAAGTTGAGGATGATTAAGGGCCAATTATTAGGAGTGGGTAATATCCTCTTCTATTCAAGATTAGATAAACTTAGGAGGGTGTTCCTAGAGGTATCTCTCAATAGGGATTGACTAAAACATAAAATACACACAAAATAATAATAGAGCAATAGTACCTAGATGGTAGTTTTGACCCCAAAAATTATTGAATAAAAAACCAACCTACGGCATGATATACCTCTTATTAAAATGATAATGGCATCTTTGAAACAAGGCAAGATGTAGGTATACATGTTTGGTTCGAAAAGATTAGAACTTGGTTGGTTTGCTGAAGATATTCCCTGGTTAAATTTTAGAACCAAAGGTGCATACAAGTTAGGACCTATTTCTACTTCATAGTTGAAAGATATTGTTTAGTTTAAATTCTGTGGGTGATCAACACTTCCTAGACTGGTGCCTATCCAATGGGCTAAAAAATCCCTAGTTTATCAAATCCAAAGTGATAATACAGAGACATATGAGGGCCTTTCTGAATACTTAGATGCGTATAACCATGATAATCAACAATGAATATACTTAGTAATCCCTATTATATTGCATTCATCCACACATAACACATAAATGATCACATTACAAACATGTAGTGTTTTAAGAAGCTCTTACATTCATCAAATCCATTATTGCATTCATACGATAAAACATGGCAAGAGGAAACCCAAGCTACGAATTGGGGATTTCCTTGAAAAAATACATATGACACCAGAGAAGTTCAAATGCTGATATTAGTTACACATTTATAATCTTCATACATTTATGATTATTGCCCTCTGGAAGAGATGTAAATGATATTTTTTGCAACCCTAGAAAGCTTCTACACTTCTAGTGCCTAGAAAACTGTAAGAATCATCCCCTTTTATTCATGTTTTACCAAGATATATAGTGTATGCAATAATCTTCTACAATTTGGGTGGGAATCACCTACCCCACCTACACTTTATAATCCTAACCAATTCCATTCAATACCCACCTACATGCAATTCATGGTTCATTGAGCAGTAATGGTGTGCTGATGCTTCAAATAGCAGAGTCCGTGAAGAAAACATGTTAAAACACAACACAGGGATTGAGATATGCTTTTTTGAAGCTTTGGGGGCCTGTTCAACCTTCTTTTTAGCATTTTCAGCAATTTCATGAACTAGTGAACTCACCAAAACATATCACTTTTCTTTTCTTTCTTCTTGCCTATTAATTATCATCATTTCGGTAACTTTGGGAACTTAAGAACTCTTTTAGCATTTTGGCTAGTTCGCAAACCTATGAACTCATCAAAACATTCATCTCTTCTTTGCTCTTTGGATAAGTGCACAAAGATGAGGGACAAAATGGGGTCTTAAGTTGCCACTTTTTTTTCTGAAATCAGGAAACATTGATGTTGGATGAGAAATTTAAGATAGCTACTCTCAAAATTGAAGATGGGAAAAAAACAAGAGTCGTAGTTCTTTGAATCTAGTTTCTAAACTACTAAATTTTTCCAAAAATGGTTGAGATTAAGGGTTCAAAAAGGGGAGCACACAAATTGGTCCCA
>BSBN01001977.1:0-77099 GCA_027924645.1 Cunninghamia lanceolata
AGAGAGAGATCTGGAAAGTCCACTGCTCTCTCTCCAGCAAGCTCCACTCCAGTGGGTCCTCCACCAATTATCAAAATTGTCTTGGCATCCTTAATCTTCTTCTTCTCTGTAAATGCAAGAAAAGGAAAAAATATATATCAATCTTCAAACCTAATTTTATCCATTTTGTATCCACCTCAGAATCTAAAACATTTTTTAAATGAAATATCACTATAACTAAATTAAGTATTAAACATCAAATAAATTATACCTGCTTGAAATTGTTGGAGTCTCTGTGTTTTTTATTATACCTGCTTGAAATTGTTGGAGTCTCTGTGTTTTTTATTATACCTGCTTGAAATTGTTGGAGTCTCTGTGTTTTTTATCATACTTTACGCAGTTATCACCGCCTCCTCTGTGACGCCCTTCACAGCAGACATTATCAGCGTTGCCTTCTTCAAATACTCGCTGTGGGTGTGCAGAAGCATTGATCTCTCCCCAAAGCTTGGCTCTACCATACACCTTAGTTTCGCCCATGGTATTTCAAAATACTCCTTCCTGTCATCAAACAAACTCCATGTTAAAGCCTCCTACTAATAAACATAATATACATAATATACTAACAAGATTCGTGGCTTGTATTTTTACGGCTTCTGGGCTCAAGGGCAATTTATATATGAGAAAGAGCACGATTTCCAGAAATCGTCAGCATTCACAAGTCATGACATTAAATATGTGGATTAAAATGTTCTTTATACTTCAACATTGTCAAACATAAAAAGAGAAACTGTATTTCCTAAATTCTGCACAATACACCCTTACAAGATGTACATGGCTTGCGTTTTTTCAGCTGCTGGAATCAATACTCAAGGGCTATATATGAGAGAGAACATGATTTCCAGAAATCACCAGTACTTCCGAGTCAAGACAATAATATAAGTTATAGATGTAGTATAAAATTTTCTTTATGCTTCACCAAAACTACCTTTCCACTATCAAATAGAAGCATCAGGAACAAGACATTTTGCCAACTTACATGGCCAGATTTTGACTTCATTTCAAAAAGAAAAAATTGCATGTATGGAATTCTTTAACGAAAACAGAGCTGTTCTGTTTCAAACACTCTGTCATGACAAAGCTGGAAGATAGCCAATCAAGAATCTAAACAACAAGGTTCAGCGGATAAATGCTATATTCTTAGGCTTAGCCAATGCAAAGAGATGATACGGCAAGAACTTATGGGTAGAACTCTTGAACTTAAAAATGTAAAACATGATTACAAAAGATTAAGGAATGTGCAGAATCTGCACATAGACAAATAAAAATTGAAAGAAAATACACAAGACTTGGAGTATGATCAAGTGTATGACGAGATTACCAGGATGATAAGGCTGATGTACATGCCTGATGAGGCTAGGTTTCTCAAGGCCTATGGTGAGTTTCCTAACATGTTAGTGAGTTTAGATTCTATCAGAAGGTGCAGGGTTTACTCTGTATTTAAAACATATAAATAAAAACAGGTTGCAGGTGAGTATCAAACTTACTGAGTATTTATTGCCTTCCAGTTGGGGGTTGGAACTCCTCACCTAGTAACAACAATCCTCTGAATTTATCTGAATACAATCTCAAATGGCTTGTATTCAGAACGGCCTTCGAACCTGCGACATTGCTCCTCTTACAATCTTCCCGCCACTCCTACCAAGTCCAGAATGGATATCTTTCAAGCGGAATGGTGTTATAAAGATCTATGGCAGGCTGAGCAAGGAGAGCAATACTAATCTTAATGTTAACGGTAACATTATACATACACAAAGACAATAAGAGCTGCTTTTCTTAACGGTAAGAAAAGCACAAATAAAACTAACCCACCGATAACCGCCATTCCAGCATTTTTTTGAATTCTTATTATTCATGTTAATCCACACATTTATTAGTTGTAATTTCCTTATTTTATATAGCTTTTTCTTTTTCTTTCTTTTATTTATTTTTATAATTTCAAATATATAGATTTTCAAACCCTTTATACCAATTAAGTTTTTTAGGAAAATTATTATTATTATTATTATTATTATTATTATTATTATTATTATGATGGTGCAAATTACATACCCATTGCCCTTTTCTCTTATGTATTTGACCCACTTTGATTAGAGTGTCATGAATGTAATTACTAGTCTACAAGTGGCATATTCTTACATAAATTTGACTCATGACATCACCATATCTCGATACCATTATCATTCATTGCCCAAAATTAATCTTGCTCCCAAGATCTCCTATCTGTCACCCTAGATCAAATTCATATGCGTAGACTTGACCCCATAAGTGCCTCAAAACAAATCTAGCATACATGGCATGTCCAATGATGACAACACAACCCAACACCCTAGGAATTCATCTCTAAATCAATATCTTAACACATGCATTCATATTGAGATTCTTTAAATAGACAAAATGTGACCCAATTTATCAATTGAGTATCAAAGGGAAATAGAATAATTTAATTAATGTGATATGGGTAGGTATTGATGGTTGGGAAGCACACATAAAAGTTTGTGGGGTGTTTATAAGTGGTATTCCAAATCCTCTACATATCTCTTTGCACAATTCAATCATGAAACTTTATCTTTTCTTTACACCACATAGTCTTGGAGTTTGTCGAAATCCTAAACAAGCACTAAGCCTAGACAATTCAATAAAAGAGAGGAACCCAAAAATTAAAAGAACACTACTTCTTTCAAAAATTAACTCAAAAGTTACTCATTTACTAATTCAAGTACAAAAGATTCTAATGTGATATAAATAATTTACATTAAAATTTCTAGAGCTAAACTTAATAGGCTAACAAAATAAAGTGAAAAGTATTTTTTCTTTTCCTTAAATATGACTTAGGCTAATTAAATAAATTGCATACAATAGAAATCAACCTAGATTAAATTAATGATAGATGGTGTTACATAATTTAAAAATAAATGTTATTTTAAGAAATTAATTTTAAAGGAAAGTGTACTTAGCTCATAACCCAATGAGAAGGTAAGAATGTTGATATCTAGTAGAATCAATTTGTTATAATCTAGCAAAATGATCATCTTGGTACGCTTGTTCTCATTAAATTATGTCCACACCTAGAAAATTATGTGGGTTGAACTTGGGGCCCTAGGATATGCCCCCATAATCGGTTGCATCTATAGGATGCAAGGAATTACAAATTAACAAACCAAGGTAATAAAGATTAAATTGCCCAAACAATTAAGTCTGTGAAAAGCCATAGAAAATGGATAGATGGTCATCTAAAATATTAATGGATCATGAAAGTGGTAGAGTTCCACAAACAACAGAAGGATTTATCCCTATAGATAAAGAATCACTTAGAGTGATAAAGTTTTACATTATCTCAGAAATCCAAAGAATGGTTAGTGCATGAGAGAAATAAAAAATAGGCAATTCGAGGAGCCTAATATGATTGCTTGGTATTAAATTCACCAAAGTTATAAAACCAAAATGAGATGCAAGACATCTGCTAAAATTATAGAGGAAACTCTATATAAAGTCAAGGGGATAAAGAGAAAAGGGGGTTCCTTCTTCTCATATTTCTTTCTTCATTCCTATGATTATCCAAATGGTCTCTTCTAGAATTTCCCTATAGGCTTCACAAGTATGAGATGTGCAGCCAAATGTTAATTGATTGTTGACAACCTAGTTTTTCAAGAGGTTTAGGTATCTGTGACTATTGTTCAATCACATCCATGATGTCACTACGAGATTGGCACCTACTATTAGAGTTATTGGGTAGAACAATTGGTCCACTTCCTCTAGTTTGGTTGTGTGCATGTAGGAGTGAGAAGCATCAACAAGATATTTGGTGATATAATTTCTAATTGTCTTAGATTTAGATTAGGATGATACTAATTTTTATGTTATGATGTAGCATGAATTTAACCCATGGAATATGTTATGTTTATACTATGTTATTGATTGCTAACATACAAGTGAATTGTAGGAACATTCATGCTTGTAACAATGAGATGGAGTTGTATGCTTCCAATGAAATGAATACATGTTAATTATTTAAATTATATTATTTGGCTTAATTAATTCATGCTACAAGGGATATGAATATAGTTGAAAGTGAAATTCCTAAATATGAATTGACTAATTGGGTGAAATTGTTTAATGTGTCTTAATGTGTAGCTCACTATTGATTTATATTAATTTATATTAGAAATTTCTAGATAAGAAACTCCATATGATTTATACCTATAGATAAAGAATTACTTAAGAGTGATAAAGTTTTACATTAGCTGAGAATTCCAAAGAATGGTTATTGCATGGAAGAAATAAAAAATAGGTAATTCAAGGAGCCTAATATGATAGCTTGGTATTAAATTCACCAAAGTTATAAACCCACAATGAGATTCAAGACATCCGCTAAAATTATAGAGGAAACTCTATATAAAGTCGAGGGGATAAAGAGAAAAGGGGGTTCCATCTTCCCATATTTCTTTCTTGATTCCTATGATTATCCAAATGTTCTCTTCTAGAATTTCCCTATAGGCTTCACAAGTATGAGATGAGGAGCCAAATGTTAACTGATTGTTGACCAACCTAGTTCTTCAAGAGGTTGAGGTATCTATGATTATTGTTTACTCACATCCATTATGTCACTACAAGATTGGAAATAACTATGAGGGTCCTTGGGTAGAACAATTGGTCCACTTCCTCTAGATATTTGATGATATAATTTCTAATTGTCTTAGATTTATATTAGCATGATACTTATTTTTATCTTATGATACAACATGAATTTAACCCATGGAATATGTGATGTTTATACTATGTTATTGATTGCTAACACACAAGTGAATTCTAGGAACATTTATGCTTGTAACAATGCTTCAAGATGGAGTTGTATGCTTCCAATGAAATAATCTTATGGAAACAAGATTAATAATTTTTTTCTTGTTGAGTATTGAAGTATATTGTATATAAGATGTAATAATTTTTAGTTGTCCTAGTTTAGCAAGCTATGTCAAAATCACAAATATGAAACTGGAGAATAGGATAAATTATAGGATAATGGTTTGAGCAGTGTTAAGATGACCTCTAGAGATTAATTTCTAGGCCCCTAGATTATTAAAGGGAAAGTCATAAATTTGTTTAGTTCTTCATGCTTTTATAATAACTAAGATATCTTACTAATGTATGTTTATGTCTATGATAGGTGAGATATCATTCTTTCTTGGACTCTAAATCACTCAATTAGATGAAGGTATCATGATCTCTCAAGCAAAGTATGTCAAGGAGATGTTAAAAAATTTTGGTATGGAAGATTACAAACCAATGTGTACTCTATATATGTTAATAGGTTGTCATTTGAGTAAAGATGATGGGTCACCACAAGATGATAAGACTCTATATAGGTCTATGATTGGGGCCTTACTCTACTTAACAACATCAAGGCCTGGCATTATGCAAGTTGTTTGCATGGTTGCAAGGTTTCAAGCTGATCCAATTGAAACACATGTGAAGGTAGTCAAAATAATTTTTAGATATTTGAACAGCACTCTGAGTTTTGGACTATGGTATCAAAAAGGTAATGATTTTTCCTTGAGTGCATATATTGATGTTGAAATTAGGCTAGCAATATTGATTATAGGCAAAGTATCAGTGGTGGAGATTTCTTTTTGGGAGATATATTGATCTCATGGTTTAGTAAAAAACATGATTCAGTTTCTTTATGAACAACAAAAGGAGAGTATATAGCTACAATATCTTATTGAACTCAAGTGTTATGTATGAAGCAAATATTGAAGGATATAAAGGTAATATATGATGAGCCCATTCCTATCCTATGTGACAATACAAGTGCCATTAATATTTCAAAGAATCCAATGATGCACTCTAGAACCTATTGATGGTGGTTTTAGCACACAACAATGCAAGTAAGATACAAGATATCTCACCTCTCTTGAAAGGAATCCTATCCCAAAACTTCAAAATAGGATTGCCCCAAGGTTTATACTGTCAGGTCTTGACTTATAGGATAACTCAATGGATATGTGCTTTGTTTTTCAAACCAAAGACACTTACATGCAATGTAGGTTTTTTGAAAGTATGACAATTATATGTATGCAGAAACCCTAAGTGATGCAGATTGTAAAGTCTAAAATTTATTAGTAGATCGGTTATGTGAATGTTTCTTGAAACCCTAAATTTAATGAATGTTTGTAAATAAAATGCAAAAGGTATATGGTTAGAGACATATATATAAAACCTAAGGAAAACTCACAATTGAATTGAATTTTCTAGATAGACAAATGCTCTTAATGAACCAATTTGTGCTTAAGTAGGTTAAGATACCATAATGGTGTGCAGAAAATGATGCAATCTTCAAAGGTACCTTATAATTTTCAAACAACATAATTCATCAAGCACCTAATTACTGGTGCAATTTAATTATTGTTATGCAATCAAACAAAATTCATTAATGAGGTTCAAAGTAACCATGCAAAGTTACAATCAGCAAGAACAAATGGCATGAACTAGAGCATTCATCAAATATCAAAGCATTCATTCACCATTGAAATTGTACTTCATAGATAATTTTAAATTAAAATGAACCATGAGATCTAAAGAAAGATAACACAAGAACATAATTTTCAGTAACACCTATAAAATATATTTTGTATTGATCAATATTTTGGCAGAGTATCAACAATTCATTGTCCAATCTTAGTTACAAAGAGAGAAAATGACTACCCTTTTATAGATGGGCAGGCATACCAAGTATTTTAAGGAGTTAGGCTGAAATTAACTCAACAAGGGCTCAATTTTGATAGCATTCAATTTTGGATGGTGGGTTATGACAATCTGAGATTTGACTCTGTCCTCTAGGAAAAAGACAAGATACAACTTTACAATGCATTAGAATAGGATAAAATAGACACTTTTTCGGTTGTCTATAAAGACAAAACCCTTTTACAATGCATAAAAAAGAAAAAAAGACACGTGACACGTTTTAGAGGAGGTGGCAGTCCAGCTAGATTTGGCACTCGACTTATATGTCTATTGAGTCATCTAACTGCTGACTATCTCCATCCAAGTTAACTTCTTTCTATTTTGTCTCTCTATTTCTATAGGCAAGTAGGGCTTGTAGTGTCTGTTTGATCTCTGCTGGATCAGAATCTCTGACAAAATTGATTCTAAATTTTATAGTGTCTACTGATTGGGAGAATTTGTGATGCACCACGAATTTGGACCTTTTGCTTTTCATGAAATCTTTGAATAAAGCCCTTAGATCAGCAACTCTATCCTAGTCTACTAAGCAACATGGAAAAGAATCTCCTTCTACTACTTTACCAAGCTACTTCTTGCATTCTTCAACATGAGTGGGAGAGGTGTCATCCAAATATAACTTTTTTGAGGCTTTTAAAAGATATTGAGGCTATAAATTACCTCTATTAGCTATGCCTTAGATATTTCAGCTTCTAGCTTAGCTCCATCAAAAATTGATTTGCTGAGCTTTAACATCTCCAGCCAATGCACTGGCATCTGTAACCTATCCTTCGTCAAAATTTGCTCTTCCAACAAAACTTCTTCGGACACCTTGCTCATCTTGCTCATCATTAGTATATGGGGATGCATGTGTGAATGGTATTCATCATAGTTGTTATAATCCTCTAACACTTCATCCCACTAGGACTTGAGAGCACAAAAATCTTTATGGATTTCAGCTGTCATTTATCAATGCATAGCCATTTAAGTAAACTCCCCTTAACCAATCTTTGGTGACTAAACCAGTCAACCTTTATCCTTCAAAATCCTCAAACTCTTCCTTGGAAAGGATAGATGGGGCTATAGTTGTTACGTGTTTAGTATGAGAAGGATTTATCATGTATATGACGTAAGCTATTAACTCCTCATTCTGTTCTTTGAGTTGTTTCTTTTTTTTCTCATCTTTTTTTATTCTATCCAAAATGTTTGACACTAAATCCTTAAATTCCTCAACAACTTGTGCTTTTGAGGTTGGGCCTAAGTTGAGAGTAGAAATGATATAATCTTCAGGTCAAATGTCCTCTTTATTGCCCTATACAGGATGAACTGCAATCTCTACTATACGAGAGGCTGGAGAATCTTTACATATTCTTGATTGAACCTTAGCCTTTTTTTGCTTCTTAGGCTTCGCTACCCTTGCCAAAAAGTTGTCTAAATTCAATTCCACTACATCTACCCTAGGAGGCCGATTATTTAGTCTTTGTTGTAACCAAATTGGAGCTACCAAAGAATGACCAGGGGAACCAATGTGGCTATCTCCCTTATTCAAAGAATAGGAAAGAATAATGACCTTGAAAGCTATGCCTTTATCTGTGTTGTCCTGATCCCTTGCAATTGTTGCATCTTCCTTTGGAGATGAGTTTGGATGACCTATTTGCTTTAAATCTTTTGTCATACTCAGCCCAATAGTGTCAATTGCAGTATCATCTGTACTCTCCTTAGTTGGATTATCATCTAAGTCCAGTATCTCTATGGTGCTTGGGTCTATTAGAAGGTTGTTTGTTATATCTTCAATCACAACCTCCTCTTCTACCACAATGATTAGCTCAACACACACTTTTTCAATCCCTTCTAATAAAGGAACTTGGGGAGAGGAAGGTCCAGGCACATCCTTTGTATCTCGGAATAGCTGAGTCAAGGAGTTATAAATTGTTAACAAAGAATTTGTGGTAGATTCAGGCAATTGCACTCAAGTTAGGTCTGCAAATGCTGCAAAACCTAGGGAAGGAGGAATATGAGGAGGAATCATGGAATAAATGATAATGGGAGTGACTAGATTGAGAGCTGGCAAAGAGAAGGAAGGAGGTGAAAGGAACGGATGACAAGAGGTGAAATAGAGGGAAGAGCATGGAATGAAGATGAGAGTGAGATGGAGGGTGAAGGTGAAGAGGGAATGGGAAGACTGATGGATGAGAAGGAAGAAGAGGATGATGAGTTGGTAGGATTAATGGAGGGAATGGAAATGGAAGGCAAAGAGGATGAAGAAGTGAAGGAAGTGGAAAAATTGATGGAAGGCATGAAAGTGGAAGTTGGAGGAAGGGGTGATGATGCAATTGCAAGAAAAATAGAGGGAGAAGAGATAGTTGCAACACTTGAGGAGATATGACGTATGACACTAGACACAACAGCGAGGAAGAAGTAACATCACCAGGTTGTATAGGAATAGAAGAAGTGGTAGGAAGTATTGTATTGGCAGTTGATGAATATATCACTTGTAGATTCTACTATCCTTTGACCTTCTTTGCTTTTGATCCTTCTCCCTTACCATTGGGCATAGCCTTTCTCTTAGAACTTCTTGTTTTTACCAGAGATTGGCTGCCCTTCTTCTAGTTCTTAGGAGGTTCCTTAGATTTTCATTTCTTATCCACAAGAGGGATGTCATCTTCTGTTTCTTCACTATCCACCTCTTGGATTGCACCTCATGTAGTGCCTTGTTCTATATCTTCTTTTCCCTCTATGGGTTCATCTTTCTCATCATCATTGTCTTGATCCTAAGGTTTTGGGGTTTAAGTTAGGGCTATCCCTACTACAGTCAATTGAGCAACCTGGTCTCTGACCCATAATCTACTATATCTGATAGGCAATTTCATTACTTCCTCCAGGGAGGTCTCCTTAGCCTCAACCCAATGTGATGGTGGGATGGGTTGTCCAAATATTTCCCTCCATGCCTCTTGCTGAACCTTATCACCATCATCAATTAATTGGTCTGGTATTAAAGCAATATTAAACATTCATATCTAATTGAGGGGGATCCTTGAGCATGTTCTTCTTATAACTTCATGTTAACTAGGATAGTTTTCCTAGAAGTCCTCCAAATGTTCCTTGTGAAATAGCTTCTTACTCACATGTCTCTCTATAGTGCAAAAGGGATCAAAATGAGATCTTACTTTGTAAAAATTCAAGTGTAGTAACTAGAGCTCAGTGTCCGAATGTTCTATTGATCCTATAGTCACACAAGAGAAAAGGTCCTTTCCCAAGATGATAAGGAATTTGATGGAAGCCCTGTGTAAGTGCTTCAATTGTTCATGACAAGTGCATAACTGCCTTGTCAACTCTAGGAGCACCACCCTGTTAGTTGGATACTTAGGTAGCTTGTAGGGTACCCCTGTGAAACCTTGAACTCTAATGTAGGTGAATTTGGGGAACTATATATACCATCTACCATGTGTTTGCACAAGATTAGCAACTTGTAGAGATATTCTCCTAGACATATCTCCTTGCATTCTTGTAATATGCATTGTGAATGCAACATTGACTCCCTTATAATGTACTAATGATTGGGAGATCTCCAGTTGAGTATAACATTCATATACTTTCATCTACCCATCAACGTTACCTACTTCTCCCAATTTGGAAAGAACAGCATAGGTAAAATTCCTTGCCAACATATAGACCGCATAGGAGGTCCATTAGAAAACTTTGTCTTGAATCAAGGCTACACAATCATCATGGATGTTATTACTCAAAATCTAAGCCCAATGTATCTTCATGTCTCCTCCTATGATTTCCTCAATATAAGCAAACATCCATCCTTGAAAAGTAGAAGCAGAAGGTAACCCCATTATTCTGCTAAGGAGAGTGACCAAGTTACCTTTCTCCTCCTTGAGATCATTTATGTATAATACCTAAGGGAACTTGGACATGGATGCCCGCTTTTGTTTCATACATTTCTCATTAATGACCCTTCTGCAGGCATCAAGTCCTTGATCAAACATCCTCTGGTTGCCTTCTTTCCTTAATACTATCAAAGTTGGAGTAGGAGGGATGTCAAAAGCCTTTGCAAGAGCCATTGTAGTGAAGCTAGCTATCACTATTGATCTTGTGTCTCGGTGGTAACTTTCCCCACAATCCATTATTAGCTCAGGACATTGTACTAAAGTGGGAAAAGATGCAGCCTATGCTATTCCATTATCTCTAATCTTCTTTGCCCAATTGGTAGGATTTGGGCAAAAGATAGGAAGTCTGAACTCGTCCAAGTCAATATGGCCCAGATCAGTGTTTCCTATGTTGTTCTATGGTGAAGTGATCTTGGTTACAGGAGGGGTTCCTTTGAATTCGTACTTCGTGTTTAAAACCCTAGAAGACATTTGACCTGTAGGACAAAACCCTAATGAACACCCTTTCAAATTGCTAGTTCATTGGTTTAAATCTATATTTCATAATGCTAAATAGTCTAAAGTTACTGAGAAATAATGTATCTAATTGTTTGCAATCATTTGACTTCATTTTGATTCTAAATGCAGCGTTTTGGACCAAAAGTGGGGTTTTACTTCTTCACAAGATATGCTTATGTAGTGATTATAATATCTAGTAAATCCTCAATTTATTGCTCATAACCTAGATTCTTATCCCTAAGGAGGTGTAAGATATCAAAATACTAATCATGCCTTAATTAGTTCATTTTCCTAGGACATGAATTGAAGTGACTGCAATGAAAGCGGGCCTTTGGCCTATCGCTAGATACCACCATGCAATGCATTAATTGATGCTAATAAATGTTTTAAATTTATATTGAGCACAATTAGAACACTCTAACATGATGCAATAGGTGAAAAATAGACGAACATGGTTAATTAAACTGGGCATTATGACTTAAGAGTAGGTTTTCTAGCCTTAATAGGAAAAAGAGTGACTTCAGGGGTTCACTAGATAAGTGGGCTTTTAGGCCCTCACTAGAGTTGCAGAGGAATCTAGCTTCACCAGATGTATCTCGTCATGCAAAATTTTAGCACAGTCACAAAAGGGAGTAATTGTTTTGTGGGGAAAGTTGAGCTTGGCAGATGAGCGGGGAAAATGAAGGTCACAAGACATATCCTGTGAGGAAGAGTTTTAGAGAAAAGTGCTTTAAAAGTAATGTAAGTCTTCTTAGTAGAGGAAGCTCAACCTATAAGCTAGCAGGGAATTAGGTGACTACCAAACATGTCCATTGCAAAGTCATTTTTGCGCTAAAGGTTCTAAGTTGATGGAGTGGGTGAAAGGGCCTTCGTAGGATTGGTGGGAGATCCAAAGGTCACCAGACATATCTGGTGACATGAAGAATCAACACAAACCACTCTAAGGCATCCTAAAGTATAAAGTAAGTCATAATTGCTTTATGGGCCGAGCAAGGAAAATGTAAGTCACCAGATCGAATCTAGAGGAGGGCAATTTCCACTTAAGTGACCTAATTGCCAAAATTTTCTAAGTGTTAATTACATGATGTAAATACCTTCCAATGTGTGAGGTTTCTAAAGTGTATGTGATACATCCACCGATGTTCTAAAGTCATGCAACTATTTGACCTAGGGCAAACTATGCAAAATAACAATTTAAAAAATGTATATTATCACACTCATTTGTGCCCTAATTTGAATAGACTCCGAACACATCAAACAACCCTGAAACAAAGTATCTCTACCCCTTTTAAACATAAAACCATAATGACTAAGTTCTAAACAAACTAAATAGCTAGAAAAAAAACTCAAGGTTCTACTTACAGCTTTAAAACATGGCAATTCAAGTGAATAAAATCAATTAAGTAAACACAGATAAACAATGAGGTAAAATAAATGTTTTTGAACAAAATTCAAATCGATAGAATCAAATACTGACCTATGTGTGTTAAGTTAACTTTGAGAACTTGCAGGCTGATGACAAAGTTTGCTTGAATGCACTCAGAAAACCAAGAAACCACTTACAAGGGATCATTTTTTTTCTTTGAAGTCACTAGAGCTCAAATCACCAAATAATTTAAATGTCTATGAAGACAAAACAATGGATTCAACCCTTTTAACCCCCTCTGATAGTGTCATAAATCCCTCTGTCAGTCAAAAGAGTGTTATGGACCTAGAGTTGAAAAAGTAGAGAAAAGGCTTGGGACAAGATGTGCAGGGAAAGTGCTCATCACCGGACATGTCATTGATAATGATATTTAGTGCTACATCCTATGGAGCAAGAAACACATTCTTACCTTGAAAGTCTATTATAAGTATAGCTTTTCATGGAGCTCTTTGGGGTCATGGGATATATCCCAGTGACAACAACTTTTAGCGCTTTATTTGGTGAAGTGAATTTCTAGTGCAAGTCAAGTGATATGCATTTTTAGCACTAGTCGATTGGAACAAGTACTTAGCGCTATATCCCATGACACATGATTTTATCTCAAACTATAGTGAGGCATGATTTTAGCGCAAAGCACTTAGGGGACCCATTCTTGGGTTCAAATGCAATCAATCATTCCAAATTCAATGATCAAAAAGACATTCATTTAGGCCAAATTGTCTAAGAACAAGATAAATCATCAAATAATTAGGACTCCATTTTCTCTCAGGCAAGAATATCAAATTTTGCGACCAAGCAAAAAAAGGGGGTCTCCATTTGACAAAATGGGGGCATGTGTGCAAGGCACAATAGTGTTGCAATATGTGCCTAAGTGGTGTTGTCATTGATGTCAACGTACTCTTGTTGCATTGATGTCAAGAATTAGATGAGTTATGTGCTGAGGATATTGAGAAAATTAACCCCATCAGAAACAGAGAAGAATAGTGAAGACATTGAAGTTCTTTGAAGCAAAGATCCCATCCAGGTTAAAGATTAGAGTATGTGCATTAAAGGGTTTTTAGATATGTGTCTGAAGGTTCTCTAGTCAATATTTTAGAGGTCCGCATGAAGATTTGAAGAGTTATGGCCATATGAGTAAAAGTAGTTCTGGAAGCTATTCAATAGTGACAGAGTGGCACAAATAGGTCTAGTGAGATCTGATAATGCAATATCATGCTCTGCGGATCTAGTGGCATGTTTGGGAAGTTGATTTGAAATTGACAACTCAATTGGATCATAGTTTGGAGGTCTGCAAGTTTGTAATACTTATTTGCTTCTATAGATAGTGTGTCTCTTTTAGGCAATGGGCCTCTTGTGAGTAGTGTGCTTGGGCACTGAGCCCTAATTGGCAAGTGCCATTTTATTCTTCATATTCTTTTACAGAGAATATAATCTTGGGTTAGTCACCCATTGGTTTTTCCCTTAACTAGGTTTTCCATGTTAAAATCTTGGTGTTATTTGTGTTAAGTTTGTTTCTACTCTTGAATTATTACATTATGCTTCCATGATTGAATCATTGATATGTTGTTGAAATATAGAAGGTATTGAGTGATTAAGGAACAAAATTTTGGTAACAATTGATTCACCCCTCCTCTTAGTTGTTTGTCCTTAAATTAACAATTGGTTTCAGAGCCAAGTTTCTCTAGAAGAAGATTAACCGCTTGAGGAGATCTAGGATGTCTTCCTACAAGAAGGATAGTCCAAGGTTTGATGGAATGAACTACACTCTTGGAAAATCCACATGGAATGTCACTTACAATGTTTGGGAGTTCAATATTGGAACATGACTACAAAGAGTATATTTCCTCCAAAGAATGGTCTGACAACTCTAGATGAAATTAGAAATGCTGAAGATAATCTTCAAGCTAAAGAAGCCTTACTAAGTGCCTTATCTGATACAGAGCTGACAAATGTTATGGAATTAAAAACTGGGTATGAAATTTGGTCAAAGCTGGAAATTCTACATGAAGGAGACAAATATGTTAAATGTGCCAAGCTACAAAGTCTGAAAGAAAATTTTGAAAACCTAAAGATGAATGAAGATGAGAATATAACTACATTTATGCCAAAAGTAAATGAGCTTGTTTTTGGCATTAGATGTGATGGTGGAACTTTGGATGAAGATGAGATTGTTGCCAAAGTTCTCAGATCCTTACCTCCTGCTTACAAACACAAGGTTGTTTCTATTGAGGAATTCTAATCTTTAACAAATATTACAAGGGATCAATTGGTTGGGAAGTTAGTTACATTTGAATTGGTTGAGTTTGGAGATGCACTCCCCAAGACTGAATCTACATTCAAAGCTAGTGTCTTTGGAAAAGGCAAACAAAGATATGATTCGAGAGAAAGCTCCTCAAAGAAATCAACATGGTATGATAAAGCAAGAAAAGATCTAGAAGAAGATGAGTCAGAAGCTGCACACTTGAAGCCCTATTGCAAAAAGACTGCCAGAGGATCTAGTAAGTATGAAGGAAAACTGCCTTTCAAATGTTTCAATTGCAACAAGATTGGTCATTTTGCCTCAAGGTGTCTGGAAAGATTTCAAGGCCCTAACCCTAATAGATCAAGATTTCAAAAGAAGTGTTACAATGTTCAAGAAGATGATGATGAAGGAGTAATAGATGATGAATCTAAGATAGGAACCAAATTTAGAAGTGAGTGGGTGTTTATTGCCCATCAAGGAAGAAGATCCAATGCCTATTGAATCTGCTAATCTTAAGATAGAAAGGGCTCTGACTGCTCAGGTTGAAGAAAATGATGAATGGGTCATTGATAATGGATGCTCTCACCATAAGACTGGTGATAAGAATAAATTCATAAACCTGGAAAGATATGAAGGTGGAGTTGTAAAATTTGGAGATAATTCTGCTGGTAGTATCAAGGTAGAGGAACCATCTCTTTTTTGATTGAAAGAACAAAACCAGTGATGTTCTATATGTTGAAGGTCTAAAGTATAATCTTCTCAGTGTTGGGTAGTTGGTAGACAAAGGTTACGATCTCCAATTCAAAAATAGAAAATGCAAGATCTTTGAAAGCTCCAAAACTGAGATTGCATCCGGTACTCAGACAAAGGTAACATCTTTCACTTCGTTGGACTAGAAAAAGTTACTTATTTGTTCAAATTGATCAGAGTCGGTTGTGGCATAGGAGAATGTGTCATGTGAATTTTGATAATATCATTAAGATAAGAAACACCTGGTCTATAAGAGATCTTCCAAGATTGGTGAAACCTACTAATAGCTTGTGCAAGAAATGTTAGTTAGGTAAGCATAATAGAGTCTCATTCAAAAGTAAGGAACATTCTTCAACCAGATTGTTGGACTTGGTGCACATTGATCTATGTGGTCTGGCAAGAATCAGGAGTCTGCAAGGAGATAGATATTCATGTTGCTGATAGATGACCACTCCCAGGATGATGTGGGTGACTTTCTTAAAAGAGAAATCTGAAGCACTTGAGAAATTCAAAATATTCAAGTCTATGGTAGAAAATGAAACTGGCATAAACATAAAATGTCTCAGGTCTAATAGAGGTGGTGAATTCACATCGGAGAGTTCATAGAATTCTGTAAGAAACATGGGATAAAGAGACAATTATCTACTCCAAGGATTCTATAGCAAAATGGAGTAGTGGAGAGAAAAGAATAGGACCATCCATGAAGCTTCTAGGACCGTGATGATGCAAGCAAATGTTCCTCATAGCTATTGGAGAGAAGTTGTGAGCACTGTTGTTTATACTCTTAACCAGGTACAAATCAGAGGCAAGACTGGTAAGATTCCTTATGAACTTTGGTTTGGCATCACTCCTACTGTGAAGTATTTCAGAGTCTTTAGTAGCAAATGCTATATCAAAAGAGATGAAGACCTTGGCAAGTTTGATGCTAAGAGTGATGAAGGAATATTCTTGGGTTATTCTACTCAAAGCAAAGCTTACTTGTGTTATAACAAGAGATTAAGAAAGATTATGGAAAGCACAAATGTGAACGTTGATGAGGGTATGGAGAATCCCTCAAGATTCTATGAGATTGAAGTAGATGACCAAAATGATATCTTAGACCAAGAAGAACAAGTCCAAACTCCAATCCAAATTCAAACTGATCCAGAGAATCCAGAAATTCAAGAGGAAGAGACAGGCTTGAATGATCCTGTCCAAGAATTAGAAGTGCAATAGGATCTCAAAACTCGCAGGTTTGTAAGACTGAATCACTCCAAAGATTAGATCATAGGAGATAGAAGTAAAGGTGTTCAAACAAGAAGGAATATTGCTCAAGACTCAGTGAAGTATTGTCTGATTTCAAAAGTTGAACCAAAATCAATAAGTGAAGCATACAATGATGAAAGTTGGGTCAAAGTAATGGAGGAAGAATTGATGCAGATTGAAAAGAATCACACTTGGGATCTTGCTCCCAGACCTAAGGATAAAAATGTGATTCGGACTAAGGGGGTCTTCCAGAATAAACTGAATGAAGATGGTGAGGTAATAAGAAACAAAGGCAGATTGGTCTGTAAAGGTTATTCTCAAGTAGAAGGAGTTGACTTTGAAGAGACTTTTGCTCCAGTGGCAAGTATTGAAGCAGTCAAATTATTTCTTGTCTTTTCTACCTTTAAAGACTTCAAGGTATATTAGATGGATGTCAAGTCTACCTTCCTAAATGGTGATTTGGAAGAAGAAATATACATTGAGCAACCAGATGGATTTCAACTATCTGATAATGGAGATATGGTCTGCAAATTGAAGAAGGCATTGTATGGACTCAAACAAGCCCCGAGAGCTTGGTATGAAAGATTGGACAAACATCTTCTGAAAATTGGTTTCAACAAAGGTACTACTGACAATAATCTCTATGTTAAGATTGATCATGAGAATATCTTAATTGTTGAAGTATGTGTTGATGATGTTATCTTTGGAGGAAAGGATAGTATGTGCAAAACTTTTGCAAATCAAATGAAAAGTGAATTTGAGATGTCTATGTTTGGGGAAATGAATTTCTTCTTGGGTTTGCAAATCACTCAAACAAAGAAGGGAATCTTCATATCTCAGACAAAATATGTGAAAGAATTGTTGAAGAAATTTGGGATGGAAGATTCAAAGTCAATGAATACTCCCATGGCAATCGGATGTAAGCTGAGTAAAGATGATGAATCCCCTAAGGCTGATCAGAAAAAGTACAGGTCAATGATTGGAGGATTGCTTTACCTTACTCAAAATAGACCTGACATTATGAATGTTGTTGGTCTTGTTGCCAAATTTCAAGCTGATCCCAAAGAATCTGATGTCATGGTAATCAAGAGAATTCTCAGATATCTAAAGGGAACAATTGAGTATGGATTGTGGTATCCTAAGGATCTTGATTTCTCTCTTCATGCTTATACTGATGCTGATTAGGTAGGTGATGTGGATGATCGGAAGACTACTAGTGGAGGTGCATTCTTTTTAGGAAAAAGAATGGTTTCTTAGTTAAGCAAGAAATGAGAGGCAATATCTCTATCCACTGCAGAAGTAGAATATATTGCAGCAGCAAGCAGTTGCACTCAAGTATTATGGATGAATAAAATGCTAAGAGATATTAGAGTGGAGTATGAAGAACCTATCACAATCTTTTGTGACAATTCAAGTGCAATAAACATATCAAAAAATCTAGTGTTGCATTCAAAGATAAAACACATATCCATCAAGTTCCACTTGTTGAGAGAAAAGGTGAACAAGAATGAAGTCAGATTAGAGTTTGTGCCTTCAAAGGATTAGATTGCAGGCATTTTTACCAAACCTCTACCTAAGGACACTTTTGAGTATCTCAGGGAGAAGTTAGGGGTTATTACCCCTCCGGTTCTGAATAAGGTGCACTAATGTGCATCAGTTTGGTGGATTCCGTAGTCATATCTTGTGATCTAGATTGATGTTAAGAGGCTACTACTCAGGGGAGCAGTCAGTATGATTTTGAAATATGAGAAGTGGTTGCAACTATGTGCCCTTTGCCATTGATGTCAAGGGGAAGAGAAGACATGTGAAAATGAAAAGTGGTTGCTAATCAAAGGGGGAGCAGTAAAGGAAGAGAAGACATGTGAATGAATGTTGTTGATAAGGGGAGCTATGTCAGTTAGTGAGGAGACGTTCTTGTCTTGATGGTTAAAACAATTTTTCACATCATATGTTGCCATCAATGACAAAGGGGGAGATTGTTGCAAGTATGGGCCTAACCAGTGTTGTCATTGATCTCAACATACTCCTATTCCATTGATGTCAAGAATTGGATGAGTTGTGTGCTGAGGATATTGAGAAAATTAGCCCCATCAGAAATAGAGAATAGTGAAGATAGCGAAGTTCTTTGAAGAAAAGATCCATCTAGTTGAAGATCAGAGTATGCACATAAAAGGGTTTGTAGATATGTGTTTGAAGGTTCTCTAGTCAAGATTTCAGAGGTTGACATGATTTGAAGAACTTATGGCCATATGAGTAAAACTGGTTCTAACAGCTGTTCAGTAGTGACAAAGTGGCACAAACAGGTCCACTGAGATCTGATAATGCAATATCATGCTTTATAGATCTGGTGGCATGTTTGGAAAGCTGATTTAAAATTGACAACTCGATTGGCTCGTAGTCTGGAGGTCCGCAAGTGATCCTTCTAGTGTGACAGTGATGATCGGTTGTGTTGTTGAGGTTCTAGGTGAAGATGCAAATCATTACAGTAAGCAGAAGTGGTGCGGATGTTCTTGGTATATCAAGCAATCTTGTGGAGGTCTCCATATTGTGTCTAGTTTGTGTTGTTGGTCCACACTGAAGATTGAGCTCGTAATTGAAGATTTACCTTTGGGTGATGGTGTTCTTCCAATCTGACCAAATGATTGCACATGTTGTTGATGATCTTGAAGGTGTTTTGTGAAGCATGGCATTTTCCTCGAAGAAGATTGAAGTCCCAGCTATGTGTGACCGACAGTGTAGTAATGTACAAGAAGTTTTTGTAACAGGTCAAGTTGTATTTTTGCAAATTCTCTATAATAAAATAAGTGTATGTTGTGCCGACTTTGATGATCATTCTGAAGTTGATGTGATGTATAAATAAGAGTTGTGAAGTCATTTCAAAATATATCCATGTGGTCATGATGAGAAGGTGGTGAAGGAGAGGAGCGAAAAGCAGAGCAAGAGGTATTCAGCTTTAATGGAACTGACTCAAGCATAGTGAAGATGGTAACCTCCAGTTCAAGTTTGTAATACTTATTTTCTTCTATAGACAGTGTGTCTCTTGTAGGCAGTGGGCCTCTTATGAGAAGTGTGCTCGGGCAGTGAGCCCTAATTGGCAAGTGCAATTTTATTCTTCATATTCTTTTAACAGAGAATATAATCTTGGGTTAGTCACCCCATGGTTTTTCCCTTAACCAGGTTTTTCCACGTTAAAATCTTGGTGTTAGTTGTGTATAAATTTGTTTCTGCTCTTGAATTATTGCATTATGCTTCCATGATTGAATCATTGATATGCTGTTGAAATATAAGAAGGTATTGAGTGATTAAGGAACACAATTTTTGTAACAACTAATTCACCCCCCCCTCTCAGCTATTTGTCATTAAATTAACAAATAGAACCAAGCACATATCCACAAGTATACTTTTTAATATAAAGATTCCAAATCAAGAGGTAAAATTGGAATGTGTACCTACAAAGGATTAGGTTGCAAACATCTTTACAAAAGTACTTTCTAAGGATACATTTGAATATCTTACGTAGAAGTTAAGGGTTGTTTCCCCTCCTTCTAACTAGATGCACATATGATGCATCTGTATAGGGGGAACTATTCAAGGCATATTTATTATCTATAGATTGATGATGGCTACCTCTCAGGGGGAACATCTAGATAAGAGACTATGAAGGATGATAAGGATTGAATAGAAAAGGGGAGCTTGTATGTTTTATTAGCATAGAGAAATACCAGTGGCCCTTTGCCTTGATGTCAAAGGGGGAGAAAAATTTGTATATTAGGTTAGTGTTATCATTAATGACAAAGGGAGAGATTGTTGCATATGTTGTCATTGATGTCAAAAGAGTATTAATCATTGATGTTAGAAGAGAGATCAGAGGTGTTGCAATGTGGAAGGCATATTGTTGTATATGCTATTAAATGAGTGATGATCATAGGAGGAGTCAAAGTGTGATGATCGAAAGTGTTGTGATGTGAAAGACATGGTGATGAAAACTTTAGATGTTAGCAACTACAAAGATTCCGCTAAGAATTTCATAATTCAAACTTTAGATGTCAGCATAGGACCCAAATAATAGTCACTAAACTGACATTTGAAATTAGGGCAATACCTAAAATAGGGTTGGACTAGGGCACTAGTACCCACCCTACCAATTTTGCTCAATGACATTAAAGTGTAGCCCCTAGGTCCTATTGTCAAGAGACCTAAGGTTCCTCATTGAGAGTCAGAAATAACATGCAAGATGCTCTAAATGCAATTATAGGACCTGAGAACTAAACCTTAATACGAAAAAGCCCCCAGGTTACTTTTTCCAACATAACACAACATAAAATATTGTGTAAAAATTAAATTTATTGTTTATTAATGAGGTAACATTACTATAAGTTCTGATGGATTGACTAGACCTAAGGACCATGCTAGGTACATTCTGGAGATTACGAGAAACATGGTCAAGTATTCAAACTAGAATGTAATGCAAGCATAGGCATGGAGAAATTATAAAACTTGGTAATTCTTGCATTGGGTATGATGTGGATAAGGTTTGGTTTTCAAAGATTGATAATTTGATAACTAATTCATATTTCAGTCATTGGGATGATAGAAATTTTTAGAGGGGAGGCATGTTACATCCTTTTTTCTCTCTTTGTTAATTATAGACTAATAGAATAATTAGAAGAAAGAATTTAATTAAAATTGTCTTTTGATTTTAATTGAAATATTTTTTTAATGTTTAATCATTTGCAAGCTATATTGATGGTGTGTTTGTTGGAGAGATAACATTATTTATTTATTTATTTCTTCTTACTTGGGCTTAGAGATGAACATCTCGGTACTTGTTAGCCTTATACCTTAGTGGGTGACTTCCCTTCTTAAAAAAAATATTTTATTTAATAAATAAATAATTGAGAAATTGTAGTGCTATGCATTGAATTAAATTAATTCTTTTTCTCTAAATTAAAATTTTTTGTCTATGTTGCTTGAAGATACTTGTAGCTTTGTGAATCAGAAATTCAATGATTTGAATTAATTAAACTAGTAGAAGAAAGAAATTTTTTGAATTTGTGTGTCAACTAGATGCAGAGCATCTATTGGTTGAGGAAAATACATCTGTTGAATCATGCGAAGGAGGAAGGATATGGAAAAAAAAGGAGGGGGAAGAAAAAAAGTTATAGGAAATTAGGATCAGAATAGAGAAAAGAGGAGAAGAATAAAGAACTAGAACAAGAAAAAACTATGGGTTTTCAATGGCTCGAATTTGGTGAAATCATATAGTTTGGAGCTATGAAAATGACAATCCTTCCTCTGCAAGTGTCATAGTTTATTTGGGTTGATTGAAATTATAGTAAGACAACAATTGTTCTATTTAATTCTCAAAGATTAGGAATTTGGGTAAATGGGATTTAACTAGAGGAAGAAATTGCTCACTAGAAGTAAAACTTAGGAAAACCCATGATATAAAAATAGTCAAGTCTGAATAATCACATAAAAATTTCACTTTTGGTTAAAATATAGAACCCTTTTCTTTCATTAAACATTCACTCAGAATATTAGAGTTTTACTATTTTAGATAACATGTAAAATTATTTATATCATGCATTAGAGCATGCAAATAAACTTTATATTCTGGGTGTTTGAATTGCATGGAAACATTTTTTCCACATATTTAAAATTACCTATGGAGAGAAGATTTCAGAATCATTTTAATTGAAACTTGGTCTTTGTTGGGGCAACCAGGAGTAATACACACAACAAAAAAAGAATTGGTTGACCTTTAAATGCCCAAGTAATGGATGCGGGGAGGAATTTATTAGTTTCCTTTCAATAAACAAATATAAAGCAAATGAGAAAGGCTCTCTTTAGAGCCAACAAGGTGTCTCCATGAGTTGGGATAGTGCCCAACAAAGAGGAGCGAGCCTCTATAGGCCACCCTCTCTCTCTAATAAATGAAAAATACAATAAGAAGTCAGATTGCCATATTTTGGCATAGTAATAAAATGAAATTCTATTATTCTTCTATATTTTTACTTCAAAAAATAACTCTTTCATATAACATGAGTTTAAATCTGGCCATAGGGATGATTGGTTTAATTTAGTTTAATATTACCATTCTAGTTTAAGAATTTAATTTCCAATATAGAAAAATTTGAGGACTTTATTTGCTACAACATGTGAACTCAAGCTAATGTAGCAAGAAATATATTTCTATAACCATGGATAACTCTTGGAAATTTAATTATTCATACACATTTATTTATGAATACTGATTGTGATTATTACATTAGAAATGTTAATATTTTTGTTGTCAAAGGAATGGATTTGATAGTAAGGGAAAACATAATATTTTTACTTGGGTATGAGTAGTATAAATATGATGGATGTCAATTTTCCCTTGACTAAGGATTTATTAACATTAAAACACTTAAAGTATTTACATTCTATTGTATCATTTTTTCCCATTATGCTATTAAAATTTAGATATATTTGAAGAGATCAAATATTAGTTATATAATCTATGTTTTAGGCATGCATGATAGGTGAAGATGTGGATTAAATGCTTGGCCAAGCTGTATATTTAATAGGTTGTTAAGTTTTTTATGCCACTTCGATGTGTTTTAGATAAGGCATTAGTATATCTTTTCTAGATTCGGCATTAGTTAGAATGCATTTAAACACTAGGTCTTCATGGGATTTCATGCATGTTGGCCTCGAAGCCTAGTCTCTCATGATGGGTTTGGCTACTCATGTACTAGAATGGGGAATTCTATAACCTTCAAATTTTCTAGAGAAAACTGCTATAATTGGACGGGTCCTTAATTGACATGTCTTACAACATTACCTTTTGACATCCCTTTGCATCCTCTTCTGACACTTAGTGACACCTTGTCCTAGGTCCCTTTCATATATTTCTTTCAATAATCACTCTTAATCCATTTATCCCCCTTTGCACCAAATTAAATAAATCTTATTTATTTAATCTCTCTCTCTCTCTCTCTCTCTCTCTCTCTCTCTCTCTCTCTCTCTCTCTCTCTCTCTCTCTCTCTCTCTCTCTCTCTCTCTCTCTCTTCTCTCTCTCTCTCTCCTGCTCCTATTCTCCCCACTCTCCCTCTCTGTTTCCCTCTCCCCCCTCCCTCCCCCCTCCCCCCCTCCCTCTCCCCCGTCCCTTCCCACTCTCCCCTCTCTCCCTCTCTCTCCTCTCCCTCCCTATGTCCCTCCCCCTCTTTCTTCCCCTCTCCCTCACTCTCTCTCTCCTTCTCTCTCCCCTCTCCCCTCTCCCTTCGTATGTCCCCTCCCCCCTCTTTCTTCCCCTCTCCCTCACTCTCTCTCTCCCTCTCTCCCTCTCCCTCCCTATGTCCCTCCCCCTCTTTCTTCCCCTCTCCCTCACTCTCTCTCCCCTCTCTCTCCCTCTTGCTCTCCCTCTCCCTCTCTCCTTCTCCCTCTCGCTCTCCCCTTCTCTCCCTCTCCATCTATCTTTCCATCTCCCCATCTCTATCTCTTCATCTCCATCTATCCCTCCCCCTCCCTCCTCTCTCTCTCCTTGAATTCTCCCTACACCCTTCCTCTCCCTCTTCCTCCCCCTCTTCCTGTCTCCTGCTCTAATTCCCTTCTCCCTCCCTATCCCTCTCTCCCTCTCCCTCTCCCTCCCTTCTCCAGCTCTCTCCCTCTTGCCCCTCTCCCACTCCACCTCTCTTTCTCCCTTTCCTCTCCTCTCTCTCTATCCCTCTCCCCTCTCTCCCCCTCCCCTCTCCCCCCTCCCCATCTCCCTCTCTCACCTCCCCCTCACCCCCCCTCCCACTCTCTCTATCCATCTCCCCTTCCCTCTCCCCTCCCTCCCTCCCTCAATCTCCCACTCCCCACCCTCCCCCTCTCCTCTATTGCATTTAGGATAGACATGTTGGCAAGAGACACTATATGGATTCATGGTTGTTGTCATTGATGGCAACAAGGTCATCCCACATATCCGCAAGTCATAATGTGTCTTTACCGGAAGTCAGAAAAAGATTGTTGTGGTCCGGTGAACAAGAACAGAGCATGTGGCAAGGTCCGACAGATTGATCCGGATCTCTCAGAGGAAGTGTCTTGGTACAGTGCGGGATTTGGGGAAGTCAAGAGGACTACCTTGAGTGGTATATTCCAAGGATTTAGCCTCGCGTGATGGACAAGGAGAAAGATATGAATAGTTGAGTACCGGATTCCTGAGAGACAGTGAAAACAAAGGAAGAACTGACTGACAGAGCATCAGACTACTTTCCGGATGTGTTACTATTGATGATAGAGGTTGTGAAGGCCATGAATCATGTTGGCCGACATGATTAATGATATCTACAAGTATATGCTTGATCGCATTGCTTGGTGAGGAAGGATTCAGCCGACAGAACAAGGAGTTTGTAAGAAACTAGACTGTTCTGGGATGCGACTAGAAAGGTGATGAAATTACTTGTGCGGATATATATAGAGGATGGATTTAGTTGTGAAGGGTGTGATGGTGTGAAGATATATGCGAATAAGTCCAGAACAGAGCAGAAGTAGCAAAAAGGATCCGGTATGTGAAAGATAGTAGAATAAAGAACAGAGGAAAGATGAAGTGCAGCAGATCAGTGTACTGAGCCTAACCGGAAACTGAAACTCCAGCATATGCAGATGCTTCCAATCAGTTCAAGATTGTGATTCTTATCACTTTGTAGACAGTGTGTCTTCTTGTAGGCAGTGGGCCTCTTGTGAGCAGTGTGCTCGGGCAGTGAGCCCTAATTGGCAAGTGCCATTTTTGTAATCTCCTATTCTTCTAACAGAGAATAATTTTGGGTTAATCACCCCGTGGTTTTCTCCCTTAACAGGGTTTCCACGTCAAAAATACTGTGTTATGTGTTTCTTATTTCATGGTAATGTTTTTGTGTTTGATTCAATGCTGCATCAATTAATAAGAAAGTTCAATAAGGAAAATAATTAGGATAACTGATTCACCCCCCCCCCTCTCAGTTATCAACAATTGGTATCAGAGCTAAGTTCCTCCTAATAGAGCCTAACAGCTTAAGGAAGATCTGGGATTTCAAATGGATGCATATGGTTTAAGGGAGCAACTCAAGACTGCTCTTGAGGATCTTGAACAGTCAAATTCTGAAGTCAGTGAATTAAAGGAAAGACTCAAACAGGCTGATGAATTCATGAGAGAATTAAAAGACAAATTAAGTCTCTCTATGAAAAAGAGAAAGGAGCTGCTCCAACAGTTGGCAAGACAAAGTGAAGAAAGCAATACAAATGAAGAATTGACTGAGCAAACCAAGTTATGTGAAAAGTTATCAAAAGAAGTCATTATGTTAAGACATGAAATGGAATCAGGAACTATAAAGTTTACTCAAGAGATTGAAGAAAAAAGAAAGGCTGAAGACAATCTAAGACAATCTCTTAAAGAAAAATCAGAAGAATGCCACCAGATGGACAGGATTATCAGACATCTTGAATCTGATCTTGAAGATGCCAAAGATAATGAAGAAAAACTTGAGGATCAAATTGCCTCTCTCAAAAGAGACCTTCAAACAGCAAATGAATATAAAGAGAAATTCAAGATAAGTTCTGCTCAACTTGAAGTTCTTCTTGGAAGTCAAAAGAGGACAGATGACAAGTATGGTTGGGATATGAGAAAGGAGAAAGCTCCGGATCCGGTCAGAAGAATCTTGGATCAGAAAATCCAAGGAGCAGGCCTAGAAGACCTCCGGTAAGACAGCCAAATGCTCAAAGATATCCATCCTTCAATGGATACTGCCACAGCTGCAACCACTTTGGTCACAAAGCTAATCAGTGCAGAATGAGAATGAATCAGATTAATTCATCCTTCTCCGGACAGTGCTTCAACTGCAAAAGGTATGGACACAAATCCCATGAATGCAGAATTATGCAAGTAAACAAATCATTCAAAGGAAGATGCTTTACATGCAATAGAGTAGGTCATATGGCTAATCAATGCAGATCAAGAGGATATCAGTCAAATATGCAAAGAAATGTTATTTGCCAAATCTGCAATAGGTCCGGTCATAATGCTAAAGTCTGCAGAAACAAATATCAGGACAAAAGAGGTCCGGTGTATAATCAGAATCAAGACAAGGGTAAACAAAAGATGAATGCGGATGAAGTTAGGAATCAGATGAGCAAGATTTGGGTAAAGAAAAGTTCAGAGAATGTAGAGGTTGGATCCGCACCAGACTCTGGTGCTGATATTTCTTCCGGAAATTAAAAAGTGAGCTCAGGCTCAGGGGGAGACTCAAAGAAAATCCTGTTCCCCCAGCCAAACAAGTGGTGCCGGACGTGGCACAAGATGCGGATTAAAGGGTTTGCAGATATGAGTCTTGAGATACTTCAGTCAAGATTTCAGAGGTCCGCATGGAGTTATGAAGAAGCTGTGATCGATCAAATAAGACCTGTTCAGGGAGATGCTCCGGTATGACAAAGGATTACAAAAAGGTCCGGAGAGATCCGGAAGTGCACTATCTTGTTCTGCGGTTTGGACAGAATGCTTGGGATGTTCTTGTAATATGTTACCTCGATTTATTCATGATTGAAAGATCCAGATGATATTCACAGATCAGGACTAATCCGGGATACTCCAAGCTATCCAGACAAGGCAAACCGGATTAATGTAGGTGAAGCATTTATTGCAGACAGATATTAGGGTTCGCGGAGCAATATAAGGGATTTCTCAAAAGTCATTTGCTCATTCTGCACTCAAGAAGAAGCGAATAGTGGAGCTCTGCAACAAGATTCATCAAGCACACCAAGGATCTCCTGCCGAAGTCATTGCATAAAGAAATCAATCCAATCACTCCGTGCAAGTCGAAGGCGCATAAGGTATTCTCCGTTTTTCATTACCTCACTGCAAATCTTTGAAGAATGGCTACTCCAAACATAGTTAAGATCTCTGATAGACCTCGCCCCTCATTCAAGAGACATCCTTACAAATCATTGGAGGTAGATCCACTAGGAGCCTTCTCTAGTGTTCCTCATGGTGTATTGCATACGGAAGATATTAGGGTTTACATCCATGCGAATCTTGAAGACTTTGGAGAATCAAAACTAATGGATATCTATCACAAATAATTGATAGATGACTCCTTTGAGATCAAACCTCAGTATAAAGCCATCCAGGACAAACACTTTGCACAGTGCATTCATTTCCCCTGTTTTGAAGAAGATGAATGGGTCCGGTATGTACTAAGTAGAGTACATGACAACTTCCTATGGTTGAACAAGCCCTTCAAGATCACCAAGGATGCAATTAGGGCTGTAACCGGTCTGCACTCATCCGGTGGATTACCTGTTCTCAAATCTGTCAAAAATCAGACAGTCAGTGATGCAACCGGATCCAAGTTTGACAAGAGAGCTATGACAGTTGATGACATCATTGAACCGGATGTCAAATTTGCAGCTATGATAATTGGTTACAAAATCTATCATTCCAGTAGGGAAAATTCAGTACCGGGAACTGCAATCTACACAGCCTATCAGATGTTAAAGGAGAATGCAGACTATGACTTGTGCGAGCTTCTAGTAAACCAACAGTTTGAAAATCTGTAGAAGATTAAGAAGGACAAGAAAAACTCCTTCAAATATGGCAATCTGATCCTTTGCCTCTTCTTTTACTACATGAATGAGCTTCCCGGATCCAGTGGATGGGTATGGCAAAATGACAGACCGGTTGCCATTCAAATCAGAGACTATTTGCATGAACTTGGGGATGCAAAAGCAAGAAATACAGCTCTATGGGGTTACTTCAAGAACTTCCAAAGCATGATGCATGCAAGGGAAAGAATACCCCAATCCCTTGTTGAAAAATACAAAGACACAGTATGCTTCATGGTAGAAACAGATCAGTGTCTGATGGAGGCAGTGGAGCCAAGGACTGTCTGGATCATGCCTATGGGGTATGAAGTGGATGAACAGATAGTAGAGCTGTATGTTCAACACATGCTAAGCCAGCCCAAAGATCCCAAGGCAGAAAGGTTCGGAACCTTTGAGGAACTGAGTGTAAAGTTACATGTGGAACTCAGGGAACCGGAGATAAAGAGGAAGGTAAGAAAAGAAGTTGAGCATATTGCTCAAGGCCTAGGCATCTCAAAAGAGGCACTTGATGCCAGCCGGGAAAAGAGGAGGAAGGCTGAGGAAGAAGAGAAAAGTAAAGAAAGTGTTCCGGTTGAAACTCCCACCCGGACCAGATCATCAAAAAGATCTGCACCTCCCTCAACCAAAAGTTCAAAACCGGAAGTCCAGGCATCCGGTAAGAGATCCAAGACAAAAGCCACAAGGGCTTATGGAAGCCAAAAGGATGAAGAGGAAACAGAGTCAGATGAGGGAGTAAAAGAAATAAAGAAATAGAAGAAGAAAGGATCCGGTAAACCCTCCACAGGCCAAGACAAGGATGAAGTGGCGGAGGTATCTGTTGAAAGCCCACTCTATCTCTAGAGAATGTAATCAAGTCGGTCACGGTAGATGGAAACATTCAACCAATGACTGAATCTTATGATGACTTCAGTGAGGCTGACCAAAAGACTCTTCAAGAAGCCACAGTCAAATATCTGAACATATACAATAAGGCTTTCATTGAGATCATATCTCTTATTCCTAAAAGCCTAGAAAAGGAATTAGAAGTAAGAAAGAACAATGCTCATGCAAAAGATCTTGAGATCCGGGAGCAGATAGCTATTCAGCTATATCCTCAAATTGATCCCAAGACAATGAACATAATCTTCAAGGACTGCAAAGATGAGTTCAGAAGTAAGGCCAGGATGAATCAACTCATGCTTGGTGAGACTGACAAAGTGGCCCAAGAGACAGAAGAGATCCTCCGGAAGGCCTTCAAAAGGTTCAATCTCCCTGTTGTAGAGGACTTAGGTGCAGAAACAGCTACAGATTTGGAATCATCTGTTCTGGAAGAAGTGGGCCCTGAACATACAAGCATCTCTCCTCCGGTTTCCCCTACAGTCTCCGGATCCAAAGAAGAAGAGCAATTACAGGAGAAGGAAGCAGTGGTGAAAGACAAAGAGGTTGACAATTCCAAGACTGCAGAAGAAAAGAAACATTTGTCTCCGGCAAGAGACACTGCACAAACTGTTCAACAATTTTTGAGCAAAGAAACTTTAGAGATTGATGAACCGGAGCTTCTAAAAGGCCCATTCGACTTTGACTCTCTCTCTCCGGTACAAGCAATGAAGATAGCTTCATTTGCAAATGCCAAGGCAAATGAAAAACTCCTGAAGTCTCATATGGAAGACTGTGAGTTGATAGAGGCTGCTTCCGGAGTACTTGTAAAGATTATGACATCAATCCAGATAGATCCGACAGCCTCCTCTTCCGGTAATCTAAAAACCTTAGTCAGCAGTGTTGATACACATTTTGATTCTCTAGAAAAATCAGCTGAAGAAAAGGTCCGGAAGGAATTTTTGGATAAAAGATTTTCAGAAATATTAGAATTAATCTCTAAAGATAGGAAGATTGTGAGCATTGGAATAAAGAGCTTAGAGAATGCTCTTAAGGATGGCGGTGACATCTACAAATTTTGTATATCCTGGCCAAAGGCAACAGCAGCAATTGATAAGAAAATAAAAGAGGAACAGGACAAGCTACAAAGCTTATCTCAGAGTTTTGATCCTCTCTCTTCCTCCATAATAAATCAAGAATGTCAGACTATTGCAGTCTTGAATGAAATAAAGAATCTTGAGAAGGAAAGGAAGAATATCACTAACCGGATGGGAGAACTTAGAAGGATTATAATCCCTAAGTTGGAAACTATGCATGAGGCCATTAGTGATGCTCAGACCACCGCCCAAACAAAAGATCCGACAGATCTCAAGCGGGCAGAAGCTTTTGCATTTTTGTTGAGTGGTCACATTTCAATTTTGGATAGAATGAAGCAAAGTTGGGCTATAGAAATGATACAATTGCAGACATCCTTTGCAGACATTCTTCAGTATATGTGAGTATGTAAATATGCGGCTATGTATAGAAAATTTTTGAAAATTTTGGTGTGCGGACCCCACCCTTTGCCATTGATGTCAAAGGGGGAGTGAGGAGCAGTGAAAAATGAGGAATCCAACTAAGGGGGAGTTCCAGAAATTGTATATAAAGACAGAGCATCAGCAAAGGGGGAGCATAGTGAAAACACTTAGTCATTTTTCACTAAGTGTTGCCATCAATGCCAAAGGGGGAGATTGTTGGCAAGAGACACTATATGGATTCATGGTTGTTGTCATTGATGGCAACAAAGGTCATCCCACATATCCGCAAGTCATAATGTGTCTTTACCGGAAGTCAGAATAAAGATTGTTGTGGTCCGGTGAACAAGAACAGAGCATGTGGCAAGGTCCGACAGATTGATCCGGATCTCTCAGAGGAAGTGTCTTGGTGCAGTGCGGATTTGGGGAAGTCAAGAGGACTACCTTGAGTGGTATATTCCAAGGATTTAGCCTCCGGTGATGGACAAGGAGAAAGATATGAATAGTTGAGTACCGGATTCCTGAGAGACAGTGAAAACAGAGGAAGAACTGACTGACAGAGCATCAGACTACTTTCTGGATGTGTTACTATTGATGATAGAGGTTGTGAAGGCATGAATCATGTTTGGCCAACATGATTAATGATATCTACAAGTATATGCTTGATCCGCATTGCTTGGTGAGGAAGGATTCAGCCGACAGAACAAGAGTTTGTAAGAAACTAGACTGTTCCGGATGCCGACTAGAAAGGTGATGAAATTACTTGTGCGGATATATATAGAGGATGGATTTAGTTGTGAAGGGTGTGATGGTGTGAAGATATATGCAAATAAGTCTAGAACAGAGCAGAAGTAGCAAAAAGGATCCGGTATGTGAAAGATAGCAGAATAAAGAACAGAGGAAAGATGAAGTGCAGCAGATCAGTGTACTGAGCCTAACCGGAACTGAACTCCAGCATATGCAGATGCTTCCAATCAGTTCAAGATTGTGATTCTTATCACTTTGTAGACAGTGTGTCTTCTTGTAGGTAGTGGGCCTCTTGTGAGCAGTGTGCTCGGGCAGTGAGCCCTAATTGGCATGTGCCATTTTTGTAATCTCCTATTCTTCTAACAGAGAATAATTTTGGGTTAATCAACCCGTGGTTTTCTCCCTTAACAGGGTTTCCACATCAAAAATACTATGTTATGTGTTTCTTATTTCATGGTAATGTTTTTGTGTTTGATTCAATGCTGCATCAATTAATAAGAAAGTTCAATAAGGAAAATAATTAGGATAACTGATTCACTCCCCCCCTCTCAGTTATCAACAAGACAACTGAGAGGGGGGTTTGAATCAGTTGTCCAAAAATTTCTTCCAATTAATCACTTAAATCGTTTTCTTAATTCAGTAGCATAATAATAAATCAATCATTGAAACATAATGCAAGAATTCAATAGCAGAAACACATTAACACACATGACACCAAGATTTTGATGTGGAAAACCCAGTTAAGGGAAAAACAATGGGGTGACTAACCCAAGATTGTATTCTCTATTAAAAGAATAGAAAGAACAAAATGGCACATGCCAATTAGGGCTCACTGCCCGAGTACACTGCTCACAAGAGGCCCACTGCCTACAGGGGACACACTATCTACAGAATAATAAGTATTACATACTTGAACTAAAGAATAGCATCTTCACCATGCTTGAGTCAGTTCCATTTAAGCCCAATACTTCTGCTCTGTCTTTCGCTCTTCTTCTCTCTACCACACTCTCATCTCCACAAGATACTTTTGAAATGACTTTACAACTCCTTATTTATACAAGACATCGACTTAGGGATAATCATCCAAGTCGGCATACATTATAGAGCAAATACATAAAAGCAACATGAGTAATTACAAAAAGAATTCACACGGATCAACACACTGTCGGCTACACAGATTTGAGACTTCAATCTTCCTTTAGGAACACACCATTCTTCACAGAACATCTTCAAGATCATCCGTAGGATGTGTAACTCATCCGGTTGGCCAGACTTAGGAAGAACATCATCATCTGGAAGTAACTCTTCAATTACGAGCTCAATCTTCAATGCGGACCACCAACACAAACTGGACACAATCCAAGGACCTCCACAAGCTTGCCTGAATCACCAAGAATATCCACACTACTTTTGCTTGCTGAAATCATTCTCTCCTTCATCTAGAACCTCAAGAACACAGTCTGTCATCACTGTCATATTGGAATAGATGCTTGCAGACCTCCAGACCATGAACTAATTGATTTGTTAATTCACATTGACTTCCTAAACACTCCACCAAATCCGCAGAACAAGATATTTCATTTCTGGATCTCACCGGACCTATCTATGTCACTCTGTCACCTTTGAACACCTTCCAGAATTGGTTTTACTGAAGTGGCCATAACTTCTTTAGATCTTCATGCGAACCTCTGAAATCTTTACTGGATCATAATAAGACACATATCTACAAACCCTTTGATGCGTATCCTTTGATTTTCATCTTAGCTGGGATCTTTACCTCACTGTCTTCACTGTTCTTCTCTATTCCTGATTAGGACTAATTTTCTTAATATCCTCAGCATACAGCTCATTCAATCCTTATCATCAATGCAATAGGAGTCTGTTGACATCAATGACAACACCGGTTAGGCCCATACTTGCAACAATCTCCCCCTTTGTCATTGATGGCAACATATGATGTGAAAAACTATTTTAACCATTAAGACAAGAAATTCTCCTTACTGACATAACTCCCTCTATCCACAACAATCATTCACATGTCTTCTCTTCCTTTGTTTCTCACCCTTTGATCAACAACTACTTATTTTTGACATGTCTTCTCTCCCCCTTTGACATCAATGGCAAAGGGCACATACTTGCATCACTTTAGAATCATACCAGCTGCTCCCCCTAAGTAGCAGCTTCCCATCATCAATCTGGATCACAAGATATGACTGTGAGATCCACTGAATTAATGCACATCAGTGCACCTTAATTTAGAATTAGAGGTAATGACCCCTAACTTCTCCCTAAGATACTCAAAAGAGTCCTTAGGTAGAGGTTTAGTAAAAATATCTGCAATCTGATCTTTGGAAGGCACAAACTCAAATCTAACTTCATTCTTGTTCACTTGCTCTCTCAAAAAGTGAAACTTGATGGATATATGTTTAGTCTTTAAATACAACACTGGATTCTTTGATATATTTATTGCACTTGAGTTATCACAGAAGATTGTGATACGTTCCTCATAGTCCACTCTAATATCTCTTAGCATTTGCTTCATCCACAATACTTGAGTGCAACTACCTACTACTGCAATATATTCTACTTCTGCAGTGAACAAAGATATTGCCTCTTGTTTCTTGCTCAGCCAAGAAACCAATCTCTTCCCCAAAAATAATGCTCCACTAATGGTACTCTTTCGGTCATCCACATCTCCTGCCCAATCCACATATGTCTATGCATGAAGAGAGAAACCATGATCTCTAGGATACCACAAACCATACTCAACTATTCCTTTTAGATATCTAAAGATCCTCTTGATTTCCATGATATGAGATTCTCTAGGATCAGCTTGGAATCTAGCAACAAGACCAACATCATTCATAATGTCAGGTCTAGTTTGAGTGAGATACAAAAGTCCTCCAATCATTGACCTATACTTTTTCTGATTAGCCTTAGGAGAGTCATCATCTTTGCTTAATTTACATCCAGTTGTCATGGGAGTACTCATTAGTTTTGAGTCTTCCATCCCAAATTTCTTCAACAATTCTTTCACATATTTGGTCTGAGAAATGAAGATTCCTTTCTTTGTTTGAATGATTTGTAGACCCAAGAAGAAATTCATTTCCCCAAACATGGACATCTCAAATTTACTTTTCATTTGATTTGCAAAATTTTTGCACATACTATCTCTTCCTCCAAAAATAATATCATCAACAAACACTTCAACAATCAAGATATTTTCATGATCAATTTTGAAATACAAATTACTGTCAGCAGTACCTTTATTGAAACCAATCATCAAAAGATGCTTATCCAACCTTTCATACTAGGCTCTTGGGGCTTGCTTGAGTCCATACAGTGCTTTCTTTAACTTGCAGACCATATCACTATGATTAGACAATTGAAATCCATCCACTTGCTCAATGTATACTTCTTCTTCCAAGTCACCATTCAGGAAAGCAGACTTGACATCCATCTTATATACCTTGAAGGTATCAAAGGCAAGAAATAACCTGAATACTTCAATTCTTGCCACCAGAGCAAAAGTTTCTTCAAAATCAACTCCTTCTACTTGAGAGTAACCCTTGCAAACTAATCTGGCTTTGTTTCTGACTACTTCACCAACTTCATTCAGTTTGTTCCAGAAGACCCATTTGGTTCCAATTACATTCTTGTTTCTAGGTTTGGGAACAAGATCCCAAGTGTGGTTTTTCTCAATTTGCATCATCTTTTCTTCCATTGCTTTAGTCCAACTCTCATCATTGCATGCTTCATTCACTATTTTTGGTTCAATATTTGAAATCAAACAATACTCTTCTGAGTCTTGAGAAATCCTTCTTCTTGTTTGAACACCTTTTCTTTTATCACCTATGATCTAATCTTTAGAGTGATTCAATTTTACATACCTAGGAATTTTGGGACTTACTTGCACTTCTATTTCTTGCACAGGTTCATTCAAACTTATCTCTTCTTGTTGATTCATCCGATCAGTCTGAATCTAAATTTCAGAAGGGGCTTGAACTCCTTGGATCAAAACATCATTCTGATCATCTTCATCATATTCATAAAACCTTGAGGGTTTTTCAATACCTTCATCAACCTTCACATTTATACTTTCTATAATCTTTCTCAATTTCTTGTTATAACACCGGTATGCTTTGCTTTGAGTAGAATAAGCCAAGAATATTCCTTCATCACTTCTAGCATCAAATTTGCCTAGATATTCATCTCTTTTAATGTAAAATTTTCTACCAAAGACTCTAAAATACCTCACAGTGGGAGTGATGCCAAACCAAAGTTCATAAGGAGTCTTACCGGTATTGCTTCTGATATGTACTCAATTGAGAGTATAGACTACAGTGCTTATAGCTTCTCTCCAATAAATCTGAGGAACATTTTCTTCCATCGTCATGGTTCTAGATGCCTCTTGGATGGTCTGGTTCTTTCTCTCCACTACTCCATTCTACTGTGGTGTCCTTGGAGTAGACAACTATCTTTTTATCCCATGTTTCTCACAAAATTTTATGAACTCACCGGATGTGAATTCTCGACCTCTATCAGACCTCAAACATTTTATGTTCAATCTGGTTTCATTATCTACCATAGCCTTGAATATTTTGAATTTCTCCTCCGATTTCTCTTTCAGAAAAGTCACCCACATCATCTGAGAGTAATCATCAATTAATAGCATGAAGTAGCTATCACCTTGCACACTTCTGATTCTTGCTAGACCACATAGATCAGTATGAACTAAGTCCAATAATCTGGTAGAAGACTGTTCTTTACTTTTGAATGTGACTCTGCTCTGCTTACCCAATTAACATTCTTTGTACAAACTATTAGTAGGTTTCACTAGTCTTGGAAGATCTCTTACAACTTGAGTGTTTCTTATCTTGATGATATTATCAAAATTCACATGACACATTCTCCTATGCCACAACCAACTCTGATCTAATTGAACAAATAAGCAACTTTTACCAGTACCAACCAAGTGGAAGATATTACCTTTACTTTGAGTACTGGATGCAATCTCTGTTCTGAAACTTTCAAAGATCTTGCATTTTCCATTTTTGAATCAGAGATCATAGCCTTTGTCCACCAACTATCCAACACTGAGAAGATTGTGCTTTAGACCTTCAACATATAGTACATTACTGGTTTTGTTCTTTCCATCAAAAGAAATAGTTCCTCTACCTCTGATTCTGCCAGTAGAATTATCACCAAATTTTACCACTCCTCCTTCATACCTTTCCAGATCTATGAACTTATTTTTGTCTCCCGTCATATGGTGGGAGCATCCACTGTCAATGACCCAATCATCCTTTTCTTCAACTTGGGTAGTCAGAGCTCTTTCTACAATTTTATGATTGACAGATTCAGAGGGCATTGGATCTTCTTCCTTGATGGCAATAAACATCCAGTAATTTTTAGATTTGTTTGTTGTCTCTGATTCATCATCTGTTACTCCATCATCATCATCTTCATGAACATAGTAACATTTATTTTGGAACCTTGATCTATTAGGATTTGGCCTTGAAAATCTTTCCGGACACCTTGAGGTAAAATGACCAATCTTATTGCAATTAAAACATTTAAAAGGTAATTTCCCCTCATACTTACTAGATCCTCTTAGCAGTCTTTCTGCAATAAGCTCTTCAAGTTGAGCAGCTTCTGCTTCATCTTCTTCCAGGTCTTTCCTTTCTTTTTTATACCATGATAGTTTCTTTGAAGAATTCTCACCCAGATCAAACTTTTATTTTTCTTTTACAGAGGCACTAGCTTTGAATGTAGATTCAGTCTTGGGGGGGCATCTCCAAACTTGGTCAATTCAAATGCAGCTAGTTTACCAACCAATTGATCTCTTGTGATACCTAAAAAGGATTTGAATTCTTCAATAGTAGCAACCTTGTATTTGTAAGATTTAGGAAGGGATCTGAGAACTTTGCCAACAGTCTCATCTTCATCCAAGATTCCACCAGCACATCTAATGCCACAAACAAGCTCATTTACTCTTGGCATAAATGTAGTGATATTTTCATCTTCTCTCATTTTTAGGTTTTCAAATTTTCCTTTCAGACTCTATAGCTTGGCACATTTAACATACTTGTCTCCTTCATGCAGAAGTTCCAATTTTTCCCAAATCTCATAAGCAGTTTGTAGGTCAACAACATTTGTCAGCTCTGAATTAGATAAGGCATTTAGAAGAGTTTCTTTAGTCCGCAAATTATTTTCAACATATTTGATTTCATCTACGGTTCTCAGACCATTCTGTGGAGGAGTATACTTCTTTGAAGCCATGATCCAATATTGCATTCCCATACATTGCAAGTGACATTCCATGTGACTTTTCCAAAGAGTGAAATTGGTTCCATCAAACCTCAGACTATATTTCTTGTAGGATGACATCCTGGATCTCCTCAAGTAGTTAAGCTCTTTTAGAGGAACTTAGCTCTGACACCAATTGTTGGATTTAGGACAGACAACTGAGAGGGGGGGTGAATCAATTGTCTACAACTTTCTTCCAATTAATCACTTAAATCCTTTTCTTAATTCAGCAGTATAATAATAAATCAATCCTGGAAACATAATGCAACAATTCAATAGCAGAAACACATTAACACACACGACACCAAGATTTTGACGTGGAAAACCCGGTTAAGGGCAAAACCACGAGGTGACTAACATTTTAGTGAGTTTAGATTCTATCATAAGGTACAGGGTTTACTCTGTATTTAAAACATATAAATAAAAATAGGTTGCAGGTGAGTATCAAACTTACTAAGTATTTCTTGCCTTCCAGTTGGGGGTTGGAACTCCTCACCTAGTAACAACAATCCTCTGAATTTCTCTGAATACAACCTCAAATGGCTTGTATTCAGAATGACCTTCGAACCTGTAGCATTGCTACTCTTACAATCTTCCCACCACTCTTACCAAGTCCAGAATGGATATCTTTCAAGCGAAATGCCTAGAATGGTGTTATAAAGATCTATGGCAGGCTGAGCAAGGAGAACAATACTAATCTTAATGTTAACAGTAACATTATACATACACAAATACAATAAGAGCTGCTTTTCTTAACAGTAAGCAAAGAACAAATAAAACTAACCCACCGATAACCGTCATTCTAGCATTTTTTTGAATTTTTATTATTCATGCTAATCCACACATTTATTAGTTGTAATTTCCAGCAACTTATCCATCAATCTACCCTAAGGGCATCTTGATTTGGATTATTATTTTATATAGATTTTTCTTTTCCTTTCTTTTATTTATTTTTATAATTTGAAATATATAGATTTTCAAACCCTTTATACCAATTAAATTATTTAGGAAAATATTATGATTATTATTATTATGGTGCAAATTACATACCCATTGCCCTTTTCCCTTGTGTATTGGAACCACTTTGATTAGAGTGTCATGAATGTAATTACTAGTCTACAAATGGCATATTCTTACATAAACTCGACTCATGGCATCACCATATCTCAATACCATTATCATTCATCGCCCAAAATTAATCTTGCTCCCAAGTTCTCCTATCTGTCACCCTAGATCAAACTCATACGCATAGACTTGACCCCATAAGTGCCTCAAAACAAATCTAAGCATACATGGCATGTCCACTGATGACAACACAACCCAACACCCTAGGAATTCATCTCTAAATCAATATCATAACACATGCATTCATATTGAGATTCCTTAAATAGACAAAATGTGACCCAATATATCACTTGAGTGTCAAAGGGAAATAGAATAATTTAATTAATGTGATATGGGTAGGTATTGATGGTTGGGAAGCACACATAAAAGTGGGTGGGGTTTTTATAAGTGGTATTCCAAATCCTCTACATATCTCTTTGCACAATTCAATCATGAAACTTTATCTTTTTTTTACACCACATAGTCTTGGATTTTGTCAAAATCCTAAACAAGCACTAAGCCTAGACAATTCAATAAAAGAGAGGAACCCAAAAATAAAAAGAACACATCTTCTTTCAAAAATTAACTCAAAAGTTACTCATTTACTAATTCAAGTACAAAAGATTCTAATGTGATATAAATAATTTACAGTAAATTTTCTAGAGCTAAACTTAATAGGCTAACAAAATAAAGTGAAAACTATTTTTTCTTTTCCTTAAATATGACTTAGGCTAATTAAAGAAATTGCATACAATATAAATCAACCTAGATTAAATTAATGATAGATGGTGTTACATAATTTAAAAATAAATGTTATTTTAAGAAATTAATTTTAAAGGAAAGGTGTACTTAGCTCATAACCCAATGAGAAGGTAAGAATGTTGATATCTAGTAGAATCAATTTGTTATAATCTAGCAAAATGATAATCTTGGTATGCTCGTTGTCATTAAATTATGTCCACACCTAGAAAATTATGTGGGTTGAACTTGGGGCCCTAGGATATGCCCCCATAATCGGTTGCATTTATAGGATGCAAGGAATTACAAATTAACAAACCAAAGTAATAAAGATTAAATTGCCCAAACAATTAAGTCTGTGAGAAGCCATAGAAAATGGATAGATGGTCATCTAAAATATTAATGGATCATGAGAGTGGTAGAGTTCCACAAACAAGACAAGGATTTATCCCTATAGATAAAGAATCACTTAGAGTGATAAAGTTTTACATTATCTCAGAAATCCAAAGAATGGTTAGTGCATGAAAGAAATAAAAAATAGGCAATTCGAGGAGCCTAATATGATTGCTTGGTATTAAATTCACCAAAGTTATAAAACCAAAATGAGATGCAAGACATCTGCTAAAATTATAGATGAAACTCTATATAAAGTCAAGGGGATAAAGAGAAAAGGGGGTTCCTTCTTATCATATTTCTTTCTTCATTACTATGATTATCCAAATGGTCTCTTCTAGAATTTTCCTATAGGCTTCACAAGTATGAGATGTGGAGCCAAATGTTAATTGATTGTTGACCAACCTAGTTCTTCAAGAGGTTTAGGTATCTATGATTATTGTTCAATCACATCCATTATGTCACTACGAGATTGGCACCTACTATAAGAGTTCTTGGGTAGAACAATTGGTCCACTTCCTTTAGTTTGGTTGTGTGCATGTAGGAGTGAAAAGCATCAAGGAGATATTTGGTGATATAATTTCTAATTGTCTTAGATTTGGATTAGGATGATACTAATTTTTATGTTATGATGTAGCATGAATTTAACCCATGGAATATGTGATGTTTATACTATGTTATTGATTGCTAACATACAAGTGAATTCTAGGGACATTCATGCTTGTAACAATGAGATGGAATTGTATGCTTCCAATGAAATGAATACATGTTAATTATTTAAATTATATAATTTGGCTTAATTAATTAATGCTACAAGGGATATGAATATAGTTGAAAGTGAAATTCCTAAATATGAATGGACTAATTGGGTGAAATTGTTTAATGTGTCTTAATGTGTAGTCACTACTGATTTATATTAGAATTTTCTAGATAAGAAAACCCATATTATTTATCCCTATAGATAAAGAATTACTTAAGAGTGATAAAGTTTTACATTAGCTGAGAAATCCAAAGAACGGTTATTGCATGAAAGAAATAAAAAATAGGTAATTCAAGGAGCCTAATATGATAGCTTGGTATTAAATTCACCAAAGTTATAAAACCACAATGAGATTAAAGACATCTGCTAAAATTATAGAGGAAATTCTATATAAAGTCAAGGGGATAAAGAGAAAAGGGGGTTCCATCTTCCCATATTTCTTTCTTGATTCCTATGATTATCCAAATGGTCTCTTCTAGAATTTCCCTATAGGCTTCACAAGTATGAGATGAGGAGCCAAATGTTAAGTGATTGTTGACCAGCCTAGTTCTTCAAGAGGTTGAGGTATCTATATTTATTGTTTACTCACATCTATTATGTCACTACAAGATTGGAAACTACTATTAGGATTCCTGGGTAGAACAATTGGTCTACTTCCTCTAGTTTGGTTGTGTGCATGTAGGAGTGAGAAGCATCAAGGAGATATTTGATGATATAATTTCTAATTGTCTTAGATTTATATTAGCATGATACTAATTTTTATCTTAGGTTACAACATGAATTTAACCCATGGAATATGTGATGTTTATACTATGTTATTGATTGCTAATAGACAAGTGAATTCTAGGAACATTCATGCTTGTAACAATGAAATAATCTTATGGAAACAAGATTAATAATTTTTTTCTTGTTGAGTATTGAAGTATATTGTATATAATATGTAATAATTTTTAGTTGTCCTAGTTTAGCAAGCTATGTCAAAATCACAAATATGAAACTGGAGAATAAGATAAATTATAGGATAATGGTTTGAGCAGTGTTAAGATGACCTCTAGAGATTAATTTCTAGCCCCCAAGATTACTAAAGGGAAAGTCATAAATTTGTTTAGTTCTTCATGGTTATATAATAACTAAGATATCTTGCTAATGTATGGTTATGTCTATGATAGGTGAGATATCATTCTTTCTTGGACTCTAAATCACTCAATTAGATGAAGGTATCATTATCTCTCAAGCAAAGTATGTCAAGGAGATGTTAAAAAATTTTGGTATGGAAGATTGCAAACCAATGTGTACTCTAAGTATGTTAATAGGTTGTCATTTGAGTAAAGATGATGGGTCACCACAGGATGATAAGACTCTCTGTAGGTCAACAATTGGGGCCCTATTCTACTTAACAACATCAAGGCCTGGCATTATGCAAGTTGTTTGCATGGTTGCAAGGTTTCAAGCTAATCCAATTGAAACACATGTGAAGGTAGTCAAAATAATTTTTAGATATTTGAAGAGCACTCTGAATTTTGGACTATGGTATCAAAAAGGTAATGATTTTTCCTTGAGTGCATATACTAATGTTGAAATTAGGCTATCAATATTGATGATAGGCAAAGTATCAGTGGTGGAGATTTCTTTTTGAGAGATAGATTGATCTCATGGTTTAGTAAAAAACATGACTCGATTTCTTTATGAACAACAAAAGGAGAGTATATAGCTACAATATCTTATTGAACTCAAGTGTTATGTATGAAGCAAATATTGAAGGATATAAAGGTAATATATGATGAGCCCATTCCTATCCTATGTGACAATATAAGTGCCATCAATATTTCAAAGAATCCAGTGATGCACTCTAGAACCTATTGATGGTGGTTTTAGCACACAACAATGCAAGTAAGATACAAGATATCTCACCTCTCTTGAAAGGAATCCTATCCCAAAACTTCAGAATAGGATTGCCCCAAGGTTTATACTGTCAGGTCTTGACTTGTAGGAAAAATTAGTGGATATGTGCTTTGTTGTTCCAACCAAAGACACTTACATGTAATGTAGGGTTTTTGAAAGTATGACAATGATATGTATGCAGAAACCCTAAGTGACGCAGACTGTAAAGTCTAAAATTTATCAATAGCTAGGTTATGTGAATGTTTCTTGAAACCCTAAATTTAATGAATGTTTGTAAATAAAATGCAAAAGGTCTAAGGTTAGAGAGATAGATATAAAACCTAAGGAAAAATCACAATTGAATTGAATGTTGTAGATAGACAAATGCTCTTAATGAACCAATTTGTGCTTAAGCAGGTTAAGAAACCATAATGTTGTGCAAAAAATATGCAATCTTCAAAGGTAGCTTATAATTTTCAAAGAACATACATTCATCAAACACCTAATTACTAGTGCAATTTAATTACTGTTATGCAATTAAAAAAAATTCATTAACGAGATTCAGACTAACCATGCAAAGTTACAATCAGCAAGAACAAATGGCATGAACTAGAGCATTCATCAAATATCAAAGCATTCATTCACCATTGCAATTGTACTTCATCTAATTATAAATTAAAATGAACCATGAGATCTAAAGAAAGATAACACAACAACATAATTTTCAGTAACACCTGTAAAATATCTTTTGTATTGATCAATATTTTGGCAAAGTATCAACAATTCATTGTCCAATCTTAGTTACAAAGAGAGAAAATGACTACCCTTTTATAGATGGGCAACCATACCGAGTATTTGAAGGACTTAGGTTGAAATTAACTCAACACCAAGGGCTCAGATTTGATAGCATTTAATTTTGGATGGTGGGTTATTACAATCCTAGATTTGACTCTGTCCTCTAGGAAAAAGACAAGATACAACTTTACAATGCATTAGAATAGGATAAAATAGACACTTTTTGGGTTGTCTATAAAGACAAAACCCTTTTACAATGCATAAAAAAACAAAAAAAAGACACGTGACACTTTTTAGAGGAGGTGGCAGTCCAGCTATATTTGGCACTCAACTTATATGTCTATTGAGTCACCTAGCTGTTGACTATCTCCATCCAAGTTAACTTTGTTCTTTTTTGTCTCTCTATTTCTATAGGCAAGTAGGGCTTATAACGTTAGTTTGATCTCTGCTAGATCAGAATCTTTGACAAAATTGATTTTAAATTTTATAGTGTCTACTGATTGGGAAAATTTTTGATACACCACAAATTTGGACCTTTTGCTCTTCATGAAATATTTGAATAAAGCCCTCAGATCGGCAACTCTATCCTAGTCTGCTAAGCAAAATGGAAAAGAATCTCCTTCTACTACTTTACCAAGCTACTTCTTGCATTCTTCAACATGAATGGGAGAGGTGTCATCCAAATATAACTTTTTTGAGGCTCTGAAAAGATATTGAGGCTATAAATTACCTCTATTAGCTACGTCTTAGATGTTTCAGCTTCTACCTTAGCTCTATCAAAAATTGATTCCAAAGCTTTAACATCTCTAGCTAGTGCTCTGGCATCTGTAACCTATCCTTAGTCAAAATTTGCTCTTCCAACAAAACTTCTTCAGACACCTTGCTCATCATTAGTATACGAGGATGCATGTGTGAATGGTAGTCATCATAGTTCTTATAATCCTCTAACACTTCATCCCACTGGGACTTGAGAGCACAAAAATCTTTATGGATTTTAGCTATCGTTTATCACTGCATAGCCTTCTAAGTAAACTCCCCTTACCCAATCTTTGGTGACTAAACTAGTCAACCTTTATCCATCAAAATCCTCAAACTCTTCCTTGGAAAGGATAGATGGGGCTATAGTTGTTCCATCTTCAATATGAGAAGGCTTTATATCATGTATCTGATGTAAGCTCTTAACTCCTCATTCTATTCTTTGAGTTGTTTCTTTGTTATCTAATCTTTTTCAATTCTGTCCAAAATGTTTGATACTGGATCCCTGAATTCCTCAACAACTTGAGCTTTTGAGGTTGAGCCTAAGTTGAGTGTAGAAATGATATAATCTTTAGGTCAAATGTCCTCTTTATTTCCCTATGCAGGATGAACTGCAACCTCAAGAGGCTAGAGAATCTTTACATATTCTTGATTGAACCTTAGCCTTTTTTTGCTTCTTAGGCTTCTCTATCCTTGCCAAAAAGTTGTCTAAATTCAATTCCACTACATCTACCCTAGGAGGCCGATTATTTAGTCTTTGTTGTAACCAAATTGGAGCTACCAAAGAATGACTAGGGGAACCAATGTGGCTATCTCCCTTATTCAAAGAATAGGAAAGAATAATGACCTCAAAACCTATACCTTTATTTGTGTTGTCCTGATCCCCTACAATTGTTGCATCTTCCTTTGGTGGTGAGTTTGGATGACCTATTTGCTTTAAATCTTTTGTCATACTCAGCAAAATAGTGTCAATTGCAGTATCATCTATACTATCCTTAGTTGGACTATCATCTAATTCCACTATCTCTATGGTTCTTGGGTCTATCAGAAGGTTATTTGTTATATCTTCAATCACAACCTCCTCTTTTGCCACAATGATTAGCTCAACACACAATTTTTCAATCCCTTCTAATAAAGGCACTTGGGGAGAGGAAGGTGCAGGCACATCCTTTGGATCTCAGAATAGTTGAGTCAAGGAGTTATAAATTATTGACAAAGAATTTGTGGTAGAGTCAGGCAATTGCACTCGAGCTAGGTTTGCAACTGCTGCAAAACCTAGGGAAGGAGGAATATGAGGGGGAATCATAGAATAAATGATAATGCGAGTGACTAGATTGATAGGTGGCAAAGAGAAGGAAGGAGGTGAAATGATGGTGGAAATGGGAGGTAAGAAAGGGATGACAAGAGGTGAAATAGAGGGAAGAGCAGTGAATGAAGATGAGAGTGAGATGGAGGGTGAAGGTGAAGAGGGAATGGGAAGACTGATGGATGAGAAGGAAGAAGAGGATGATGAGTTGGTAGGATGAAGAAATGAAGGAAGTGAAGGAAGTGGAAAAATTGATGGAAGGCATGAAAGTGGAAGCTGGAGGAAGGGGTGATGATGGAATTACAAGAAAAATAGAGGGAGAATAGATAGTTGCAACAATTGAGGAGATATGAGGTTTGACACTAGACAACAACAAGGAAGAAGTAACATCACCAGGTTGTATAGGAATATAAGAAGTGGTAGGAAGTATTGTACTAGCAGTTGATGAATCTATCACTTGTAGATTCTACTGTCCTTTAACCTTCTTTGCTTTTGATCCTTCTCCCTTACCATTGGGCATAGCCTTTCTCTTAGAACTTCTTGTTTTTACCAGAGATCGGTTGCCCTTCTTCTGGTTCTTAGGAGGTTCCTTACATTTTCCTTTCTTATTCACAAGAGGGATGTCATCTTCTATTTCTTCACTATCCACCTCTTGGATTGCACCTCCCGTAGCCCCTTGTTCTATATCTTCTTTTGCCTCTATGGGTTCATCTTTATCATCATCATTGTCTAGATCCTGAGGTTTTGGGGTGTAAGTTAGGGCTACCCCTACTAGAGTCAATCAAGCAACCTGGTCTCTGACCCATAATCTAATATATCTGATAAGCAATTCCATTACTTCCTCTAGGGAGCTCTCCTTAGCCTCAACCCAATGTGATAGTGGGATGGGTCATCCAAATATTTCCCTCCATGCCTCTTGCCGAACCTTATCACCATCATCAATTAATTGGTCTGCTACAAAAGCAATATTGAACATTCGTATATAATTGAGTGGGATCCTTCAGCATGTTCTTCTTATAACTTCATGTTAGACTAGATAGTTTTCCTAGAAGTCCTCCAAATGTTCCTTGTGAAATAACTTCTTGCTCACATGTCTCTCTATAGTGCAAAAGGGATCAAAATGAGATCTTTCTTTGTAAAAATTCAAGTGTAGTAACTAGAGCTTAGTGTCTGAATGTTCTATTGATCTGATAGTCACACAAGAGAAAATTCCCTTTCCCAAGATGATAGGGAATTTGATGGAAGCCCTATGTAAGTGATTCAATTGTTCATGACAAGTGCATAACTACTTTGTCAACTCTAGGAGCACCACCTTGTTAGTTGGATACTTAGGTAGCTTGTAGGGTACCCCTGTGAAACCTTGAACTCTAATGTAGGTGAATTTGGGGAAATATATATACAATCTACCATGTGTTTGCACTAGATTGGCATCTTATAGAGATATTCTCCTAGACATATCTCCTTGCAACATTCTTGTAATATGCATTGTGAATGCAACATTAACTCCCTTATAGTGTACTAATCATTGGGAGATCTCCAATTGAGTATAACATTCATATACTTTCATGTACCCATCAACGTTACCTACTTCTCCCAATTTGGAAAGACCAGCATAGGCAAAATTCCTTGCCAACATATAGACCACACAGGAGGTCCATTAGAACACTCTATCTTGACTCAAGGCTACACAATCATCATGGATGTTATCACTCAAAATCTGAGCCCAATGTGTCTTCATGTCTCCTCCTATGATTTCCTCAATATAAGCAAACATCCATCCTTGGAAAGTAGAAGCAGAAGGTAACCCCATGATTTTGCTGAGGAGAGTGACCAAGTTACCTATCTCATCCTTGAGATCATTTCTGTATAATACCTAACGGAGCTTGGACATGGATGCCCTCTTTTGTTTCATACATTTCTCATTAATGACCCTTCTGCAGATATCAAGTCCTCGATCAAACATCCTCTGGTTGTCTTCTTTCCTTACTACTATCAAAGTTGGAGTAGGAGGCATGTCAAAAGCCTCTACAAGAGCCATTATAGGGAAGCTAGCTATCACTATTGATCTTGTATCTCGGTGGTAACTTTCCCCACAATCCATGATTAGCTCAGCACATTGTACTGAAGTGGGAAAAGATGCAGCCTGTGCTATTCCATTATCTCTGATCTTCTTTGCCCAATTGGTAGGATTCGGGCCAAAGATGCAAAGTTTGAACTCGTCTAAGTAAATATGGCCCAGACCGGTGTCTCCTATGTTGTTCTATGCTAAATTGATCTTGGTTACAGGAGGGATTCCTTTGAATTTGTACTTCATGTTTAAAACCCTAGAAGATAGTTGTCATGTAGGACAAAACCCTAATGAACACCCTTTCAAATTACTAGTTCATTGGTTTAAACCTATATTTCATAATTCTAAATAGTCTAAAGTTACTGAGAAATAATGTATCTAATTGTTTGCAATCGTTTGACTTCCTTTTGATTCTAAATGCAACGCTTTGGACCAAAAGTGGGGTTTTACTCCTTCACAAGATATGCTTATGTAGTGATTATAATATCTAGTAAATCCTCAATTTATTGCTCATAACCTAGATTCTTATCCCTAAGGAGGTGTAAGATATCAAAATACTAATCATTCCTTAATTAGTTCATTTTCCTAGGACATGAATTGAAGTGACTGCAATAAAAGCAGGCCTTTGCCCTATCACTGGGTACCACCATGCAATGCATTAATTGATGCTAATAAATGTTCTAAATTTATATTGAGCATAATTAAAACACTCTAATATGATGTAGTAGGTGAAATACAGACCAATATGGTTAGGTAAACTGGGCATTATGACTCAAGAGCAGGTTTTCTAGCCTTAATAGGAAAAAGAGTGACTTCATGGGTTCACTAGATAAGTGGGCTTTTATTCCCTCACAAGAGTTGTAGAGGAATCTAGCTTCACCGGATGTATCTCATCATGCAACATTTTAGCATAGTCACAAAGGGACTAATTGTTTTGTGGGGAAAGTTGACCTTGCCAAATTAGTGGGGAAAATAAAGGTCACAAGACATATCCTGTGAGGAAGAGTTTTAGAGCAAAGTGCTTTAAAAGCAATGTAAGTCTTCTTAGTAGAAGAAACTCAACCTAGAAGCTAGCAGGGAATTAGGTGACTACCAAACATGTCCATTGCAAAGTCATTTTAGCGCTAAGGGTTCTAAGTTGATGGACTAGGTGAAAGGGCCTTCATAGGATTGGCGGGGGATCCAAAGGTCACTAGACAATCTGGTGACATGAAGAATCAACACAAACCACTCTAAGGCATCCTAAAGTATAAAATAAGTCGTAATTGCTTTATGGGCTGAGCAAGGAAAATATAAGTCACTAGATCAAATCTAGAGGAGGGCAATTTCCACTCAAGTGACCTAAATGCAAAAATTTTCTAAGTGTTAAGTGCATGATGTAAATACCTTCCAATGTGCAAGGTTTCTAAAGTGTATGTGATACATCCACCAAGGTTCTAAAGTCATGCAACTATTTGACCTAGGGACAACTATGTGAAATAACACTTTAAAAAATTTATATTATAACACTCATTTGTGCCCTAATTTGAATAGACTCCGAACACATCAAACAACCTTGAAACAAAGTATCTCTCCCCCTTTTAAACATAAAACCATAATGACTAAGTTCTAAACAAACTAAATAGCTAGAAACAAGACTCAAGGTTCTACTTACATCTTTAAAACATGGCAATTCAAGTGAATAAAATTAATCAAGTAAACACAGATAAACAATGAGGTAAAATAAATGTTTTAAAACAAAATTCAAATTGATAGAATCAAATACTGACCTGTGTGTTATAAGTTAACTATGAGAACTTGTAGGTCGATGACAAAGTTTGCTTGAATTCACTCAGGAAACCAAGAAACCACTTACAAGGGATCATTTTTTATTTTCTTTGAAGTCACTAGAGCTCAAATCACCAAATAATTTAAATGTAAATGAAGAGAAACAAAAGATTCAACTATTTTAACCCCCTCTGATAGTGTCATAAATGACTCTGTCAATCAAAAGAGTGTTACACACTTGGAGTCAAAAAAGTAGGGAAAAGGCTTGGGACGAGATGTGCAGGGAAAGTGCTCATCACTGGACATGTCATTTGACAATGATATTTAGCGCTACATCCTATGGAGGGAGAAACACATGCTTACCTTCAAAGTCTGTTAAGTATAGCTTTTGGTACAGCTCTTCGGGGTCATGGGATATATCCAGTGACAACAACTTTTAGCACTTTATTTGGTGAAGTGAATTTCTATCGCAAAGTCAAGTCACATGCATTTTTAGCACTAAGTCGATTAGAACAAGTACTTAGCGCTATATCCCATGACACATGATTTTATCTCAAACTATAGTGAGGCATGATTTTAGTTCAAAAGCACTCAGGGGACCTGTTAGTGCCTACATAAACATACAGGTTTCAAGCATTTAAATATGCAGGCACCTTCCCAAAAAGTCCAAAAAATTCTAAGTCAGGGTTTCTGTCATCCTGATATTCTTGCGGGGGGTCATATTTCATATCTAACCTGATCTTCTGCCCCGGGGGGGTGATATTTCAAATATCAATCATCTTGTGAAGATCACCCTGATGTTACAACAAAGATATAGTTCACCCTGATATTCCACGGGGGGGTCATATTCTAAATATTAGGTGATCTTACAAATATCACCCTTGCCGTTGGAGATCACCCCGATGCCAACATGATGGTGACATCATCAGGATTGGTGGGGTGCATCATGTGGTCTTCAGCATGATGGTTATTATTAGCAGGTATGTTAGGGATCCCCTCGATTGTTGAAGAGGATATGAAGATGATGATGACATGGACCAGTACAGGTTGTTGAAGAGGATATGAAGATGATGATGACATGGACAAGTATAGGATGGTTCATCAGTGAGGTGTACAGTTCGAATATGCAGGAGGTTTCTTCTTCGATGCATCAGGTTGTGCCGATGAGGTTGGTCATTAGGGTGATATTTCCCAGGGGGTGACTTTTCTTATTGGGGTGATATTTCTGATAAGGGTGATATTTCACATCGGGGTGATGTGAAATATCAGGTGATGTTTCTTAGCGGGTGATGCGTCATCAGGGTGATGTGAAATATCGGGGTGATATTTCACATCAGGATATCATGCAGGAGGATGATGATGAGGTCTAAACTGGCGTCATCGGGAGAAAAATCACCGACATCCTATATGCTCACGGCCTAGTTTATAAAGTGTTGAGGAGGTCGCTGTGGGGTGAATGTGGGATAATTAGTTTCCACATGATTTGAAAAGCATGCATCTGCATCTTGGCAGGCAAATTTCTAAAGAGCACTGGTGCAGGAGCACCTACCTGACAGCTGGCCTTCATGAGGCAGTTAGTTGTTTTAGGTCTTGTTTAAGTTTCCAAGAAGGTCTGATAGACCAAATGCATGTAATAAGGTCACGCTGATCATGATAAGATCATGCTGACCAGGCTTTTGCTATTTTTAGTTAGTTGGTTATAACAGCTGTCATGCTGTAGGGTCCGGTTGGCTCTCCCAGCCGCTTGGAGAGTTCCCAGCCGCTTGGAGTCGGGTCAGTAGTACTCGTAGGATAATCTATTTAAGCATTAGATCGGTTGATATCGGATATACAGACAGATATCATCGATCGAGCTAGGTTGCAGAGAGTGAGACTGAGAGAGAGATTGATCATTGTATTGCATCTTTTGAAATCAAATAAAGTGATCCTGTTTGTGTTCATCCTCTGTTGAATTCTATTGTGTAATCAATTTGCTGGTTTGGGTGGCTTCATGGATTTACTGATCCATTCCACCGGTTGATCCGTCTGATCGGTGGAATGGCGATGTACAGTAGGTTAGTAGTTAGTTTGTTTGTTTGCATGCAGGTGTGCAGGATCGCGGTCGAAAGATGTTGAAGACCCTAGCATGGGTATGTGCTAGGTCGAGCTGATAAGATAGAGTGTCGAAGATCACCCTGAGGTTGGATCGGGTCATCCCTGGAGGATCGACGAAGTGAAATTTCGCTAAGGCTGGAAATTGGTCAAGACAGCATCATCAGGATATTTCTGCAAATATCCTGCAGCCAGGTCGGATATCATCATCCAGATAAGTGGAGGAGAGCATGATGCTTTCGATTGCATGAAGTGCAAGTGTGTCGGGGTGATCATCATCTGGAGGAGCCGAGGAGGAGTGCATCGGCATCAGGATCATCTTCTGTGAGTGCCCATCATCCGCATATCGCAAGTAGATGCGAGAGTGAAAGTTTGTTTTTTTGACTAAGTGTTGAAGAGGTCATCAGGATATTGGGTGATGTCATCGTCATCAGGATATGACGTCATCGTCATCAGGATATTGAGATATCCCCCCTACGCGAGTTCATCCTGCTGTCGTTAAGTGCTTAGGTATCGGCGGAAGTCCATGGCAGGAAGTTGTGTTAACATCATCAGGAGGTTTCGAGAGAACCGGATAAACCACATCATGATGCTGTTGCTTGTGTCGTCGGCTAGCGGAGCATCGAAGGGAAGGTGCTGAAGTGGTCGTCATCAGGATATTTGAAGCAACCGGATATTTGATATCCTGCTGACGAAGGTGGTGTCGCGTATCATGATGATGCCGCTAGTGTTTGGAGCCCGATGAACAGTGCAACAGGAGGATGTTTGCGCCCGTTGAGTATCATGATGATGATAGGCGACAGGCGGAGGAGGTGAACAGTAGTCGGCAGGAGGATAATCGTGATTGTCCGAAATATGATGATGATGCGGACAGTGTAAAGCGGAATATGATGATGATGGCGAAGATGATGATGATGAGGTTGGGCTGCAGACATCCATGCTATATGCGAAGGTTATAGTGTGGATGCCCTCTGCATCATAGTGGTATCAGAGCTCAGCAAAACATCTGGGCTGTTGTGTGTTGATTCTGTCACCGAAAGGGCAGAGGTAGAGTTGAATTGTGTGTTGTGTGTTGATTGAGAGGTTGACAAAATGCCTCCGAAAGGTAGTGGTACTGCAAGGGAATTGCAGGAAATGAAGGAGAAACATGTGAGAGAGATGAGGAAGATGAAGGAGCTTGCTGAAGCACTTCAAGCCAGGCTGACAGCCCTGGAAAAGAACAAAAAGAGGGAAGTGGCAGACAGTGAGTCTGAAGAAGATGAAGATACTGTTGAAGAGTATGAAGAGGTAGCTGAAGATCTGGATGCTGAAGACCAGAAATTTGTCAAACTGTTAAAGGCAGTACAGAGTGAAAAACCTAAGGTAAAGGTTGATGTTACCAAGTATACTGGAAGCTTGAATGAAGATGAGTTGTTGGATTGGATTGCTGCACTTGATAATCACTTTGAATGTGAAGATGTTGCTGAGGATCAGAAGGTAAAGATTGCAAAGACCAAGTTAGGAGGTCATGCTTTGGTATGGTGGGATTATGTACAATCTGAGAGAAGGAAACAAGGGAAATCTAAGATCACTTCATGGGATAAGATGGTAGCAAGGATAAAAGGTAAATTCTTGCCAAGGGATTATGAAATCTAGATGTTTAAGAAGCTGCAATTTTTAAAGCAGAAAGACAGGGATGTGAAAGCATATACTGAGGAATTTTATCTGTTAAGTATGAGATCTGGTCATCATGAGAATGAGGTAGAAAAGGTGGCTAGGTACTTGGCTGGTTTGAGGTTTAACATACAGGATGAGTTAGTTTTAGCTAACCCTAAGAATGTGGAGGATTGTTATCAAATGGCAATCAGGATTGAAGAAAAGATGAATAGAGGACATGATAACTCCATGAGAGGAAGAGGAAACAATAGGGGAAGAGGAACAACCCCTACACAAAAGCAAACCAATGAGGGTCAAGAAGACACTGGTAAAGGACAGGGACAGTCTGATTTCAGAGGTGGATGGAAAGGTAATAGAGGAAGATTTGGAGGTGGTAGAGGTTCTACTACATTTTCAGGAAAATGTTACACCTGTGGTGAGTTTGGTCATCCATCTTTCAAATGTCCAGAAAACAAAGGTTCATCATCCAGAAATGATAGAACTAGTGACAAGAGAGTACAACTTGTACAAGAAGAGAAAGTAGAAGAAAGTGCACAGAGTTCAAACAGAGGTCCTGATAATTGTGGATATCCAGAGAGTGGAGAATCATTGATGTTAAGGAGAATAAGTTTGCAGGCATCAAAGGATCTGATGCAAAGAAGAGCTCTTTTCAAGACCACATGCAAGAGCAAAGGTAAGGTATGTAAAGTTGTCATTGATACTGGTTCAACAGACAACATGGTATCTCAGGAGATGGTGGATAAACTGAAGTTGGAAAGGATTCCACATCCACACCCTTACAAGGCATCTTGGGTGAGTGATAGTCAATCACTTTTTGTCTCTGAACAGGCATATGTGGATTTCCAGATTGGAGCATATCAGGATAGAATTTTGTGTGACATTTTGCCTATGGAATGTTGTCACCTACTGTTGGGTAGACCATGGCAATTTGACAGAAGGGTACTGTATGATGGGTATGCTAATACCTACACCATCAAGAAGGATGGGAAGATTATTAAGTTGATGCCATTGCAGGCAAAAGCTGCAGTACAGAAGGCAGCCCAAATCATTTTAATGGGAAAGAAGGAATTTGTGCAGATGCCTAGAGGAGCAGGCATAAAGGCAGTTCAGGACACTGCAGGGAAAGGAGTTGTTACAGACAACAAGCTGAAGAAAGTTTCAGTTGTGACTGACAGAGGTCAGCAGCAGGTTCAGAAACAGGGGTGCAACCAACCATCAGTTGAGAGGAATGACAAGGATGTTGTCATAGTTGGGACTATTGCTTGTCCTATAAAGATTGACAGGAAGATAGAGTTGAACATTTCAGCAGTTCAAAAGGCAGTTCAGACAGAGGTTCTGGTCAGGCAACCTGACAAACACAGGGTATGTGAGAAACAGGCCTACATCAACAGGCATGAGGATTTACTTGCCAGAAAGCAAGTTACAGTTCAGAAGTCTTGGAGCAGCCAAGAGCCAGCAGAGGACAAAGCTGGAGCAGGTCAGACTATTGACAAAGCAAAGTGTAAAGGTGGAGGATTTCCACATACTAAACTCATGGGACATGAGTTCTTTTCTGTTGGGGAGTATGGTGCAGGAGCACCTACCTGACAGCTGGCCTTCATGAGGCAGTTAGTTGTTTTAGGTCTTGTTTAAGTTTCCAAGAAGGTCTGATAGACCAAATGCATGTAATAAGGTCACGCTGATCATGATAAGATCATGCTGACCAGGCTTTTGCTATTTTTAGTTAGTTGGTTATAATAGCTGTCATGCTGTAGGGTCCGGTTGGCTCTCCCAGCCGCTTGGAGAGTTCCCAGCTGCTTGGAGTCGGGTCAGTAGTACTCGTAGGATAATCTATTTAAGCATGAGATCGGTTGATATCGGATATACAGACAGATATCATCGATCAAGCTAGGTTGCAGAGAGTGAGACTGAGAGAGAGATTGATCATTGTATTGCATCTTTTGAAATCAAATAAAGTGATCCTGTTTGTGTTCATCCTCTGTTGAATTCTATTGTGTAATCGATTTGCTGGTTTGGGTGGCTTCATGGATTTACTGATCCATTCCACCGGTTGATCCGTCTGATCGGTGGAATGGCGATGTACAGTAGGTTAGTAGTTAGTTTGTTTGTTTGCATGCAGGTGTGCAGGATCGCGGTCGAAAGATGTTGAAGACCCTAGCATGGGTATGTGCTAGGTCGAGCTGATAAGATAGAGTGTCGAAGATCACCCTGAGGTTGGATCGGGTCATCCCTGGAGGATCGGCGAAGTGAAATTTCGCTAAGGCTGGAAATTGGTCAAGACAGCATCATCAGGATATTTCTGCAAATATCCTGCAGCCAGGTCAGATATCGTCATCCGGATAAGTGGAGGAGAGCATGATGCTTTCGATTGCATGAAGTGCAAGTGCGTCGGGGTGATCATCATCTGGAGGAGCCGAGGAGGAGTGCATCGGCATCAGGATCATCTTCTGTGAGTGCCCATCATCCGCATATCACGAGTAGATGCGAGAGTGAAAGTTTGTTTTTTTGACTAAGTGTTGAAGAGGTCATCAGGATATTGGGTGACGTCATCGTCATCAGGATATGACGTCATCGTCATCAGGATATTGAGATATCCCCCCTACGCGAGTTCATCCTGCTGTCGTTAAGTGCTTAGGTATCGGCGGAAGTCCGTGGCAGGAAGTTGTGTTAACATCATCAGGAGGTTTCGAGAGAACCGGATAAACCACATCATGATGCTGTTGCTTGTGTCGTCGGCTAGCGGAGCATCGAAGGGAAGGTGCTGAAGTGGTCGTCATCAGGATATTTGAAGCAACCGGATATTTGATATCCTGCTGACGAAGGTGGTGTCGCGTATCATGATGATGCCGCTAGTGTTTGGAGCCCGATGAACAGTGCAACAGGAGGATGTTTGCGCCCGTTGAGTATCATGATGATGATAGGCGACAGGCGGAGGAGGTGAACAGTAGTCGGCAGGAGGATAATCATGATTGTCTGAAATATGATGATGATGCGGACAGTGTAAAGCGGAATATGATGATGATGGCAAAGATGATGATGATGAGGTTGGGCTGCAGACATCCATGCTATATGCGAAGGTTATAGTGTGGATGCCCTCTGCATCAAGCACTGTCCACTGCATTTCTCGAGGATGTGGGTTGGTATGCCATTAATGGCAGATGTTACAGGGTATGGGCGAAGGCATGGATGGATCAGGTACCCAATTGAAGATATGAATCCCCAGGCAGTGGTGTTGGGCTCGAGATCAACCACTCCCTGTCTCCTCCTCTGCCTATTGCATTCAATGTGTTGAGCGCCATTTCTCATGATGCACTGTATCTGGCAAATTTTGAATCGCCCAGTGATTAATGCTAAGTACACCTTCCTTGTTGGATATAGTAGATGGTGTTACTCATTTGTTTTGGTGGAAGACCTAGGCATGTTTTGTGTGAATAGAAAAAAATAGGGCATTTCCTTGCTGTGAATAGAAAAAAATAGGGCATTTCCTATGCCTAGATTTAGTGGACACAGTGTGTGTGATGGGGGTGCACATATCCAAAACTTTCACAACTTTATGGAGAAAAACTCATTTAGAGATGAGGATATGTGGATGAGGTTTTTTGTTAGATCCTTTGATGCAAAAGCTAGGGATTGGTATTTGAGCTTTCCAAAGAGATCATTTGCCTGTTGGGATGAACTTGTTGACTATTTTAGAGAAGAATTTTCAAGAGAACCTGCTGATCTTGTTGTAAAGTTAATAGAAATCAGAAAACAAGATGAAGAGCCCTATACTGATTTTAGTCATAGATTTGCAGTAGCCCTTTCACAAATCCCTGAAGACTTCAGACCTGATATTTTAGCCTACATTGGCATATATTTTGAAGGTTTTGAGGAGGGCTCTAGTGCATTGTTGAGGGAATTCAAGACAACAAGTATGCAGATGGCATACAAGGTTTTAGAAAATATAGAAAAAATGAGAAATGAGCATATGTTGATTTCCCTGTCCACAGGCTTAAGTGTGAATAATGGTTGTATAGTTGCAAATGACCAAGAGATTATGGTATCATTTGAAGATAAATGTAAAAATGAAAGCATAGAGGTTGAGACTGATGTGTTTGAACATAATGCTGGTAGTAGTGCTCAACTGGATTGTTCACCAGTTGAGGATGCCAATGGAAGGATCAGTGATGACTCCCATTGCAAGATTGAGGTATCTAATTCTAAAAATAATGATGAGGTTATGGACAGCAATGAATACTTCTTTGAGTGGATTTGTGGAGATAATTGTGAGTATTGTGCTCAGGATAGAGAAGAAATAAGCAAACAGAGGAGCAGTCCCATGTTTGAATCATTACCTTTTATTCAGACACATGGAGATGATGAAGAGCAATCAGGGATTGAAACAAGTGCTAGTGCTGAGCATGATTGTCCTTTGTTTGATTGTGGTTTTGTTTATGACATACATGCTAATAATCCTCCACAAAGAGAATTCATTGGTAATGAAAATGCATGTTTTGCTGCCCATGAACCTGTGGCATACCATAATGAAGCTGAAACACTTGGGTCAACCTTTTTTGATACATATGTTGAGGAAGATTTGTTTGAGTATGGTGGGAATTTAAGCAGTGTTGTTGATATGGATTCTGCTTCTCATATTGATGAAAGAGAAACCAACATATATCATGAAGGTTATTGTAGAGAGGTGCCAAAGCCTAATCCTTTCCATTTTGATGATGCTGATGATTGTGTGCATGATGTGCACAATTATGAATTTGAAAGCTTTTTCTTTGATATACCAGCTTATGATATAATGAGCCCTGATGATCCTAGCTACATGATGGACTATCAGTGTTTTCAGTTTTCAGTCCAGCTGGGAGCTCATTTTACAATGCATATTGCTAATATAGATGATGATAAGTGCTATATGCTATATGAATATGCATTGTTTGATAAATATAGTATTCACATGTTACTTGATGTTGAAGGTTGTTTGCATAAGGATGACAGTGACAAGCTAAATAAGATGGTTGAATATGCAAATGAAAAGGGTTGTTTGTGGATGAATCATGGCATCATCTTCAGGCTTGATCCAGTGATATCAGATGAAAATAGGATATTTGATAAAGGAAAATTTTAGTTTTTCCTTTTTGGTGGCCCTAGGCCACCATGATTATTTTAAAATAATGTGTTTGTGATGCAGGTCATTGCAGCTTCATGACTCTATTGGCCAATGGATAAGGGACTGGTCTGCATCCCAGAGATCTATGGTTCTCATCATGCCTGCAAGAGGCATATGTCCCCAGACAGAGCCTATGTTAGTGCCTGCATAAACATATAGGTTTCAAGCATTTAAATATGCAGGCACCTTCCCAAAAAGTCCAAAAAATTCTAAGTTAGGGTTTATGTCATCCTAATATTCTTGCGGAGGGTCACATTTCATATATGACCTAATCTTCCACCCCGGGGGGTGATATTTCAAATATCAGTCATCTTGCAAAGATCACCCTGATGTTATAACAAAGATACAGTTCACCCTGATATTCTGCTAGGGGGGGTCATATTCTAAATATCAGGTGATCTTACGAATATCACCCTTGCTGCCAGAGATCACCCCGATGCCAACATAATGGTGAAGTCATTAGGATCGGTGGGGTGCATCATGTGGTCTTCAGCATGATGGTTATTATCAGCAGGTATGTTAGGGATCCCCCCCGATTGCTGATGAGGATATGAAGATGATGATGACATGGACAAGTACAGGAAGGTTCATCGGTGAGGTGTATAGTTCAAATATGTAGGAGGTTTCTTCTCTGATGCATTAGGTTGTGCCGATGAGGTTGGTCATCAGGGTGATATTTCCTAGGGGGTGATATTTATGATAAGGGTGATATTTCACATCGGGGTGATGTGAAATATCAGGTGATGTTTCTTAGCGGGTGATGCGGTCATCAGGGTGATGTGAAATATTAGGGTGATATTTCACATTAGGATATCATGCAGGAGGATGATGATGAGGTCTAAACTGGCATCGTCAGGAGCAAAATCACTGACATCCTATATGCTATGCTCACGGCCTAGTTTATAAAGTGTTGAGGAGGTCACTACGGGGTGAATGCGGGATAATTAGTTCCCACATGATTTGAAAAGCATGCATCTACATCTTAGCAGGAAAATTTCTAAAGAGCACTGTCCACTGCATTTCTCGAGCCGTGGGTTGGTACATCATTAATGGCAGATGTTACAGGGTATGTACGAAGGCATGGATAGATCAGGTACCTGATTGAAGATATGAATCCCTAGGCAGCGGTGCTAGGCTCGAGATCAACCACTCCCTGTCTCCTCCTCTACCTGCTGCATTCAATGTGTTGAGCGCCATTTCACATGATGCACTGTATTGGGTGAATTTTGAATCGCCCAGTGATTAATGTTGAGTACACCTTCTTTGTTGGATATAGCAGATGGTGTTACTCATTTGTTTTGGTGGAAGACCTAGGCATTTTTGTGTGAATAGAAAAAAATAGGGCATTTCCTTGCTGTTCTATCTCATTTTGGAGTTCATGAGTTGCATCATGAATGTATATTGTAGTTATTTTCAGTTTCATTGTTGTTTTATATGAGAAATGCTTCATTTCATGTCTTTACCTGTCTGTCTCCTTTGTTGCATGCCTTCCTTCTTTTGAATCTGGTTGCTAAGGGTTTCATAGATTCTAGGATACAGGTTTCTGTATTGCATGTTTAATCTGTGACTTCCATTCAAGAAGTGGATTAAATTGTCTTAGGTCAAGTATGGAGAAGGTTGTATGTCAGCAGGGATATCTACAAGTAGAGGCAACTACATACCCATTCTTAGGTGATGTTTGTAAGGAAAGCATCAATCTAACCTCTTGAAACTTGAATCCAAAATGCAAACCATTCTTTTGTATACATCTAGTTGACTCCTTGCCCTGAGATAGGTACTGGTCTGCTCCTGGGTTAGTAGTTATGACCCAAAACCCCTTGTCTTACATCCAAAACATAAAATCCATCTTTTCATGATCCCAACCTGTTAGTCTGTAGGAGTAGGATTAGGACCCCTGCATACTCTCATCCACAACTAGACAAATATGTCCAAGAATGTTGCCAACCTTGTGATGTATCATGCACATCTTGGTCCACTCATGAGAGTATTCTGCCTATTGTTGTCAAGCTAAATCTTTTTGTCATTGGGCTAGTCAATGTTACATCTTTATATATAGGGATACCCCCTTGGTGCGGTAGAACCAGAAGTGAAGGGGAGGTAGCTCATGCAACCTCCCGTGTCTGTTGGCCGAATCAACCTATGCATTGGAGCTGGCAAACCCTCTACCGATTCGGGCACTAACAAGACCCATTCTTTGGTTCAAATGCAATCAAATCTTTCCAAATTCAATGATCAAAAGACACTCATTCAGGCCAAATTGTCCAAGTACAAGATAAATCATCAAATAATTAGGACTTATTTTCTCTCAAGCAAGAATATCAAATTTTAAGACCAAGCAAAAAAAGGGCGTCTCCATTTGACAAAATGGGGCATGTGTGCAAGGCACAATAGTGTTGCAAGTATGGGCCTAAGTGGTGTTGTCATTGATGTCAACATACTCTTGTTGCAGTGAAGTCAAGAATTGGATGAGTTGTGTGCTGAGGATGTTGAGAAAATTAGCCACATCAGAAACAGAGAAGAACAGTGAAGACAGTGAAGTTTTTTTAAGAAAAGATCCCATCCAATTGAAGATCAGAGTATGTGCATCAAAGGGTTTGTAGATATGTGTCTGAAGGTTCTCTAGTCAAGATTTTAGAGGTCCACATGAAGATTTGAAGAAGTTATGGCCATATGAGTAAAACTGGTTCTGGCAGCTATTCAATAGTGACAGATTGGTACAAATAGGTCCAGTGAGATTCAGTAATGCAATATCATGCTCTGTGGATATGGTGGCATATTTGGGAAGCTGATTTGAAATTAACAACTTGATTGGCTCATAGTATCAAGGTCCACAAGTGATCCTTCTAGTGTGGCGGTGATGACTGGATGTGTTCTTAAGGTTCCGAGTGAAGATGTAAATGATTATAGTAAGCAAAAGTGGTGCAGATATTCTTGGTGATTCAAACAAGGTTGTGGAGGTCTCCAAATTGTGTCCAGTTCATGTTTTTGGTCTGCATTGAAGATTGAGCTTGTAATTGAATATTTACCTTTGGGTGATGGTGTTCTTCCCAGTGCTAGCCGACCGGATGATTTGCACATGTTGCTGATGATCTTGAAGGTGTTTTGTGAAGCATGGTGTGTTCCTCGAAGAAGATTGAAGTCCCATCTATGTGTGGCCAATAGTGTAGTAATACGCAAAAAGTTTTTGTAACAACTCAAGTTGTATTTTTGTAAATGCTCTATAATAAAATAAGTGTATGTTGTACCGACTTTGATGATCATTCCAAAGTTGATGTCATGTATAAATAAGAGTTGCGAAGTCGTTTCAAAATATATCCATGTGGTCATGATAAGAAGGTGGTGAAGGAGAGGAGCAAAAAGCATAGCAGAGGTATTGAGCTTTAATGGAACTGACTCAAGCAAAGTGAAGATGCTAACCTCCAGTTCAAGTTTATAATACTTATTTTCTTCTATAGACAGTGTGTCTCTTGTAGGTAGTGGGCCTCTTGTGAGCAGTGTGCTTGGGCAATGAGCCCTAATTGGCAAGTGCCATTTTATTCTTCATATTCTTTTAATAGAGACTATAATCTTGGGTTAGTCATCCTGTAGCTTTTCCCTTAACTGGGTTTTCCATGTTAAAATCTTGGTGTTAGTTTGTTTCTGCTCTTGAATTATTACATTATGCTTCCATGATTGAATCATTGACATATTGTTGAAATATACAAAGGTATTGAGTGATTAAGGAACATAATTTTGGTAACAACTGATTCACCCCCCTCTCAGTTCCTTGTCCTAAAATTAACAATTGGTATCAGAGCCAAGTTCCTCTAGAAGAAGTTTAACCACTTGAGGAGATCTAGGATGTCTTCCTACAAGAAGGACAGTCCAAGGTTTAATGGAATGAACTCACTCTTTGGAAAATCTGCATGGAATGTCACATACAATGTATGGGAGTTCAATATTGGAACATGACTACAAAAGAGTATATTCCTCCAAAGAATGGTCCAACAACTCTGGATGAATTTAGAAATGCTAAAGATAATCTTTGAGCTAAAGAAACCTTACTAAGTGCCTTAGCTGATACAGAGATGACAAATGTTATGGAATTAAAAACTACGTATGAAATTTGGTCAAAGCTAGAAATTATACATGAAGGAGACAAATATGTTAAATGTGCCAAGCTACAAAGTCTGAAAGGAAATTTTGAAAACCTAAAGATGAATGAAGATGAGAATATAACTACATTTATGCCAAAAGTAAATGACCTTGTTTGTGGCGTTAGATTTGCTGGTGGAACTTTGGATGAAGATGAGATTGTTTCCAAAGTTCTCAGATCCTTACCTCCTGCTTACAAACACAAGGTTGCTACTATTGAGGAATTCAGATCTTTAACAAATATTACAAGGGATCAATTGGTTGGGATGTTAGCTACATTTGAATTGGTTGAGTTTGGATATGCACTTCCCAAGACTGAATCTGCATTCAAAGCTAGTGTCTCTACAAAAGGAAAATAAAGATATGATTCGGGAGAAAGCTCCTCAAATAAATCAACATGGTATGATAAAGCAAGAAAAGATCCAGAAGAAGATGAGTCAGAAGCTGCACAACTTGAATCCATTATTGCAAAAAGAATGCCAAGAGGATCTGGTAAGTATGAAGGAAAATTGTCTTTCAAATGTTTCAATTGCAACATGATTGGTCATTTTGCCTCAAGGTGTCCAGAAAGATTTTCAAGTCCTAACCCTAATAGATCAAGATTTCAAAATAAGTGTTACTATGTTCAAGAAGATGATGATGGAGTAATAGATTATGAATCTAAGATAGGAACCAAATTTAGAAGTGACTGTGTGTTTATTGCCATCAAGGAAGAAGATCCAATGCCCATTGAATCTCCACTCTTAAGATAGAAAGGGCTCTAGTTGCTCAGGTTGAAGAAAAGGATGAATGGGTCATTGATAGTGGATGCTCTCACCATATGACTGGCGATAAGAATAAGTTCATAAACTTGGAAAGATATGAAGGTGGAGTTGTAAAATTTGGAGATAATTCTACTGGTAGAATCAAATGAAGAGGAACCATCTCTTTTGATGGAAAGAAAAAAACTAATGATGTTCTATATGTTGAAGGTGTAAAGCATAATCTTCTCAGTGTTGGGCAGTTGGTTAACAAAGGTTATGATCTCCGGTTCAAAAATAGAAAATGCAAGATCTTTGAAATCTCCGGAACTAAGATTGCATCCAAAACTCAGACAAAAGGTAGCATCTTTCACTTGGTTGGTACTGGAAAAAGTTGCTTATTTGTTCAAATTGATCAGAGTTGGTTGTGGCATAGGAGAATGCGTCATGTGAATTTTGATAATATCATTAAGATAAGCAACACCTAGGCTGTAAGAGATCTTCCAAGATTGGTGAAACCTACTAATAGCTTGTGCAAGGAATGTTAGTTAGGTAAGTAGAATAGAGTCTCATTCAAAAGTAAGGAACATTCTTCAACCAGATTGTTGGACTTGGTGCACACTGATCTATGTGGTCCGGCAAGAATCAAAAGTTTGCAAGGAGATAGATATTTCATGTTGCTGATTTATGACCACTCCCGGATGATGTGGGTGACTTTCTTAAAAGAGAAATTTGAAGCACTTGAGAAATTTGAAATATTCAAGGCAATGGTAGAAAATGAAACTGGCATAAACATAAAATGTCTCAGGTCTGATAGAGGTGGTGAATTCACATCTGGAGAGTTCATAGAATTCTGTGAGAAAAATGGGATAAAGAGACAATTATCTACTCCAAGGACTCCATAGAAAAATGAAGTAGTGGAGAGAAAGAATAGGACCATCCAGGAACATTCTAGGACCATGATGATGGAAGTAAATGTTCCTCAGATCTATTGGAGAGAAGCTGTGAGCACTATTGTTTATACTCTTAACCGGGTACAAATCAGAGGCAAGATTGATAAGACTCCTTATGAAATTTGGTTTGGCATCACTCCTATTGTGAAGTATTTTAGAGTCTTTGGTAGCAAATGCTATATCAAAAGAGATGAAGACCTTGGCAAGTTTGATGCTAAGAGTGATGAAGGAATATTCTTGGGTTATTCTACTCAAAGCAAAGCTTATCAGTTTTATAACAAGAGATTAAGAAAGATTGTGGAAAGCACAAATGTGAAGGTTGGTGAGGGTATGGAGAATCCCTCAATATTCTATGAGATTGAAGCAGATGACCAAAATGATATCTTAGACCAAGAAGAACAAGTCCAAACTCCAGTCCAAATTTAGACTGATCTGGAGAATCTAGAAATTCAAGAGGAAGAGACAGGCTTGAATGAACCTGTCCAAGAATTAGAAGTGCAAGAGAATCCCAAAACTCCTAGGTATGTAGGATTGAATCACTCTGAAGATTAGATCATAGCAGATAGAAGCAAAGGTGTTCAAACAAGAAGGAATATTGCTCAACAATCAGTGAAGTATTGTCTGATTTCAAAAGTTGAACCAAAATCAGTAAGTGAAGCATACAATGATGAAAGTTGGGTCAATGATTGGAGGACTGCTCTACCTTACTCAAAGGCTGATGAGAAAAAGTACAAGTCAATGATTGGAGGACTGCTCTACCTTACTCAAACTAGATCGAACATTATAAATGTTGTTGGTCTTGTTGCTAGATTTCAAGCTAATCCCAGAGAATCTCATGTCATGGCAATCAAGAGAATTCTTAGATATCTAAAAGGAACAATTGAGTATGGATTGTGGTATCCTAAGGATCTTGATTTCTCACTTCATGCTTATACTGATGAAGATTGGGCAGGTGATGTGGATGATCGAAAGAGTACTAGTGGAGGTGCATTCGTTTCAGGAAAAATATTGGTTTCTTGGTTAAGCAAGTAATAAGAGGCAATATCTCCATCCACTGCAGAAGTAGAATATATTGCAGATGTAGGCAGTTGGACTCAAGTATTATGGATGACGCAAATGCTAAGAGATATTAGAGTGGAGTATGAAGAACCTATCAGAATCTTTTGTGACAATTCAAGAGCAATAAACATACTAAAAAATCCGGTGTTGCATTCAAAACAAAACACATATCCATCAAGTTCCACTTTTTGAGAGAACAGGTAAACAAGAATGAAGTTAGATTTGAGTTTGTACATTCAAAGGATCAGATTGTAGACATTTTTACCAAACCTCTACCTAAGGACACTTTTAAGTATCTCAGGGAGAAGTTAGGGGTTATTATCCCTCCGGTTCTAAATTAAGGTGCAGCCTGTGCTATTCCATTTTCTTAGAATTAAGGTGCACTAATGTGCATTAGCTTGGTGGATTCCACAGTCATATCTTGTGATCCAAATTGATGTTAAGAGACTTCTACTCAGGGGGAGTAGTCAGTATAATACTGAAATATGACAAGTGGTTTCAAGTATGTGCCCTTTGCCATTGATGTCAAAGGGAGAGAGAAGACATGTGAAAAACAAAAGTGGATGATGATCAAAGGGGGAGCAGTAAAGGAAGAGAAGACATGTGAATGATTGTTGTTGATAGGGGGAGCTATGTCAGTCAATGAAGAGAAGTTCTTGTCTTGATGGTTAAAATAGTTTTCCACATCATATGTTGCCATCAATGACAAAGGGGGAGATTGTTGCAAGTATGGGGCCTAACCGGTGTTGTCATTGATGTCAACATACTCTTGTTGTATTGATGTCAAGAATTGGATGAGTTGTGTGTTGAGGATATTGAGAAAATTAGCCCCATCAGAAACAAAGAAGAACAGTGAAGACAATGAAGTTCTTTGAAGAAAAGATCCCATCTAGTTAAAGATCAAAGTATACACATCAAAGGGTTTGTAGATATATGTCTGAAGGTTCTCTAGTTAAGATTTCAGAGGTCCGCATGAAGATTTGAAGAAGTTATGGCCATATGAGTAAAACTGGTTCTAGCAACTATTCAGTAGTGACAGAGTGGCACAAACATGTCTAGTGAGATCTGATAATGCAATATCATGATTTACAGATTTGGTGGCATGTTTGTGAAGCTAATTTAAAATTGACAACTCAATTGGCTCATAGTTTGGAAGTCCACAAGTGATCCTTCTAGTGTGATAGTGATGATCGGCTGTGTTGTTGAGGTTATGGGTGAAGATGCAAATGATTATAGTAAGCAGAAGTGGTGCAGATGTTCTTGGTGATTCAAGAAATCTTGTAGAAGTCTCTAGATTGTGTCCAGTTTGTGTTGTTGGTCCGCATTGAAGATTGAGCTCATAATTGAAGATTTACCTTTGGGTGATGGTGTTCTTCCCAATCTTGGCCGACTAGATGATTTACACATGTTGTTGATGATCTTGAAGGTGTTTTGTGAAGCATGGCATTTTCCTCGAAGAAGATTGAAGTCCCAGCTATGTTTGGCCGATAGTGTAGTAATGCGCAAGAAGTTTTTCTAACAGGTCAAGTTGTATTTTTGAAAATGCTCTATAGTAAAATAAGTGTATGTTGTGCCAACTTTGATGATCATTCCAAAGTTGATGTCATGTATAAATAAGAGTTGTGAAGTTGTTTCAAAAGGTATCCATGTGGTCATGATGAGAAGGTGGTGAAGGAGAGGAATGAAAAGTAGAGCAGAGGTATTGAGCTTTAATGGAACTGACTCAAGCATAGTGAAGATGCTAACCTCAAGTTCAAGTTTGTAATACTTATTTTCTTCTATAGATAGTGTGTCTCTTGTAGGCAGTGGGCCTCTTATGGGAAGTGCTCAGGCAGTGAACCCTAATTGGCAAGTGCAATTTTATTCTTCATATTCTTTTAACAGAGAGTATAATCTTGGGTTAGTCACCCCATGGTTTTTCCCTTAACCGGGTTTTCCACGTTAAAATCTTGGTGTTATTTGTGTTAAATTTGTTTCTTCTCTTGAATTATTGCATTATGCTTCCATGATTGAATCATTGATATGCTGTTGAAATATAAGAAGGTATCAAGTGATTAAGGAACATAATTTTGGTAACAACTATTTCACCACCCACCTCTCAGTTGTTTGTCCTTAAATTAATAAATAGAACCAAGCACATATCCATCAAGTATCACTTTTTAAGAGAAAAGGTTGCAAATCAAGAGGTAAAATTGGAATGTGTACCTACAAAGGATTAGGTTGAAAACATCTTTACAAAGGTACTTTCTAAGGACACATTTGAATATCTTACGTAGAAGTTAAGGGTTGTTTCCCCTCCTAACTAGATGCAGATATGATGCATCTATCTGGGGGGAATAGTTCAAGGCATATTTATTATCTATAGATAGATGATGGCTACCTCTTAGGGGGAACATCTAGATAAGAGACTATGAAGGATGATAAGGATTGAATAGAAAAGGGGAGCTTGTATGTTTTATTAGTATAGAGAAATACTAGTGGCCCTTTGTCCTTGATGTAAAAGGGGGAGAAAAATTTGTATATTAGGTTAGTGTTATCATTAATGACAAAGGGAGAGATTGTTGCATATGTTGTCACTGATGACAAAAGAGTATTAATCATTGATTTTAGAAGAGCAATCAGAGGTGTTGTGATGTGGAAGGCATATTGTTTTAGATGCAATTAAATGAGTGATGATCATAGGAGCAGTCAAAGAGTGATGATTGGAAGTGTTGTGATGTGAAAGACATGGTGATGAAAAACTTTAGATGTTAGCAACTACAAAGATTCCTACTAAGAATTTCATAATGCAAACTTTAGATGTCAGCATAGGACCCAAATAATAGTCACTAAACCCACATTTGAAATTAGGGCAGACCTAAAATAGGTTTGGACTAGGGCGCTAGTGCCCAAGTCCACCCTACCATTTTTTCTCAATGATCATTACAGTGCAACCCCCTAGGTCCTATTTGTCAAGAGACCTAAGGGTTTCCTCATTAAGAGTCAGAAATAACATGCAAGATGCTCTAAATGCAAGTATAGGACCTCAGAGCTAAACCTTATTAGGAAAAAGCCCCCAAGGTTGCTTTTTCCAACATAACACAAATAAAATATTGTGTAAAAATTAAATTTATTGTTTATTAATGAGCTAACATTACTGTAAGGTCTGATGGATGACTAGACCTAAGGACCATGCTACCTACATTCTAGAGATTACCAAAAACATGGTCAAGTATTCAAACTAGAAATGTAATGCAAGCATAGGCATGGAGAAATTATAAAACTTGGTAATTCTTGCATTGGGTATGATGTGGAATAAGGTTTGGTTTTGAAAGATTGATAATTTGATAACTACTTCATATTTTACTCATTGGGATGATGAAAATTTTGAGAGAGGAGGGATGTCACATCCTTTTTTCTCTCTTTGTTAATTAAAGACTAATAGAATAATTAGAAGAAAGAATTTAATTAAAAATTGTCTTTTGATTTTAATTGAAATGTTTTTTTAATGTTTAATCATTTGCAAGCTATATTGATGGTGTGTTTTGTTGGAGAGATAACAGTATTTGTTTATTTATTTCTTCCTACTTGGGCTTAGAGATGTACATTTCGGTACTTGTTAGCCTTATGCCTTAGTGGGTGACTTCCCTTAAAAAAAATATTTGATTTAATAAATAAATAATTGAGAAATTGTAGTGCTTTTGTGAATTGGAAATTCATTGATTTGAATTAATTAAACTAGTAGAAGAAAGAATTTTCTGAATTTGTGTGTCAATTGGATGCAGAGCCATCTGTTGGTTTGAGGAAAATACATCTGTTGAAACATGAGATGGAGGAAGCAGATGGTAAAAAAAGGAGGGGGACGAAAAAAAGTTATAGGAAATTAGGATCAGAATAGAGAAAAGAGGAAAAGAATTGGGAAATGGAACAAGAAAAAACTATGGGTTTTTAGTGGCTTGGATTTGGTGAAATCATATAGTTTGGAGGTATGAAAATGACAATCCTTCCTCTGCAAGTGTCACAATTTATTTGGGTTGATTGAAATTATAGTAAGATGACAGTTATTCTATTTTAAGTTTTAATTCAAAGGTTAGTTTTATTAAAATCCAATTTAATTCTCAAAAGATTTAGAATTTGGGTAAATAGGATTTAACTAAAGGAAAGAAATGGACCTCACTAGCAGTAAAACTTAGGAAAACCCATGTTAGAAAAATAGTCAAGTTCTGAATAATCCCATAAAAATCTCACTTTTGGTTAAAATATAGAACCCTTTTATTTCATCAAACATTCACTCAAAATATTAGAGTTTTACTATTTAAGATAACATGTAAAATTATTTATATCATGCATTAGAGCATGCACATAAACTTTATATTATGGGTGTTTGAATTGCATGGAAACATTTTTTCCACATATTTAAAATTACCTATTGAAGAGAAGACTTCATAATCATTTTAATTGAAACTTGGTCTTTGTTGGGGCAACCAGAAGTAATACACACAATGAAAAAAGAATTGGTTGACCTTTAAATGCCCAAGTAATGGATGCAGGCAGGAATTTATTAGTTTCTTTTAGTAAACAAATATAAAGAAAATGAGAAAGGCTTTGTTTAGAGCCAGCAAGGTGTCTCCATGAGTTGGGATAGTGCCCAACAAAGAGGAGCGAGCCTCTATAGGCCACCCTCTCTCTCTAATAAAATAAAAAATACGATAAGAAGTCAGATTTGCCATATTTTGGCATGGTAATAAAATTAAATTTTATTATTCTTCTATATTTTTACTTCAAAAATTAAACTCTTTCATATAACATGAGTTTAAATCTGGCCATAGGAATGATGATTGGTTTAATTTACTTTAATATTACCATTCTAGTTTAAGAATTTAATTTCCAATATAGACAATTTGAGACTTTATTTGCTGCAAGATTGTAAACTCAAGCTAATGTAGGCAAGAAATATATTTCTATAGCCATGGATAACTCTTGGAAATTTAATTATTCATATACATTTATTTTATGAATACTGATTGTGATTATTACATTAGAAGTGTTAATATTTTGTTGTCAAAGAATGGATTTGATAGTAAGGGAAAAACATAATAATTTTTCTTGGGTATGAGTAGTATAAATATGATGGATGTCAATTTTCCCTTGACTAAGGATTTATTAACACTAAAACACTTAAAGTATTTACATTCTATTGTATCATTTTTTCCATTATGCTATTAAAATTTAGATATATTTGAAGAGATCAAATATCAGTTATATAATCTATGTTTTAGGCATGCATGATAGGTGAAGATGTGGATTAAATGCTTGGCCAAGCTATATATTCAATAGGTTGTTAAGTTTTTTATGCCACTTTGATGTGTTTTAGATAATGCATTAGTATATCTTTTATAGATTCGGCATTAGTTAGAATGCATTTAAACACTAGGTCTTCATGGGATTTCATGCATGTTGGCCTTGAAGGCCTAGGCTCTTCATGATGGGTTTGGCTACTCATGTACTAGAATGGGGAATTCTATAACTTCAAATTTTCTAGAGAAAACTGCTATAATTGGACGGATCTTTAAATTGACATGTCTTACAACATTGCCTTTCAGCATCCCTTTGCATCCTCTTCTGACACTTAGTGACACCTTGTCCTAGGTCCCTTTCATATATTTATTTCAATAATTGCTCTTATCCATTTATCCCCCTTTGCACCAAATTAAATAGATCTTATTTATTTAATCCGATTTTCCTCCCTCTTCCAATCTCTCTCTCTCTCTCTCTCTCTCTCTCTCTCTCTCTCTCTCTCTCTCTCTCTCTCTCTCTCTCTCTCTCTCTCTCCTCTCTCCTCTCCTCTCTCTCTCTCTCTTCTCTCTCTCTCTCTCTCTCTCTCCCGCTCTAACCTCTCCCTCCATATATCCCCCCCCTCTTTCTTCCCCTCTCCCTCACTCTCTCTCTCTCTCTCCTCTCTCTCCCTCTCCCTCTCCCTCCCTATGTCCCTCCCGCTCTTTCTTCCCCTCTCCCTCACTCTCTCTCTCCCTCTCTCTCCCTCTCCTTTTCCATTTCCCTCTCCCTCTCCCCTTCTCTCCCTCTCCATCTCTCTTTCCATCTCCCATCTCTATCTCTTATTTCCATCTATCCCACTCCCCCTCCCCTCCTCTCTCTCCCACCTCTCCCTACCCCTCCCTCTCCCTCATCCTCTACCTCTCCCCTCTCCTACTCTACCTCCCTTCTCCCTCCCTCTCCCTCTCTCCGTCTCCGTCTCCCCTTCTCCCACCTCTCCCCCCTCCACCTCTCTTTCTCCCTCTCCCTTTCCTCTCCTTCTCTCTCTCTATCCTCTCCCCCTCTATCCCCCTCCCTCTCTCGCTCGCTCCCCCTCCCCTCCCCATCTCCATCTCTACCCTCCCCCTCCCTCCCCCCATCCCCCTCTCTCCCTCCCCCTATCCCTCTCCCTCGCCATCTGCCTTTCCCTCCCTTCTCCCTCTCTCTCACTCTCCTTCTCCCTCACTCTCCCTTTCCCTCTCTCCCGCTTCTCCCACTTCATCCCTCCCCCTCTAACCCTCCCTTTCACTCCCATTCTCCCTCCTCTCTCCCTCCTCCCACTCTCACTCTCCCCTTCTCTCCCTCTCTCCCCCCTCCCTCTCACTCTGCCCTTCTCTCCTCTCCATCTCTCTCTCCATCTCCCCATCTCCATCTCCATCTCTGTCTCCCCCTCCCTCTCTCTCTTCACCTCTCCCTACACCTCCCTCTCCCTCTCCCTCTCCCTCTCTTCTCCCTCTCTCAGCCTCTCCCCTGTTCCCTTCCCCCTCAATTTTTCTCCCTCCCCCTATCCCCCTCTCCCACTCTCCCTCCTTCTCCCTCTCTCTCCTTCCCCCCTCTTCCCATCCACCTCTCTTTCTCCCTCTCCCTCTCTCCCCCTCCCTCCCTCCCTTAATCTCCCACTCCCCTCCCTCCCCCTCTCCCTCTCCCTCGCTATCTCCCTTTCCCTCCATTCCCCTTCTCTCTCTCTCTCTCTCTCTCTCTCACTCTCTCTCTCTCTCTCTCTCCTCTCTCTCTCTCTCTCTCTCTCTCTCTCTCTCTCTCTCTCTCTCTCTCTCTCTCCCCACTCTCCCTCTCTCCCTCTCCCTCTTCCTCCCTATTGTGAAATTGATTGTGGTTTAAAGAAGTTAAATTTTGATACAACTAATTCATCCCCCCCTCTCAGTTGTCTTGTGTCATTCAACAATTGGTATTTGAGCGAGGTTCCTTTCAAGAAAACCTAACAACTTAAGGTAGATCTAGGATGGCAAATAGGAAAGACATTCCCTAGTTCGATGGAATGGAGTATGCATAATGGAAGATACGAATGCAAAATTTCTCTTGGTTATAATATTTGGGCAATGGTTAAAGATAAATACACAATTCTTAAAGATCTAGATATTGAAGAAGAGAATAAGAATTTGAGGCTAATCACAAAGTTAAAAATGCTCTATTAAATTCCCTATCTAACACTGAAATGGCAAAAGTTGTGAAACTAGAGACAACTTATGAGTTTTGGGACAAATTAAATAATATCAATAGATGTGATGCATCTGTCAAGAAGGCCAAGTTGCAGAATTTGAAGACCACATATGAAACCATGCGAATGGGTGAAGATGAGAACATAACAATTTACTTACAAAAGATTGATGAAGTTGTCAATAGCATCAAGGGTCTTGGTGGAGAATTAAAGGATGAGAATGTCATAGATAAGATACTCAGAAGTCTTCCCAAATCTTATAGTCACAAGGTATCTGCCATTGAAGATTTGTTGGAATTGGGAAAGGTTACAAAAGATCAATTACTTGGTAAACTGACTAATTTTGAAATAAGAGAGTTTGGTACTACTAATGGCCTTGTGAAAACTGAGACTACTTTTAAGGCCAAGGAAGCAACTAAGACTGCTAAATTAGAGAAATATGTTGTGGAATTAGATGATGAAGACTTTGTAGAGCTAGAAGCCAAATTTGCAAGCATAATAAAGAGGGCCAACAAAGGAAAATTCAAAGGTAAGTTACCTTTCAAATGCTTCAGTTGTTTTAAAATTGGTCATTATTCTTCAAGATGTCCTGACAAAGCTTTGAAGATCAATGAAAGCAAAGGAAAGATAGTAGGAAAGAGTTATTGTGTTAGAGACGATGAAGGTGTAACTGATGATGAATCTAATTCTGATGATGGCAATAGTAGTGATTGCTTGTTTATTACACTTAGAGAAGAACTTGTCTATTAATCTTGCAAGCTATGTGAAGGAACAAAGTGAAGGAGAGTTGTCTACATTCCATGTTGAAAAGGAAGATCAATGGTTCATTGATAGCAGATGCTCAAACTACATGATAGGAGACAAGAGTAAGTTTGTTAAGTTTGAAAAGTATGGATGGAGACTTGTTAGGTTTGGTGATGATGTAGCTGGTAAGATTTGTGGAAAAGGATCTATTACTTTTGATGGCAAGCATAATATAGATGATGTTCTTTATGTCAAGGGCCTAAAGCATTATGTACTAAGTGTTGGACAAATGCGTGACAAAGGGTATAATCTTGTGTTCAAGGACAATGGGTGTAAAATACATAATAGCTCCAAAACCTTAATTGCTGCTAGTAACAAGACACGTGGTAATATTTATCATTTGAAAGGTGCTAAAAAGTGTTTCTTGTTGGCAAAATCAGATGAAAGTTGGTGATGGCATAGAGGAATGTGTCACAATAACTTCAATAATCTAGGAAGAATAATCACTATTCAAGCTATAAGAGATATGCCTAAGATTGTGAAGCCTACCAATGTTATATGCAAAGAATGCCAGTTTGGGAATATGACAAAGACTACTTTCAAAAGGAAAGAACATCCCTCTACCAGTTTGCTGGAGTTGGTGCATACAGACCCGTGTGGTACCATAAGAACAAGAAGTTTGCAAGGTGAAAGGCATACTCCTTATTGATGATTTTTCAAGAATGACTTGGGTTACATTCCTTAGAGAAAAAGTAGAAGCTTTAGATAAGTTCAAGGCATTCAAAGCTATAGTTGAAAATGAATTGGATTTGAGAATCAAATGCTTATGATCTGACAGAGGTGGTGAGTTTACCTCAAATGAGTTCAATGCTTTTTGTGAAGAACATGGAATAAAGAGACATTTGTCTACTCCTTGAACTCCTCAACAAAATGGAGTGGTTAAAAGGAAGAATATAACTATTCAAGAAGCTGCTAGAGCAATGATACAGGAAGCAGACCTAATGGAAGTATTGGAAAGAAGTAATACATACAGTTGTCTACATTCATAACAGAGTGCAAGTCAAAGTAGAAGAAACAAAGACACATTATGAACTATGGTATGGCAGAGCTCCTATTGTCAAAATACTTCAAAGTTTTTGGAAGTAAATGCTACATTAGAAGAGATGAAGAATTAGGGAAGTTTGATGATAGATGTGATGAAGGCATATTCCTTGGGTACTCCACTAAGAGCAAGGCTTACCGGTGCTATAACAAAATACTGAGAGAGATCATTAAGAGTGCAAATATGAAGGTAGATGAAGACATCCAACCAGATGGATATGAGTCTGATGAACCTATTGATATAGAAAAGGTTGGAAAAGGCAAAGAAAAGGAATTTTAGACTAAAGAACAAGCTCCGGAAGAAGAAGAAACTCAAGATGAGGTTCCAATAAGAACTCCTAAAACTCCAAGGTATGTGCAGAGAGATCACTCTAAAGATCAGATTATTGGTGAGAAAAGGAAAGGTGTGATGACAAGAAGAATGATTGTAGAATAACAAGTAAATCTCTATTTGCTGTCAAAAGTGGAGCCTAAAACAATAAATGAAGCATGCAATGATGAGCACTGGGTCAAGGCAATTAAAGAACTACAACAAATTGAGAAGAACATGACTTGGGAACTTGTCCCTAGGCTTACAAACAAGGATGTGATTGGAACAAAGTGGGTTTTTCTAGAACAAACTGAATGAAGTTGGAGAAGTTGTGAGAAAAAAAGTAAGAATTGTGTGTAAAGGCTACTCTCAAGTTGATATATATTTGTGTTGAATCAATCATTATTAATTTGTTTTTATCTCTATGTTGTAGGGATATGCAATCTTTATCAAACAACGATGTTGGAAGGCTTGAATGCCATTCCAGGGCTTGACTAAGGCAAGCTCCTAAACACCACAACCTCCAACCCCCATCTTTGTGATTGTAGGTGACAAGTGTTCTATGGAAGTAGAGTTGCAAGAGGCTATGACAAAGCACAAAGATCCCGTATCTGAAGGAAAAAGCATTGCAAGGGCTTGGGCACCCGGCCTGAAGTAGAAAACCTTAGTGACATTGATGTTCAGTTGTAGACAAGTTCGGGAAGTCCTTGAAGAAGTTGTCTCCTTGGGCTTGGGCACCTGCTCTTTAGCCTCAAATTTTTTATATCAAGAATCTTGAAACCTGGTATGTATCTAACTATGATTTGATATCTTTATGTGCAAGAAATTGTCAAGATTTGTTTTTTTATTTAAGATTTTGTAGAATTAGGTTTTAAGCACAATCAGGCATTAAATTTTATACATTAATCAACAAATTCCAAATTTCCCTATCATTACAAGTGACTATCAACCTATAAGTGAATCCTCTTGCAAAAGTTGTGATTCAACTCAGTTGAATCTCCTTGAATGGTATGTAGTGAAAGGAGGATCTAGGCATATTACTAAATATACCCTATTTCCACAATTGCATACATAACACAAAATATTATTTTAGTTTGTTGTACCACATTACAAATCTCACCTTGCATTGAAATTGAGAAGAATTTTTTTTAGATTGATACATTTTGAAGAAAGCATTGTTTTTTGGAGTTTGCTTTTGAGCATATACATTGATGTTATCTAGTTGCATTTGAATAGAATTGAAATAGATAAAAGATTTGTTAAGTGCATTATGTTTATTTACATTTAAACAAAACAATCTTCATTTACACAAAAAAATCAAACCCTTCTTTCACTAAATCATTCATTTCTTCTATCAGTGTATTTTGTGTGTCACTAGGGCTTGTGCACACTTTATGACCTTTGTGACCTAGTGCCCCAATTCTAACACACTTGTGAGAAGAATTTGAATAATGGGTTCTAATGTCAATTTTGACACATCAGAATCTAAATTTCTTATCAAATCACAAAACTTCCTACTTCACTTATCCTAAAGCATCAACTTCTCATGAAACCATTGACATTGATGACCTTGTTGCTTATGTTCTTGAAGCTCAAATTCAAAGGTTAGACACTAAGTTGGGTAAATTTTAACAATTTGTAAGATCAGAACATATAGATGAGGAGGTCATCCCTATCACTGAGAATCTAAGAGGCTTATTTCTTGAAGGATAAGAAGGATTGGATGTCCTACATGGCCTCACTCACATAGTGCATAACAACATTATGTTTGTAACTAGTTGTGTTGAGATCATCACTAATGTGACTTCTTCAAATCAAATCGGGACTAAAGTGTCAGCACCCATAGCGACATCCTATATTCCCACATACACTTCTTCTATTCTCACTTCAAATACACAACCAAGTAATAGTGCTACCACATGTGTTGGCTTATCTATTGAGAATCCCATTCATCATTATAGTGTCATTCCATAAAATTACATAGATTGTCCACCTAATTTTACTCCACCTACATCTAAACCTCCTATTAATGTCCAAAAAGCTAATCATATAGTGACAACAATCAATATCTAGTCCTGCCAATTCATACCAATCCTTCCCTAATTTTTCTTCTGACCGTAGCATTAACTAATTGTTGTAAAATGTGACCTCCATCCAACAACAATTAGCAAGCATAAGACACAGTCCACCTAAATCTAATATAACATCACATAATATCTGTAGCCCATTGTCTTATCCAATTCTAAGAGCTCAAATGCTCGAGAAGTTTGAAACCCCTCAT
>BSBN01001978.1:0-115537 GCA_027924645.1 Cunninghamia lanceolata
TAGATTATTCGACTTAGTTCATACTAACCTATGTGGTCTGGCAAGAATCAGAAGTGTGCAAGGTGATAGATACTTCATGTTATTGATTGATGGCCATTCCTGGATGATGTGGGTAGCTTTTCTGAAAGAGAAATCAGAAGCTCTTGAGAAATTCAAAATATTCAAGGCTATGGTAGAGAATGAGACCGGATTAAAATTAAAATGTCTGAGGTCTGATAGAGGTGGAGAATTCACATCTTGTGAGTTCATAGAATTTTGTGAGAAACATGGAATAAAAGATAGTTGTCTACTCCTAGGACTCCACAGCAGAATGGAGTAGTGGAGAGAAAGAACCGGACCATCCAAGAAGCATCTAGAACCATGATGATGGAAGTAAATGTTCCTCAGATCTACTGGAGAGAAGTTGTAAGCACTGCAGTCTATACTCTCAATCGAGTTCACATCAGAAGCAATACCGGCAAGACTCCTTATGAACTATGGTTTGGCATCACTCCCACTGTGAGGTGTTTCAGAGTCTTTGGTAGCAAATGTTACATTAAAAGAGATGAAGATCTAGGAAAATTTGATGCTAGAAGTGATGAAGGAATATTCTTGGGTTATTCTACTCAAAGCAAAGCATACCAGTGTTATAACAAGAGATTAAGGAAGATTGTAGAAAGTACAAATGTAAAGGTTGATGAAGGTATTGAAAAACCCTCAAGGTTTTATGAATATGATGAAGATGATCAAAATGATGTTTTTGTTCAAGAAGTCCAAGCTCCCTCTGAAACTCAGATTTAGACTGATCTGGTAAATCAAGAAGAAGAGATAAGTTTGAATGAACCTGTTCAAGAATCAAAAGTGCAAGAAACTCCCAGAGTTCCCAGGTATGTAAGACTAAATCACTCTGAAGATCAGATCATAGGTGATAAAAGCAAAGGTTTACAAACAAGAAGGATTGCTCAAGATTCAGAAGAATATTGTCTGAATTTAAAGATTGAACCTAAGACAGTGAATGAAGCTTGCAATGATGAAAACTGGACTAAAGCAATGGAGGAAGAGCTGATGCAAATTGAGAAAAATCACACTTGGGATCTTGTTCCCAGACCTAAAAACAAGAATGTGATTGGAACCAAATGGGTCTTCTGGAATAAACTAAATGAAAATGATGAAGTAGTCAGAAACAAAGCCAGATTGGTCCGCAAGGGTTACTCCCAAGTAGAAGGAGCTGATTTTGAAGAAACTTTTTCTCCAGTGGCAAGAATTGAAGCAGTCAGACTATTTCTTGCTTTTGCTACCTTCAAGGATTTCAAAGTATATCAGATGGATGTCAAGTATGCCTTCCTGAATGGTGACTTGGAAGAAGAAGTCTACATTGAGCAACCGGATGGATTACAATTGTCTGATCATGGTGATATGGTCTGTAAGTTGAAGAAAGCACTGTATGGACTCAAGCAAGCCCCAAGAGCCTGGTATGAAAGATTGGACAAGCATCTTTTAAAGATTGGTTTCAACAAAGGTACTACTGACAGTAATTTGTATTTCAAAATTGATCATGAAAATATCTTGATTGTTGAAGTGTTTGTTGATGATATCATTTTTAGAGGAAGAGATAGTATGTGCAAAACCTTTGCAAATCAAATGAAAAGTGAATTTGAGATGTCCATGTTTGGGGAAATGAATTTCTTCTTGGATTTGCAAATCACTCAAACAAAGAAAGGAATCTTAATTTCTCAGACAAAATATGTGAAAGAATTGTTGAATAAATTTGGGATGGAAGACTCAAAACCAATGAATACTCCCATGGCAACGAGATGTAAATTGAGCAAAGATGATGACTCTCCTAAGGCTGATCAGAAAAAGTACAGGTCAATGATTGGAGAACTATTGTATCTCACTCAAACTAGACCTGACATTATGAATGATATTGGTCTTGTTGCTAGATTCCAAGATAATCCTAGAGAATCTCATGTCATGGCAATCAAGAGGATTTTTAGGTATCTAAAAGGGATAGTTGAGTATGGATTGTGGTATCCCAGAGATCATGATTTTTCTCTTCATGTTTATACAGATGCGGATTGGGTAGGAGATGTGGATGACCAGAAGAGTACCAGTGGTGGAGCATTCTTTTTAGGGAAGAGATTGGTTTCTTGGCTGAGCAAGAAACAAGAGGCAATATCTCTATCCACTGCAGAAGCAGAATATATTGCAGCAGCAGGTAGTTGCACTCAAGTATTGTGGATGAAGCAAATGATAAGAGATATCAGAGTGGAGTATGAAGAACCTATCACAATCTTCTATGATAATTCAAGTGCAATTAACATATCAAAAAATCTGGTGTTGCACTCAAAGACTAAACATATATCCATCAATTTTCACTTTTTCAGAGAACAAGTGAACAAGAATGAAGTCAGATTAGAATTTGTGCCTTCAAAGGATCAGATTGCAGATATTTTTACTAAACCTCTACCTAAGGACTCTTTTGAGTATCTCAGGAAGAAGTTAGGGGTTATTACCCCTCTGGTTCTGAATTAAGGTGCACTGATGTGCATCAGTCCGGTAGATATCATAGTCATATCTTGTGGTCCGGATTGATGTTTGAGAAGCTGTTACTCAAGGGGAACAGCTGGTATGATTCTAAATTGATGCAAGTATGTGCCCTTTGCCATTGATGTCAAAGGGGGAGAGAAGACATGTGAAAAACAAGTAATTGCTGATAGAAAGGGGGAGCAGGAAAGGAAGAGAAGACATGTGAATGGTTGTTGTTGATAGGGGGAGTTGTGACAGTGTGGAGAAGTTCTTGTCTTGATGGTCAAAATAATTTTTCACATCATATGTTGCCATCAATAACAAAGGGGGAGATTGTTGCAAGTATGGGCCTAATCGGTGTTGTCATTGATGTCAACATACTCCTGTTGCATTGATGATAAGGATTGGATGAGCTATGTGCTGAGGATATTGAGAAAATTAGTCATAATCAGGAACAGAGAAGAGCAGTGAAGATAGTGAGGTAAAGATTCCAGCTAAGATGGAGATTAGAGGATGCACTTCAAAGGGTTTGTAGATATGTGTCTTAAGATGATCCAGTAAAGATTTCAGAGATTCACATGAAGATCTGAAGAAGTTATGGCCACTTAAGTAAAACTGGTTCTGGCAGATGTTCAGAGGTGATAGAGTGATACAGATAGGTTCGGTGAGATCCAGAAATGCAATATCATGTTCTGCGGATTTGGTGGAGTATTTAGGAAGTAAATTTGAAGTGACAACTCAATTAGTTCATGGTCTGGAGGTTCGTAAGCATCTATTCCAATATGACAGTGATGACAGACTGTGTTCTTGAGGTTCCGAATGAAGGAGAGAATGATTTCAGTAGGCAGAAGTAGTGTGGATGTTCTTGGTGATTCAGGAAAGCTTGTGGAGGTCTTTGGATCATGTCTAGTTCATGTTGGTGGTCTGCATTGAAGTTTGAGCTCGTAATTGAAGAATTACTTCCGGATGATGACGTTCTTCCTAAGTCTTGCCGACCTGATGAGTTACACATCTTGCGGATGATCTTGAAGATGTTCTATGAAGAATGCAGTATTCCTAAAAGAATAGTGAAGTCTCAGATCTATGTGGCCAACAGTGTGTTGATCCGTGTGAAGTCTTTTTGTAATAAGTAATGTTGTCTTTATGTATTTTCTCTGTAATGTATGCCGACTTGGATGATTATCCTTAAGTCGATGTCTTGTATAAATAAGGAGTTGTAAAGTCATTTCAATTGTATCTTGTGGAGATGAGAGTGTGGTAGAGAGGAGCAGAGCGAAGAGCTAGAGCAGAAGTATTGAGCTTAAATGGAACTGACTCAAGCATGGTGAAGATGCTATTCTTCAGTTCAAGTATGTAATACTTATTATTCTGTAGACAGTGTGTCTCCTGTAGGCAGTGGGCCTCTTGTGAGCAGTGTGCTCGGGTAGTGAGCCCTAATTGGCATGTGTCATTTTGTTCTTTCTATTCTTCTAACAGAGAATACAATCTTGGGTTAGTCACCCCGTGGTTTTTCCCTTAACCAGGTTTTCCACGTCAAAAATCTTTGTGTCTTATGTGTTAATATGTTTCTGCTCTTGAATTATTATATTATATTTCCATGATTGATTTATCATTATCCTGCTAAATTAAGTAAAGGATTTAAGTGATTAATTGGAAGAAAGTTTTTGGACAACTGATTCACCCCCCTCTCAGTTGTCTGTCCTAAATCCAACACATCCAACTTATCAAACAGTTATTATTGACAATGTCTTGAAACTCAACAATACCTTTACTATTCTAGCTCTTAGCAAAGCACCCCTAAAGCATTGCAAGGGGCTTGTTACAATAAAGATTCTGCCATATGGACCTAAAGTTGAACAACTCATTGTCTTTAATGTTAAAATCATCTTTACCCACAATAAGGCAACTAACAGTCTCCCAAGCTCTACATATACTATAAAACATGGTAAATTATGAGGGTTTAATGGGAAAACTCTCAAAGATGAGGTCATTTGGATACAATTTCTTTAAATGCCTAGATTTTTTAGGCACAACCTCTTGAATATTTCTCCTGACCAAGTTTTTCCAAGGCTCCTTACCATCTAAGAATTTCATTATCTACTTTGCAGCCAGAGCTACACCTTGGATCCTCAAATCCTTCAAACCAATACCCCCTCTATTTTTATCCAGATAGCACCATTCCCATTTCATAGCATGTCTCTTCTTTTTAACCCTTTCCATCCAACCATAAAAACTCCCTAACAATTGTTTGAACATTATCAATTTGATAACTAGAGAAAAACCACACAAAAGCATAGTATATTGAATATGAGGAAAGAATCTTTTAACATACTTGTATCCTCCCAACAAGGGAGAGATAATTACTGTTCCAGATCCTTATCTTCTTTTCATTTTTTTCAAACATCCAATCCCACATGGATTTAAGAGAAGGACTAGCAACAAACGAAATTCCAAGAAACCTCACCTATTTAGTGGGACCCCCCCGCCACTACTAAGAAAAATACTTGAACCAATCAAGAGGTTCTACCTTCCAACTCAAAAGCACTGATTTAGTTTCAGAAACTTTAGATCCTAAAGCTAAACCAAAAAAATTCAATATTTCTGCCATATTATCAAATTTTTCTTTCTCAAGAATAGGAAATAAAGTAGTATCATCAACAAACTGTACATTCAAAAAAATATCATTATTAGGAAGCACAGCCACTTTCATCTTACCTCCTATTAAATCAGTTCTCAATAAATAATATAATACTTCTAAAGCAATCACAAACAATAAAGGAGCTAGAGGGTGATGAGGTAAAAACAACCTCATCCTAGCATTGACCTAATTACCCCCTTTGTGCTAATAAGCTAACTCAAAATTATTCCAATTTATTAATATTATGATAAATATTGTTTATTTTTGAAAGAATAATGTATAAATCTTTGATCCTAAATTGATTGATTTTGACCACTGATGTTGACAAGGTTTTATGAAAATATCTGTTATGTCATAAGCGGGACTTGAATAAGATGGAGTGGAGGAAGTGAATATTAATGAAGATTGAAGTCAACAACATCAGAGGTCTAGGAGCACCACAAATTAAGGAAACTAATAACTAGAGACTTCATTCGCCTGCTACTCTTCCGTCCATATGGCATTTTCATTTATTTTTATGTTATTCAAAAGACACTTGAAGCATTGAAGGCTCTACTCGGAGCCCTCTTTATGGCACTAAAAAACAAACTTGTTTAAGCAATTCTATTATGTTTTTATAAGACTTTTGTCTACCTAGAAGATGGGATGTCAAATTGCATGCTAACTATTCTAAATTACACCCAAACCCAAACCTAAGGGACCTCAAGATTGAGCTATATCACTACTGTGTTCCTAATCAACTAATACACCCTGTCTAAACATATTAGTGATGATTTGCTCTATACGATATGAAACTATCCTATTCTAACTTATAATTGCACTAATGCTAGATGATGTTGAGCACTCAAATTGGCAGAATGTCTTTATATATGATGGCTTATGAAAAAATGGAGGTGAAGGCCTCAATTTATAGATTTTTGGGGATGGAATTGAAGAGCTAGGATTGAATTGGGAGATCAGTGGTTGAGATTGCTTGAGGCTCCTCAAGAAAGAAGGATTGGACAAATGGCATGATAGGATTGGATGAGAATTTTTCTCCAAGATTCAAGGGATGATCAATGAATGAGATTGCAAGCTTGAATGGATGGATGGCTAGGATTTGGTAGGTGTATGACATGTAAGGTCTCATTTATGAAAAGGTAAGGCTTGGATTTAGTGAGGAATTTTAAATTCCATGGAGAAAACAAGTGAAATTAAAAATTAGATGAATAGTGTCCAAATAGTGCCACATGTAACTTTAAATTTGCATGAATAGTGACACTTGGAGTGGGATAGAAGAAATAGGACAAGTGTACACATTTTGGAAGATTTGGCCATGCTTCCAAAGTACCACTTGTCATGTACATGGGATGACAAGTGGACTTCTAGAAACATGGGGGTTTGTAATGAGGAATTAATTAAAATTAATTCATGTGCACATGTTTCAGAAGAAAATAATGATGATTACAAAAAGTAATCAAAAGTGGACAAAATAGGAATTAAATAAATATGGTCATTTATTTAATTTTTGGAGTGTGCATTATAAACTATAGTCACAAAAATATTTAATTTTTGAACTATAGTAGAGGATTTTGATTTTTTGTGAAAAGGAAAGGTGCAGGATAAATTAATTAAATAATTAAAAATTATTTAATTGATATTTGGATCGGATAGAATGATGCAGGTGAAATAGGTTTCAATTGTGTAAGTGGATGAAAGTGGTTGTGACCATTCTCAGACATCTACATTTTGCCCCTCTTTGATATGGTGTCATAGTTGTCGCGATTGATAGTATATCAAAGAAAAAAAAATTATAAATATGCCCCAGTGGGTGGATAGGAGAGAAATGGATGACCAGGTGATGCCCCATCGGAAAGATAATTTTTTTACGATATCTTGAAAAGGGAGAAAAAGTGATGCAAACGAGGGAAAAGGAGTTTCGAGACTGAAGAGGGAAGGAAAATATGTGAAAGGGAAGAAAAAATTGGGTTGGGTAGAGGAAAATTTAGGGTTGGAGGATAGATATAGTCTAAAAGCCACAAGGCTTATTTGTCTTTTGTGATTTCCATTTGTGAGTGGAGGAGAGGAAAGTGAGAGTGAAGTGATGGCTAGCATTCCATAAGAGGAGCACCGAGTGGAGCAAGTGAGGGAGTATCTGCGACCAGTGGCGGTAGGCGACCCGATAAGTTCTCCGTACCAGCTTTGTGATTTTTGTTTTGGGTAGGTTAGATGTGGGAATTAGGGTAAATTTGGCACCGAATGGGTTTGATGGGCATGCCTAAATTGGCGCACCTAGGGTTTTCAAAGCGCCCTTTTGGGGAAGTGGTGCCTAGTTGGTTGCAGTAGGGTGCAGGGCTAAGTGAAGGGGGTCCCATCCCGTGGAGGGGTGCAGGGCTGAGCGGAGGGGCACCCATCCCATGGAGGGGCGTAGGGTCGGGTGGAGGAGCACCCATCCTATGGAGGGGTGGGTGGCCGAGAGGAGGGGTGCCCGGCCAAGGTAGGGCACAGGGTTAGGTAGACAGGCGCCTATCTTAGATAAGGGCGCGGGGGCCGGGCAGAGTAGTGCCCAACCCACAGAAGGGTTTGGGGCACTTGACTAGGGGAAGGGTGCCCGGTTGAAATCAGGGCACCTGATAAGGAAATGGGCACTCACCAAGGGAGGGGGCACCTGGGGAGAGGGGCGCCCACAAAGAGAAGGGGCACCCGCTAGGGTAAGGAGCGCCCAACTAGGAAAGCAACACCTGAATAGTTTTGGAAGGGTGGTGCACCAAAGGTTTGCCGATGGGTGCGTTGATCGACATGTCAAGGGTCAAAAAGGGGGTGCACCAAAGGCATGCCGATGGTTGGGAATAGGTGCGTCTATGTTGAGAGAGAAATTGGAATAGTGTTAAAATAGAAGCTGACATAGTGTTTTCAGGATGGTGCAGGATGATGAGTATGTACTTCAATCTCGGGAGAGATGACCACCGACGTTCGATTTGTGGGAGCAGCTAGATGACATTGACAGGTTTTTCTTGCGGATGGTGGGATTGCAATATATCACAGAGATGTAGCGCATACGTGTAGATAGGGCGGTGATGACCGCTTTAGTAGAGTGGTGGCAGACGGAGCAGTGTGCCTTCCTATTGTCGACAAGGGAGGTGACGATCATACTGGAGGATGTATGGAGGATCCTATGGATCCCCATACACGGTGAGAGAGTAGTTTATGATCATGAATGGGGAGCAACATATGTGGATCAGGTGTTCTCTCCAAGATGGGTGTCGTATGGCAGCAATGGATCAGAGATGATATACTGACGAGCGATGGATAGGAGCCTGATTGATTGGCCATATTTTTGGCAGGATTGATAGCAGGGACCTTAATCTCAGACAGGAGGTCACATGGGTTTCCAGTGGACTGGGGAGTGGTACTACTACAAATGATCAGGGATGGTGTGGCCTATACATGGGGGCCATGTGTACTGGCCCATTTATATCATCATATGGAATCATGGATGTAGTGGTGTACAGGTGTTTTGGTAGCTTGGGATGTGGTTTGACTTTGCTGCATATCTGGGCATGGGAGAACATACCAGTGACCTGATTATTGATGATGTGAGATAGGCCAAGGCATCGGCCTTTTTCTTTTGCATACAAAGGACATCTGATCCATCATCATTCAAGGGATATGAGGTACTGGAGATGGGTGATGGATGATATAGTGGAGTTTGTGTGGCGACCATGGAGAGAGGTGGAGAGGTGGTCAAATGACAACGTACAACTAGGTTATGTGATGCAGTCTCAATTTTTTATGGGGCGGACACAGTTGATTGTGGATAGACACCTGTTGTAGCGAGTACAGTGACAGTTTGGTTTGGTACAAGATGTGCCACAAGAGGATGTGATGTTTAAGTGGATACATATGGTACAGACTCTATGGGGATTGGCTCCTAATCCACAGATGGTGATAGCAAAGTTTGATGGACTCTAGCCATAGACATGGCATGCGAGACGGGAGGTAGTGGATGTGGGGACTACCCCAGTATATGATCGGTGGTGGGCTCAGCAGAGGCCAGTGAAACTCATGATTCCAGTAGGATATGTAGCACCAAGTGAGGTGATAGCAGAGGAGGAGGATGATACTGAGGATGATGGTGATGAGGATGAGGAGGATGTGGAGGAGGTGTGGGTAGAGGAGATGGAGGTAGATTGAGAGAGGGATGGTGGAGGCGATGGGGGTAGTGATGGTGATGGATCAGAGTTGGCTAGGTGACAGGATAAGATATGCCAACCACAGGCACATGTAGCCCAGCTACAAGGATAGGTCAGAGATGGGGGTTCTACAGAGTTGGTATGAGCACAAGCTTTAGTGTAGCAGCAGCAAACACAGGTAGCCCAATTACAAGCACAGGTGATACAGGCACAGGGTTTAGCGCAGAGGTATGCCCAAGAGAGAGACTAGGCCCGCTAGGCATTAGGGCCAGGGTGGGGGATATGATGTGAACTATGCAGCATCAAATAATAGAGAGTGCAAGGGAGGCTCAATACTATAGGATACTATATGAGGGGTTAGTGCCAGCAAGACAGAGAGCCACTATTAGAGTAGATCGGTGACTTCTGGATCCAGGAGGACAAGGCGGTCTGAGAGATCTGTTCAGTAGTCCTCATGTTCACAGGTAGTAGTGGCAGCATAGATGCCACCCCCATAAGGACCAGTGTAGCAGGGTATGGGGCCTCCTCTTCATAGGGGTTCAGGACTAGTCGAGTCAGAGACTTCAGGTAGGGACAGCTCCACCTAGGGGCATGATGTATATATATGTAATATTTTTTGATAGGTTCAGGACCACATTTTGTATCATGATCACACTTTCAATATATATATGAGACGAATTGTTGGATCGATGTACTATGTGTTATTGATGGATGCATTCATGGATATGCATGATCTATATGTGTGATGGTTATTTGATGTATGTTATATTATATGATGGGATGCATATGGATGTTATGTTATATGATGGGATGCATATGGATGTTATGTTAAATGTATGTGCTTATGATGGTTTTGATATGAGATGTTATGATTTGACTTCTGTTTGGATTCAGGATGGAGTGTATATGTGTTATGATGGATGTATTTATAGATTATGTATGATGTAGATATGTGGTGGATATTACATTATTTGGATTAGGTGTTAACATGTTAGTGGTGCAGAATGGTCTATGATTATGTGTGTATTTGCTATGGATGGATGATATGTTGTGTTTATGATAATGAGATGGATTATTATGGTTGGACTAACATGTTTGTGATGCAGGGTGATGTGTGAGGATGGATAAGGTGGTCATGGAGCATTGTATGAAGCGAGCCTGCACACTAATGTAAGCCATTAATAGGCCTTTTATTTGCATCGGATTATGTGGACGACATGAGGGGAGCACAACAAAAAGGGTCTCAAGGATACTTAAAAAGATACTCTCTGCCCAGGGTGTCTGCAATGGATGTGTAGGTGGTGTGAACGTGATGTGGGTGAGGTGAGTAATGCATAGGGATTGATTGGGGTTGGAGTGAGTGATCATGATACACAAATGGGTCCCTGAAAATGGTCACGGGAAGGTAGTGGGGATATTGGGTAGTAGAAAGTAGGAGATGATGGAAATGTGTGTTGATGAACCTTGGAGCAATAGTAGTGTGATGGGGTGATTAAGGTAGAGGTGGATGTGTAGGATGAAGGGATGACATCATATTGAGATATTCTACCAACAAATATTGAGTACTATTGTTGATATAGCATGGGATGCTATGCACCAGGGTATGTGGAACCAATGTGGCAAGGCATACATGCATAGGACTTGACACTGCAAACAATAGGATGAACCCATGCATGCCCATAATAGTACAACCTTGTCTAGATGAACAAGGGGGATTTGTTGAGGCATAAACCCTTAGTACACCAAAGGTATGAGGAACCTTAGATGCAAAAGGGGGATGATATGCTAGAACTAACCCTACAATTCACAAGATATGAATACTAAGATGGAGTAATGAGAACCTCCCACAAGCATGGCATACGAAAGTAATGACTATGCCCCATTCTGGATTGTTCGCCACATGCCATGATATAATGAGATCAAGACAGCTTTGAAGTAGTCCAAGAATGGTGCACAAGATAAAACTCCAAAAATCAAAAGACTGACTAACCCAAAACATACAGCCATTGTATCTCTTGCCAAAAATGGATGGAGGATTGGTGATTTTTCCCATTGTAGGAAGGATGCATCCTAGGACAAGAATCGATGATGGATTAAGATAAATTAACGATAGGTGGAGGAACACAAGCTGCTAGTTATGGAAAAGCCATGCTAATGGTGAAGGATTTTTTGTGAGAGTGTTATGCTTTGATAGGATACCTAGCAAGTGTATCATTTGTAGATCAAGTGCAATCAACAAGCTCAAAAAAGTGGGACCATCCGAGCGGGTTGGATGGGTGTATCCTATGTACCTGAGTACTGGATACTTCCTTCATATTACAAACTACCTCATACCCTGTATCCACGGGATCAATGTACATTATAATGCAAGTGGTGATGATATGTAGTTCTGGGAGACTTGATGATGTAAGGATAGGGGTTGGTTTGTGTGATTGGATGAAGTGTTGGTTGGTGGTGGTGAATGTCAGTTTTTTGATTGTACTATGGTATAAAAACCATGATTGGGGGGATGGTGAGGCAACTGTCAGTTTTCAGAGTGTACTTTGTAGCCTAACCACATGACAGGGAGGAAGAGGGATTAGCGGGATGGTGTTAGTGTAAGTGAGATTCATGTTTTTTCTGTTACTAGTTTCTATCAAAAAGATAGGAACCGTGAGGAAGGAAAGCTTAGTGGAAGGGGTGGATGGATGAGGGAAGATGTAAGTTGGTGGTTTGGGATGTTGTTTGGGATATGGGGGAGATTTTGGGAATGATGGATAATGGAAGCTCAGATGATGGATTCGTTCTAAAGCTTAGATGATGGGATCATGGGATATACTAGATAGTGTGGATGATGACGAGAAGGTGGTTTGAACAATGGATCTGGGTTGATCCTACACATGATGCCTGCAAGCAGGTTTTCATCATGGTACTTATCCAAGGCACCGCAAGAAGTGGTTTTCACCATAGGACGGATTATTTCTCTTTACTTTTTTTTTTTTTTGAATTTTTTTGTATTTTTTGGCATAGGGCATTCAGCAGACTAACTATGGAACCGTTTTAGGTAGATGATGTTCATGGGCTCATCAATCTCTTCTCCTTCAAGGGTGGAAAGACAGTATGCTCCAGATCCATACTTAGTAGTGACAATGTAGGGGGCCTAGCCAATTAGGCTCAAACTTCCCTTTCTTTTCTCATTCTGACAGATTCCTTTGATTTTCTTTTAGGACCAGTTCTCCTACTACAAACTCTCTAGTAGGGATTTTCTTGTTGTAAGATTTGTGAAGCTAGTTTTGGTATGCTTGGAGGTGATTGAGGGTGTTGAGGTGTCATTCATCCAATAGCACAAGCTATTGGAGGCGTCCAACATGGTATTCTTCATCAGTGATAACATTACACAGATATAAGTACAATGAGGGCAATTTGATCTCTATTGGCAGGATAGCTTCAGCTTCGAAGACTAGGGAATATGGTGTATCTCCTGTAGGTGTGTGGATGCTAGTGTGATAGGCCCTAAGGGCGTGATGAATGTGGAGGTGCCAATCTCAGCCAATTTCATTGACAACTTTCTTGAGGATTTTGAGTAAGGTTTTGTTAGTTGCCTCAGCTTGGCCGTTACCTTGAGGATAGTATGGAGTGGACCAATGATGTTGTATGTAGAATTGTTCACAAAGGTATCAAACATCATGGTTTTTGAAAGGTTTACCATTGTCAGTGACAATGGTAGATGGGATACCATAACGACAGATGATACGGTAAAGGATGAACTTGGTGATTTGGTTTCCAATGGTGAAAGTGAGAGGAAGGGCTTCAACCCACTTAGTGAAGTATTATGTAGCGGTGATTATGAATTTGTGTCCGTCAGAGGATGGGTGGATTTTCCCAATGAGATCTAGACCCCACTAAGAGAAAGGCCATGGTGTGGTGATAGGTTACAACGCTTGAGAGGGAGCATGGATGAGATCTCCATGCTGCTGACAGGGCTTACACTTCTTCATGTACTCACATGCATCATGTTCCATAGTAGGCCAATAATATCATGTACATAAGAGCTTCTTGGCTAGTATAATACCACTTGTGTGTGCTCCACAGATACCTGCATGGACTTCATGTAGGGCAAGGGAATTTTCTTCCGTGTTTAAACATCGAAGAAGAGTGCCATCATAGCTTTGGTGATAGAGGGTGTCGACAAGGATAATGTAGCAAGCGACTCAGAAAATAAGGGATCGTTGTTGTTTACAGGTGGATTTGGGAGGGAAGGTATGATGTTGGAGGTAGGTGTAGATATCATGATACCAGAGATTTTCTGGACCAACAATCTCACAAATGAATTCTAACTTGGCGACACAATACTCTGGCATGAGGAGTTGTTCCACAAGAAATGCACACTAATGGTTGTCGTGAGGTATATCTAGGAGGGAACCAATAGTGGCCATGGCATCAGTTGCTTTGTTATGAAGGCGGGGCACCTATTCAAATTGTATGTAGGTGAAGAATAGTTGGTATTCATCCACCATTTGTTTATAGGGTACTAGCTTGTTGTCTTTGGTGAGAAACTCATCATTTACTTGTTTGATGATCAATTGGGAGTCTCCATAGACCTATAGTTATAGAATATTCCATTGTACTTTTGTTTTGAGACCAATGATTAGAGCTTCATATTCAGCCACATTGTTTGTGCATGGGAAGGCAAGTCTGTATGCCTTGGGGATATAGTCGCCTTGCAGGGTCACCAATAGTATTCATGACCTTGAATCATGATTGGTGAAGGATCCATCAAAGTATAGTTTCTAGTTTGTTGATTCTGTCATGGTTAAGATGGACTCATCTGGAAAATCAATGGATAGTGGTTGATGATCTGTGAGGGGTGCTTCGGCTAGCTGACCTTCTACAACATGTCCTTTGATTGCTTTTTTCTCAACATACTCAATGTCAAATTTGCTCAACATAACTCATTTTGCCATGCTTCCTATGAATGAAGTCCTGGAAAGTAGGTACTTGAGAGGGTCAACTTTAAAGATGAGCTTGATAAAATGACTTAGCATGTAGTGTCATAAATTTTGGGAACAGAAAATGACATCTAGACATGCGCGTTCCATGGGGGTGTAGTTATGCTCATAGCCGACTAAGGTCCTGCTGATGTAGTATATAGACCTTTCACGGCCAGTATCATCATGTTGTACTAAAAGTGCCCCCAGTGCTACTCAAATTGCTAATATATACAATAATAGGGGTCTTCCAGGGATAGGTGCCATTAGGACCGGTGGTGAAGCTAGATATTCCTTGATGTGGTCGAATGTTTGTTGACAATTTTGATCCCATTTGAAGTGTACATCCTTGCGAAGCAAATGGGCGAAGGGCTGACATTTGTCTGCGAGTTGAGCAATGAATCTATAGATAGCCTATAATTTGCCTTGAAGACTTCAGAGTTGTTTGAGTGTATTAGGAGGTGGCATTTCTATTATAGTAGTGACTTTAGCGGGATCCACCTTGATGCCTCTATGGGAAACAATAAACCCCAAGAGTTTTCATGATGTTACGTAGAAGACACATTTTTTGGGTTCGAGGCGAAGCTTGTATTCTCTGAGACGTGTAAATATATGTCGTAAGATCTCAGGGTGTTCCTCCCTTATTCTAGATTTCCCTAAGAGATTTTCCACATAGTCTTGGAAATTATCTTGTGTAGCATGTCATGGAAGATGGTGGTCATTGATTGGATTAAACTGTGGATTAATATTGAAGATAAATTGCTCTCGTATTCTATCAAGTTGGAACATGTGTTTAGGTTGGTATTGTGTATTTTCCTCAGTTTATTCCTTAATTGTCAATTTGGGACTCGTAAGCTTATGAAGGGTGTTGTGGCAGTTTATCGAAGGGCTGAAACTAGTGAGATAAGGATGGATGCAGCTAATCACACAATCTATGTTTATTCAGAAATCTAGTTTTCAGACTTCTTGTCAAATCTATGACAGGAACTGTGTTAGGAACAGTTTGTAACAGGGACATGTTGAAATCAAATAGTAAAATAGAATTATAGTTTTCACACTAAAAATGAATTAACAGAAGATAACTAAGTATTGAACTGAAATAAAATATGCTAAACTCAATCCATGTGTATTGATACACATTAATTAACACTGATTATGATATTAAACTAGGAAATAGCAAGCACGATGATTACTACACATTAGAAGATAATATGCTACACTGATTCACCTGTAACCATAAGCACACTGATTAACATCACACTAAACCATTCCAATATAAGAAATAACAATACACTGAATAACTTCGCATTTAACACAATAATTAAGGATTACCACACAACACGCTAATACTACAGTAATTCACCAGGTAACCGAGGAAGTGGGCCATACCTTCTCTGATTATCAGGTGATGAAATAAAAGTTTACTATGTGCTAATTAATGCTCATACAAGTGATCTTTTAAATCATATTCTTCTTGGATCAAAGCAGTAACTTATAGATATATTATCGATATCAATTCCAGTCTTGACATACATATATATAGAGATTATGAACTACTAAGTTTATAGCTAACACTAATCAAAAAGCATATGACTGTTTAGGTTATTTTGGCCTGCAGCCAACAACCTTAAAAGTTACTTATAAATAGATTATAGTCTTTAATGTCATTCCAAAACAGACTTAACAACTTAGACCAAGTTTATCAAAAACAACACATGACTCATAAACAACTTTGTCCTCATTCCACTGATGCTCCTCTTGTGCCCACATGCTATCCACCTAATCATCCCCTATTATCATGAAGATAATTAGTAATTAATTTGAAGGTTTTGATATATTTATAAGTTTTTATCTTTTCTTTGTATTTTATTAAATATCCTTACTTCATTAACAAATAGTGACAGGAACAATAAGGGATCCTATAGAAATGAAAGGGTAAAGGATAATAAAAAGGTAAAAATAAGGACATATTTCACCCTCATCATTTCCCCCTAGCTTAGGGTTTTGCATGCCCTCATGCAAAAGAAAATAGGATACAAACTAGACAATTTCTGCATTGTGCTGGAAATCTCTTTGAACCACAACTATTTGAGCGCAAGCATTTCATCTTCCTGTTCCTGAATGGGAATAAGAGATGCATTGGTGGTTTTTGCTTGTTCAAGTGCTCTCCTGAGTTAATCTATCTCTGTTGCCTGTGAAGGATTAAGAGATCCTATATTTTGGACCTGCTCTTGTAGAACCTGATTTTCCTCATTCATCTTGGCTAGTGAATTGCATAGTGCTTGATTTTCTTTGGTTAACTTAGTTACTAAATTCTGCAAACCATGAGTTTCTTCATTTGTTAATAGAGGATTCTCTTCCTCATGTTCTTCTTTTGCCCCCTTTTCTATTTCTTTCCCTACCCCATTTTCTATTTCTTCCTCTGGTCCTTGTTCTGTTTCTTGATTTCTAGAGGAAGGAATTTCAAATTCTCCAATTCCCTTATCTATAAAATCATCATTACCTTCTTGTTCAGTTGGCATAGGTTCATCCTAAATGGTACTTCCATCATGGATATCCTCTTTGGCAATTGACACTTCTTTTGGAAGCAGAGAATTTTGTTGAGGCATTTAAGTGTCTTGCTTAGGCTTTATTTTATCTGTTTCAATGGCCAAAGACTCTTCTTGTATCTTCCTTCTTTTACTTCTCCTCAACTCCCTAGAGACTACCTTTGTCCTTTTGGTTTTACAAAAAACTGTAGCTAGGATTGTTAAGTCGCCAACTTCATTAGGTTTCTCAAGACTCAAAATATTACTGGCTACATTGGCCAAGTTTTCCAATTTATTCACCTTATCATCTGATGATGTTTTTTTGTCATCTAAAACATTGGCTAAGGCTGACCCACATTGCAGTTTCCTCTTACCCCTAGAGTCTGGTGTACTAGTTTCAACAGTTTTCACACTTGCACATTTTGCACTTGGATTCTTGATTTGTTTGTTGCATGACCCTAGGGTTTGTTTGGTGTTTTTCACAGAAACCCTCTTCTTTGAAGAACTAGGGGAAGCTTCATTATGTGCACCAGAGGGAATTTCATTGTCACTATCCTCATTTGAACTTGTATGAATAGATTCTCCTCTTTCAAAGCTACCAAAGGATTTCTCTGTGTCAAAATATTCTGGGCATTAGGAGAGTCATCTTCACCAGAGTTTTCTCGGGTATCATCTCTAATAAATGAATCCCAATCCTTTGGGGGAGAGAACTTCTTTAATTCTCTCACAATCAATAGCTTAATGAGTCCATGATGTGCTAAAGAAATCTTGTTGCCTGTCTAAACCACTTTTCTCATTTGAGTTATGGATGAATAAAGAAAGAAAGGAACACTAACAAGCAACCCACATCGTAAATGCAGCATGAGCTGAAAATGTTTAGCATATACATATACATGCCTACCTTCACAGGTGATGTATTGGATGATAAATTTTGCTACATCATTCCAGGGTGGTGGAAGTGAAGCCAACTTCATACCCTATCCAGCAACCACTTCAACAGACTCACCTCATTGCAGAAACTTCTTACGAAGGGGCTTGAGATCTTGTATTCACTTGAAATGGTCAGGAAAATAGTCCTCCCCTGTTAGCGGCAAACCAGAGACATAAGTTATGGCCTCGATTGTAACAGGGATAGTTAAACCACAAACCCTTGCTTTATTCCTGGTACATATCATTACAAATTCACGTGCAAGTTTTTCATCATACCCCCTTAATCGCTTGAAATATTCATGCCATCCTGCTTGTTTAAAAATTTTATACACCTCAACAACTGCTAAAATTCTTAATTCATCCATGGAGGTGGGCTCAAAGCAGTGACGGTGTTCTCCTGCCATTACGCTACCAAGAGGTTTTATCAACCCAGAATAGTATGCTTTTCCAAACCAGAATAGTGTGTAGACAAAACTTGTTTGCAGCTACTGAAACCACCTCTGGAAAAAGTTTGAAACAGTGTGCGGGTAGTGGTAAAAAAATGGCAGGTAAAGTGAAGATAACTGAGTAGTTTGCGACGATGATTATGGTAGTTTATGGTTTACATGGATAGTAGTAGGGTAATAATAGTATGAAGTGAACAAGGCTGGGTAATAAAGATTTATGACGTGACGGAAAACAAAGATGTAAAATGGATATGATATGGCATGAGTATGGTTTGACAGTTTCTACCCCCCTAGCTTGGCAGGTGACCCATCCTTGGGTCACGTCACTATTTATTAAAGAAAATTAAAGATATGAAATAAAACAACAAAGAAAAGATAAAACTCAAACATACCAATACCAAACCATTGTGTGTATGGATTGGCGATGTGGAAGTGGACGCACGAGGAGCCGGCATAACAGAAAATAGAGTTGATCAAATCACATAGCCGGTGCAGACGTGAAGATGAAATTGGTGACATAGCTGAGAGGAAGGTAACATAAAGTGATGACGAGGAGGGTACATCAGAGAAATGCATCATCAAAACTGCCGCCCAAGTGGAGGGGTACGGGAGACGTAAAATGTGTGAACCACGAATGCCAGGGCCACCTGTAAGATGAAGGGTAGGCGATAATCATCAGTAGAGGTGGGGTACCCGAGCAAGTAAGTGGTAGGATCAGATTATGGAATCAACAAAGGAGGAAGGATGTCGAGAAATGATGGAGGAATCTGTCAAAAAGCATGGAAAATGTCAGAACATGTAAACAACACCACAAAGAAGGTAAAAGAACTACAAGTGAAAAGGAGACAAACACCAACCATCAACATCTACAGAAAGAACCAGACAAGGGCTCCTGGCCAGAAAATGATACGAACCAAGTCTCTAGATATCCATGGTGGTATAATCAGCGAAAAAGGAGAGCCAGATGTCTGAAAGTCATCCTCAAACAGTGGTGAATGAAAACCATCTTGTTCACACCAAAGATAAGCACAAAGGCTGCGAAGTATAGAAGGTAGTTCCTGGCATGGAAGTGACAGGAAGTGTTTTTTTAATCACGATAACATATTGCCAACATGTCAGTTTTCAATCTGTCACCACTTAAAGGTGCCAGAAAACCAATTTTCACCACTAAGTTTATTTTTCAGTTAATATCCATCAGAATCTAGTTTTCAAATATTAACTGGCCAACAATGCCCGAAGGTTTTCATTGTTGGATCTTTTATTACATAATTTTTTTAAATTGAGGGTACCTAAGAGGTACCTAGAGAGGTGATAGGAACTCTATCAAGGAGATGGAGTTCCTTTGGCAAATGTGATACAAAATCCTCCCTAGAGATAGGCTTCTTGTACAACTTCAATCGGTGACAATTGACAACTAGGGCCATACGGTCGGAATCCACAGTGCGAAGCTTAACTACACCGTTGTTGTAGACCATCTTGATTTCGTAAGGCCCAAGCCACCAAGTATGGAACTTTCCCTTCAAATCCTAGAAATGCGAGTCATACAAGAGTGCCCAATCACCTAGTTGAAATGACCATTATCGAAAGAAATGGTCATGCCATAGAGCACGTTGTTTCTAGACTATCTCTGCATGGAAGAGTGCTTGTTGACGAAGTTCATCTAATGAATGCAGTTGAGCAATCCATTCTTTTTATGCATCAATAAGGCTCATACCCAATTGAAGTGTAGTACGAAGAGTTTTCACCTCAAATTCAATAGGAAGAACGACTCTCTTACCATAGACAAGTTCATAAGGTGTCAAACCAGTAGTGGTTTTCCACGTCTTGTGGTAGGCCCGCACTGCTTCAGGAAGTTGTGCGGCCCAATCTCACTTGTGGAGAGCAATTGTCTTAGTAAGAATGTTCTCTATTTCTCTGTTGGTAACTTCAACCTGTCCATTGGCTTTAGGATGATAAGGTGAAGACTTGCAATGTCTGATCTCATACTCACAAACCAAAGCATAAATGAGTTTAGATGTGAACTATGGACCTTGATCTGTGACTATCTCTCATGGAACACCGAGCCTGGTAAAATCTCATAATAGAGGAAGTCAGTTACCTTGGTGTCCCTTGCATGCTTCAAAGCAACAACTTCAACCCACTCGGTGACGTAATCTGTGAAAACAAGGATATGTTCCTTGTTCCTAGATGGTGGGTTGATGGGTCCAACAAAATCAATCCCCCATTTTTCAAAGGGCTCAATGGGTAGCTGGGGATGCAAGGACATTTCATTCGAGCATGTTGGGTGGACCATACACTGACATTTATCACAGTGATGAACATAACACTTACAATCCTTATGTATTGTAGGCCAATAGTAGCCTGCATTTAAAATCTTCTAGGCGATCCTCTGAGCAGCAAAATGTCCACCGTAGGGTTCTATGTTGCATGCACAAAGTATATCGAATACATCATATTCAGGTACACATCGATGCATGATATTGTCAATGCCGGTTCAGAAAAGCAACCCATTGATCCATGTATACTAGCCACTGAGTCCAACCAATTTTTGGTGTTCCCTCAGAGAGAAATGAGGTGGGAACTTACAAGTAACCAAGTAATTTTCAATGTTAGCAAACCATGGACTTTTTGTCGATATAGCAAAGAGATTCTCATCTAGAAAGGCATCATCAATTGGAATTGGTTCATCTTCTTGTTGTTGTAACCTAGACAAAAAGTCTGCAACCACATTCTCCCGACCAGGTTTGTCAAGTGTAATAATGTCAAATTATTGAAGCAAAAGTAACCATCTAATAACTCTACCAGTTACAACAGGTTTATTCATTAAAAATTGAATTGCAGAATGATAAGTATGAACAAACACTTTATATCCAGTAATATAATGATGGAATTTATTAATAGCATAAACAACAGCTAGAAACTCCTTTTCAATTACCGTGTAGTTTACCTCATCTCCTGTAAAATTCTTACTTATGTAATAGATGGAGTAGAAAAGGTTGTCTTCCTTCTGTCTAAGGACAGCTCCCATGGAACAGTCTGAGGCATCAGTATGAATATGAAAAGGTAATTCCCAATTCGGACCTCTAAGTACTGGTGTGGTTACAAGCTTGGTCTTGATGGTTTCAAAGGCTTCTTGACATTCTGGTGTCTAAGAGAAAGCAATGTCTTTTGCTAGCAAGGCAAACAAGGGGAAAGCAATCTTACTAAAATTCTAAACGAACCTCCTATAGTACCTTGCATGGCCTAGAAAGTTACACACATCCTTTTGGCTAGTGGGTGTAAGCAAGTCTTGAATGATCTGTATCTTTTTGGGATCTACTTGAATACCCTTGGAAGAAATATAATGACCAAGTATTATACCCTCTATCATAAGCATATGGCACTTTCATGGATTAGTGATAAATTAGTATCTATACAATGTTTAAGTACCTTTTCTAAGTTTGTTTTAGCCTCCTCATAGGTATTACCATGGACTGTAAAATCGTCCATGTATACCTCAACACAATCATTTACAAGATCTACAAAAATACTCAAGACTGCCCTTTGAAAAGTGGCAGGGGCATTACATAAACCAAATGGTAAAATGTTGTAGGCAAAGGTGCCCCGAGGGAAGGTAAAAGTAGTCTTGTCCTGGTCTTCAAGTGCTATGCGAATCTGGTTGTAGCCACTGAACGCATCCAGAAAGGAAAAGAACTTTTTACCTGCAAGGGTGTCCAACAATTGATCAATAAATGGTAATGGAAAATGATCCCTTTTAGTAGCTTTATTAAGTGCTCAATAATCAACACAAATTCTCCACTTACCATTATTCTTAGGAACCACAACTAGAGGAGAGACCCACAGACTATCTGAAATAGGATATATAAATCTGACATTTAATATTTTTTGTAACTCCTGTTTGACTATATCACGTAGGACGAGGTTAAGTCGACGCTGTGGTTGCCTAACTGGAAGACTACCTTCTCAAATGTAAATATGGTGTGTACAAGTGTCAGGATGAATGCCACGCATGTCTTGGTATTCCCAAGCAAATGCATCTTTATAAGTTCTAAGCATAGCAATGAGATCTTGGATTTGTTTAGTGCTTAAATGTGGATTAATATTGAGTATGCGACCAGGCAAAATTTCCATGGCCTCTGATTGTGGAGGTGAATTAAGGGCTAGTACTTGTGAAGTGGATGGTGTATTGCTAGATTTTTCATAGAATAGAAATGGACTGAACAAACAATTATGAGGTAGAAACTGATCCAATGTGACAAAGTATTGAACATATTGTGAATTACCTACCAATGGAAAATTTCCAAAAGGACAAGGAGTATTTATACCTGAATGAAGAACCATGGTTTCAAAGATTTCATTAGATGCATATCTATTCTGAAGAAAATTAACAAAAATATTATCTTCAGTGGGTTCTTCAATATCTAAGGCTTGATCAATCGTCAAGATTGGTAGTGACTCATCCAAATCACTATCAACCCATACTATATCCTCCATCTCCAATAGCGGTTGTGCTAGTGGGTATAATGTCAACTATTTTGTGTGCTCTCCATTAGAAATGACCATGTTTCTGGACTGAAAGTTTATGAATGCGTTTGCAGCCGCTAACCAAGGTCGTCCCAAGATTAAGGGGTATCCCCCCAACTTAATTTTTGGTTGCAGAATCATAAAGTCAGTTGGGTATTCCCATGAATCAATAGAAAGAATTACATCTTCAATCATACCTTTTGGTTTGACCAACGATCTGTCTGCCATTTCAAGAACTGTGGGAATAGGTCTAAGTCCCTTAAGTGATAATTTTTCCTTTGTTTCATTTGTCATAACATTAATTGCAGCACCCAAATCAACAAGTGTATTAGGAGTAGTAACTTTGTTGATACGCACCTTGATGACAGAACTCCCTAGATCGAAATACTTAGGAATGGTTAGATTCCCAAGCATGAGGTCTACTAGTTGTCCAATGACCTGGACAGTCTTTAGATCTTGCTTTTTCTTCTGCTTTTGAGTACAGAGATCTTGAACTATTTTTGTATATACGAGGATATCCTTGAAGGCCTGCAATAAAGGAATCTTAATGTTAACATTACATAACTCGTTGACAAAATTAAATTTAGGTTGAGAAACTTCCTTTTGTACTAGTTCTGAATGAAATCGGTTAGGAAATGAGGGTTCCTTTATTGGATCCTCTTTAGGTTCTTCATTGATTTAGTAGTGGTGGGTCCCTAGAGGGCCTTTCCTAACCTTAATTGGACTCCATCTATTTCTACAGTATTAACAGGATAAGTAGGATAACTTGTTGCCTCATTATTATACACGGGTTGTGTTGCCTTATTGTTGGGATTTAGATTTAGTTGAGCTAGTATTGGTGTGGGCTTTGGTGGTTGTGTTGGATTGGCTGGCTGGGTAGACGATGATGGTATGGGTGGAAGAAATTAATGTGGCTGTTGATATGGGTTTATCATGGGAGGAGGTGGAAATTGTGATTGTGGTGGATATGACTATTGGTATGGTGAAGGTTGTGGTGGTTGTGGCCTCCATGCATGTTGCCACGGTTGTGAAGCATATTGGTATGGTTTCATCCATTGAGGGTATTGTGGAGGTTGTTGCCAATCCCCGTACCATCCAGGTTGGTTGGGAAAAGAATTGGATTGGCTAGGTCCAGGAGCAAAATACTCATTCGTCATCCTCGGATGCATTACTTGAGGTAGAAAAGGTCACCTTGGGGCCATGTAGTAGACAGCCTCAAAATATTCAATATCATTTACACCTACAGGAAGAGGCCTTAAGATGGAACTCTTGTTAGCTTCTTCTAAATATGAAACATTTGTCCTATTATAGGGGCAATCCTCACTACTATGTTGCTTACGACAGGTTGGATAGAATACTACTAAGGCCTTTTCAGCTTCCTCTTACTTTCTACGAGTGTATAGAGTATCAATCTGCTTGCCCATATGATTTAATAAATCAGTTTTAAGATCTTCAAGCAAATTACCTATTTCACACTTTGTTATACCTGTGGTATTCCCTGAAGAAGAAAGCATACTTGAATAACTCCTCCCCGAACGTTGAGACCTTGAATAATTCCTACAAATGTCACAAATTTCATCAAAGTTTAATTTAGAGATGTTACCTTTATCTATTAAATTCAATTCATCCATAGTATCATCTCTTATTCCCCTAAGAAACAACATTTTAATAGTATCAGAAGTTAGCCCTTGTTGTCGTGATCATTGCAGGCTGAATATGAAGCATTTGAGGTAATCTTCCATGGATTCATCTTCTTTCTGTGTCATACAGAAAATCTCATCCCAAACCTCTTTCATTTTGCAATACTCCTGGTATTTTGTCAAAAATATTTCCTTCATGTCGTCTCATGATCTAATGTTTCTAAGGTTCATGAACCAGTGTAAGGCTGCATCTTTCAATGTGGATGGAAATAACTTGAGCTTTTGTGCATCGCTCTGATAGTTCATAATTGTGGCACAACACATCAAACTCAAATAAAAACATATCAGGATCCTCAATAGAAACACCACAAAAAATAGGCAAGGTAGAATGAGAAATGTTTTCATAGGGGCATTCTCGTCAGAGTGTGCAATTAGAAATTCAAAAGTGACTAGATTGTTGTGGGCCAATGCCCTCTCATCATTGTTGTCATCATTGTTGTTGTTATTGTTGTTGTTGAGATCAGCCATAATTTCGATCGCCCAAGGGGTGTGGAAAGTGTTGTATGGCTTTTGGTTTCTTAAGGATAGTCTAGCTCGAAGCTCGTAAGATTCTTGGAATAACTTTGCAACCCTTTTATGTGATTATTTGAAAGACGCTGGATGAGTACCAGAAGGGGTCTCAACAATGGTAGATTCAATAACACACTTTTTGATATCTAGTTCAACCAACTCTTTCTCGGGTGATGTGTGTACAACTAATGGTTACAGTAGTTTATCTTTCAATTTTTCTTGTTCTGAACTTCTTCCCTTTACAGCTGGTTTTGATTTATTTTTTAACTTTTCTTGTTGTGAACTTCTTCCCTCAATGGATGGTTTTGATTTGTTTTTCAAATTTTCAAGTTGTGAACTACTTTCCTTCTCCTTTTTAACAAATCTACATCTACTATCTCTACTATGATTCATGCACCTATATGATTTATAACAGCACAAATCAAGAGTATTAACCTTAACAAGGTTGACAGTTGTATAGGCTTTCCTCTGGACGTATTGGTCCTAACTCAGTTCACTTGGCTAACAGGCCTTTAACATCGTTCCCCGACAACGGCGCTAAAATGATTGGAGTAAACTGTGGATTGATATTGAAGATAAATTGCTCTCGTGATTCTATCAAGTTGGCACATGTGTTTAGGTTGGTATTTTGTAGTAGTTTCCTCAGTTTATTCCTTAATTGTCAATCCAGGACTCGTAAGCTTATGAAGGGTGTTGTGGCAGTTTATCGAAGGGCTGAAACTAGTGATCTAAGGATGGATGCAGCTAATCACACAATCTATGTTTATTCAAAAATCTAGTTTTCAGACTTCCTATCAACTCTGTAACAGGAACTGTGCCAGGAACCGTTTGTAACAGGGATAGGTTGAAATTAAACAGTAAAATAGAATTATAGTTTTCACACTGAAAATGAATTAACAGAAGATAACTAAGTATTCAAATGAAATAAAATATGCTAAACTCTTTCCACGTGTATTGATAGACACATTAATTAACATTGATTATGATATTAAACTAGGAAACATCAAGCACGATGATTACTATGTACATTAGAAGATAATATGCTACACTGATTCACCTGTAACCACAAGCACACTGATTAATAGCACACTAAACCATTCCAATATAAGAAATGACAGTACACTGAACAACTTCAAATTTAACACAATAATTAAGGATTACCACACAACACGCTAATACTACAGCAATTCACCAGGTAACCGAGGAAGTCGACCTTGCCTTCTCCGATTATCAGGTGATGAAATAAAAGTTTACTCTGTGCTAATTAATGCTCATACAAGTGATCTTTTAAATCACAGTCTTCTTGGATCAAAGCAGTAACTTATAGATATATTATTGATATCAATTGCAATCTTGACATACATATATATAGAGATTATGGACTACTAAGTTTATAGCTAATACTAATCAAAAAGCATACAACTGTTTAGGTTGTTTTGGTCTATGGCCAACAACCTTAAAAGTTACTTATAAATAGATTACAATCTTTAATGTCTTTCAAAAATAGACTTAACAACTTAGACCAAGTTTATCAAAAACAACACATGACTCAAACAACTTTGTCCTCATTCCACCGATGCTCCTCTTGTGCCCACGCGTTATCCACCTAATCATCCCCTGTTATCATGAAGATAATTAGCAATTAATTTGAAGGTTTTGATATATTTATAAGTTTTATCTTTTCTTTGTATTTTATTAGATATCCTTAATTCATTAACAAATAGTGACATGAACAACAAGGGATCCTATAAAAATGAAAGGGTAAAGGATAATTAAAAGGTAAAAATAAGGACACATTTCACCCTCATCAATCATTGCATGTTGATAGGTTGCCCCGGCATTCTTTAGACCAAAGGGTATGACTTGCCAGCAATATGTACCCCAAGGATTGGTAAAAGCAGTTTTGTGTTGATCTTCAGGGGAAGTTCTGATTTGGTTATACCCAGAGAAGCCATCCATTAGGGAGAGCATCTCATGTCTTATTGTGAGATCTACAATTATGTAAATGTTGGGGAGCAGAAAGTCATTCTTTAGACATGCTTTGTTAAGGTCTCATAAATTTGTGCAAACTTGGATGCCCCTAGGTTTCTTAGCAATTGGGACAATGTTGGAGACCCATTCTGGTTAGTCAATAGGCTGGATGAAGCTGACATCTAATAGTTTTTATAGTTCTTTGACAAGCAAGGCAACTTGAGGGTGCATCTTGCGGAGTTTCTGTTTAGCAATTCTTGCTTCAGGATGTACCACAAGATGGTGAACAACCAATGACGGATCCAACCCTGGCATGTCAACATAGGACCAAGTGAACACATTAGGTGCTTCATGAATCACAATGGAGAGGTTGGATTTTTCTTCAGTACTGAGACTTTTTGCTAGGTGTGTAAGCTTGGGTAATTCTTGTGTGCCGAGGTTGATTTCTTGAGTGCCTTCGATTAGAATGTTGAAACGCTCCTTCTAGTAGGATGGAATGGGGGGAAGATGGAGATCCTCATCTTCTAGCAGCTAGGAGAGGTTTTCACTAGGAGATATGTCTTTATTTTTCTCTTTTGTGTCTGAAAGTGCCTTAGAGAGGTTTTCACCAAGGGACGATTTTCTATTTTTTGATTTTGCTTTTTTGGACTAAGGATCTCCTCTTCCCCAAAGTAGGCATGAGCGTGCAAGCATATGTCATATTGTGAGGTGTCACGGAGTTCTAGGAATACGGAGAGACCCTCATCATGTGGAAACACTTTGAGAGGTGGAGGTCCTTGATAATCCCAAGAAATGAGTTCGGGATGAATGAGGGGGAGGTCAATAATGAAGATGGCGTTGTCATGGAAGATGCATGAAAGATCAAGGTCTTCGCATGAAGTTATGATGACACTCGGAGTGACATTCTTAATAATAGAAGAGGATTTTGTTGCCTTTACCAAAGTTTTAGTGGGTCCACGAATTGTCACAATCAGTGGGTCATATCCTAAACTGAAGTATTGAGCATATTTCTTGGGAGATGTAGGATCAACCGGGATGGGTTCCTTAACACCTTGTTCATCGGCACCAAGTCCTATTCCATGATAAGGCATTTTGGTACAAATTTGAAATGGTAAAAGATATTTTCTTTGAAGTATTCCATGTTCATAGGTGCTAGAGTGGTTTCATCATGGTATAACCAATCACTCAAAGTTGTTTCATTGGCTTCCTCTTCTCTAGAGACCTGTGCTAGTAAAAAAGGGATTTTATCACTGATTCTATGTTGTTCTTTTTATTTCTTCTGAAGATGACGACCATGGGAGCGGGGGGACAATAGTAATTGTCCCACGTGGAAGGCATTGTGAAGCTCATATTCACTGCACCCTTTGTCTATGATCTTGACCTTTTGCAGTGTAGGAGTGGAAGATGAGGTGCAAGCTTGTGATGGATCGATGGTGACTTATGAAGTGGGTGATGATGTGGATGGACTGGACGAAGGGTCCTTGACATGGTCCATGTACATGCTTGGACAATAGAATTGTCTATCATAAACAACCTCTAAGGCTTTGCAATATTCAAAACGTTGTTGATTGGCAAGAATAGTGACTTCCACATCGTTATGAGGGAACTTAAGACATCAGTGGTAGGTGGATGGAATGGCTTGCATGGCATGTAACCATGGTTGGCCTAAGATAAGATTATATGGAAGTTCAAGATCAATAACATGACATAGAGTGGGCATGGTGAGCGGGCCCACCTTGATAGGGAGGCATATAGTACCTTCAGATTCTCTTTATGTGTTGTTGTATGCCTTGATGGAGATGACCAAAGGCTCTAAGTTAGCTGCTAAATACCCCATAAGTTTTATGAATTTTAATGTACATATATTCAAGCCAGATCCATTAGCCAAGAGGACCCTCTTGATTTTATGGTTGGCCATTTGGACTTCGATATGGAGTGATTTATTATGAGTGGGATCAACTGGTGGTATTTCGGCATGGCTAAAGGTGAGATGGTAGGATGAGGATAATTGAGCCACTAGGTTTTGAAATTGAGCGGGCGTTATGTCGGTGGGGACATGGGACTCTTGGAAAGCCTTGTCAAGGATTTCACGATTGGTCGATGTCTTAAGGAGTTCCAAGATGGAGATTTGCGTGGGGGTCTTCCCAAGATGGTCAAGGAGTTTGTATTTGGAAGTAGTGGAGGATGGGGATGGTCCCTTTATGGTTACACGCCCTCGGCAAAGTAGTAACGACACATTTGGGAGTGGTATTTTTTAGCTTGGTGGTGGTGACACAAGTATAATCAAAATCAATTTGACCTACTACATTGTCGTATGGAGGCGGAACATTGTTATAGTTGATGTTGTTGGCTTGGTTATTGGGATTGGTGTTGGAAGATGATGGTTTGGATGCAATTTTATTGTTATTGTGGTGGGGAAGAGGGTCTTGGTAGACACCAAGGCCATTGATGGGTGATGTGTTGTTGTTTCCTTCTATTTGGATATCGCCGCAATCGACGAGGTCTTGGATATAGTTTTTCAATTTCATACATTTACTCATGGCATGGCCTTTTATGCGATGATAGTCACAAAATTCATTTTCTTTATACCACACAGGTTTAGGTTGGTTTTCATCAAATGGTTTCATCGTGGGGAGCTCAACCATGTTTTCTTGGACTAATTTTTGAAACACAACCTCGAGTGGTTCACCCAAGGGCGTATACTTGCATTTTGGATTGTTAGGGGGATTCCACTTTGGAGGAGTGGATGGAACTGAGACATTATTTGAAACATTTTGGACTACATTTGTCTCTTTTGGTTTAGGAGCGGCAATTTGGATATATTTGGAATCGGTAGCACCATCTCCTATGGTGTTCTTGTTTTTAGCCCAAAATCTAGGTTTGTCGTTGGATGACTTGTCATTGTCATTCTTGTTGTAGATTTTGACTAAACCTTTTGCAATAAGGGCCTTTTCAATGGTAAACCCTTTTTCTATGATTTCATTAAAGATTGATGCACAATGTACTTGCAAGTGAAAGGCTGATATTTTGGATGAAAATGTGGATGAGTTATTTTTCAGGGGTTGTCCAAGGTAGCCTACTAGCAAGGGCTCTCCATCTTTGATCACAAAGGCTGAGCATAGTGATTTCATGCTCTACATTGTATGAGAAGTGGAAGACAAATTTCTCTGAAAGATCTATGAAAGTTGAGATGGAGCCATAAGGCAAGTGCATAAACCATTCAAGGGCTTGTCCTCCTAGGCTTCGTGGAAAAAGATGAAGGAGGAATTTGTCACCATAGGCTACTTCTTGGAATGCCATGAATAATTCCTTGATGTGGTCATGAGGGTCTCCTTTTCATTTGTACTTATCAAATTTTGGCATTTCAAAATGTTGAGGAAAAGGTGTGATGGCAATGTTTCTATCAAATGGATAGGGACATAAGTCTTCGAACTTATAATGTTTCTTTTGGGTACATAGTTCGATGTTTTTTAGTGTGTTTTCATCTCTTGCTATTTTTGGTCTAAAGGATTAGCAAGAGGTGGTTGTGGCATGTGTGGGGTTGTTGTGATGATGATTGTTGATGTTGGGGATGGATGTATTGTTGTTGTTGGATGTATGGAGGTGGACCCATAGTTTATGTATAAACATGGGACCCATATGGAATGTTTTGTTGGTTTTGGAGTGGTGGTTTTTGTTGAGCGACATATGGATTTTGCATCAAGGACCCATAGGGAGGTTGTTGATGCATGGAGAATTAGTATGTGTGAGTGGGGTTGTTATAGATTGTCAAGGTATTTTGTGTTTGATTAAATAGATTAGAAGTTTGTGTTGTGGGTGGTAGCACTGTTTGAGTGATTATCGACCTATGAGGGATATTCAAAGGAAGGAGGGGTTGTGGAATGAGGTTGGTATTGGATGGGTCTCAAGGAATGTTGATCGTGTTTTGTGGGATGACAATTTTTGGATTGGTGGGCATGTTGGGATCGGACATCATATGAGAAGGCATTCCATAAGGTTGTTCTAATACTTGTGGTTGTGATACAACATTGCACCCCATGTTTTAATCAAGGATGTGGATGAAATTAGTGTTGGATGCATAGCTAGCCCATGGGTTGTTATTGTGATAGGTGAAAATGTAAGGCAAACATAAATGAAAGATGAACAAAATTAAGTACAAGTTACCTTCCTTTTGCACAAACAAATTGCCTACACTGATCGAGCGAATTGAAGTTGCACCTAAACTCAATTGATTGCTCTTTGCTCTTGTGATGTGGATTGCTCTATTATTGTCAAGCGTGAATGTGATCTCTCAAGATTGAAAATAACAGCATAAGTTTACTAAAATGAGAGGTGCCCAGAAATGGAGAAAGATGCTTCTTTTATAGACATGTGAGATGACAGATCTATGGTTGTAAAAGACCAGAAAGATCAACAGTTGAGGATGGTTGAGAGAATGTGCATGAATGAGATAAGTGTTGAAATTAGGGCAGACAACTGAGAGGGGGGGTGAATTAGTTGTCACAAAACTTTTATCTTTTGCTGCATTTAATCTTCTTTACCACTTATTAACAGATTAAAGATATGATCATGAAAGCATGAATCAATAACACATGAAAAGAAACATAATCAACACACATGACACCAAGATCTTTACGTGGAAACCTGGTTAAGGGAAAAACCATGGTGGGGGTTAACCCACAAGATTTATTCTTTGTTAAAAGAATAGAAAAAATGGGAAGGCACTTGCCTTCGAGAGCACTGCCTAGAGCTCACTACTCAAAGGAGGCTCACTGCCTACAAGAACATTCACAATGTTAATACTGAAAGTTTGAACTGAGAAACAACATCTTCATCATGCAAGGTTTAATTCCATTAAAGCGCACAACACCTCTACTCTACTCCTACTCACTTCCTCGCTACATTCGCATCTTCGCTTACATCCCCACATTTCCATGACTTCACAACCCTTATTTATACATGACATCGACTTTGGAATGAACATCAAAGTTGACCTACCAATCATCTATCTGGAACATTCTCCAAGACAGGCATTACAAGTAATTACAATTACAAGACTTAAAATGCTTCATGCGAACCATCACACTGTTAGCCAAACATAGCTGGGACTTGAATCTCCCTCGAACAACATGCCACACTCTACATAACTCTTCTTAGATCATCTGCAACATGCACCAAGCATCTGGTCGGCCAAGACTGGAAAGAACAAAAACACTCAAGGAGAAATCTTCAACCATGAGCTCAATCCTTAATGCGGACCACCAGCACAATAGGCACACGATCCAGAGACCACCACAAGCACAATGAAATCAACAAGAACAACCACATCACCTCAGATCACTAGAAACACTTGCATCTTCATCTAGAAACTTAAGAACACTAACTGTCATGACTATCACACTAGAAAGATTGCTTGAGGACCTCCAAACCACAAACCACTTGTGTTGAGGACACACACCAAGATCCCAAACATACCTCTAGATCTGCAGACCATAATATTCCAATACAGAGCAATCCAGACCAAATTCTTGTCACTCTGTCACCTCTGAACAATTGCAAAACCCAGTTCTACTCAGATGGCCATAAATTCATTAATCCTTCATGCAGACCTCTCAAATCTTGACTGGAGAAACTTCATACTATCCTCTACACAACCCTTTGGTCCACAGACTCTAATCTTCGTCTTACTGGAAATGCTGAGCAATCTACTTTGTTGAACTGCACTGTCTTCACTATTTCTGACAAAGAGATATGTAACTTACTTGTTTCTTCTGGAGAGGCTAATTTTCTTAATATCCTTAACATACAAGTCTTCTAAACAAGTAATAGAATAAGATACAGTTGACACCAATGACAACAAGGATATGTTGACATCAATGACATCACCGATTAGGCACATATTTGCAACAATCTCCCCCTTTGTCATTAATGGCAACATATTATGTAAAAAATTGATTCAACCATCAAGATAAGAACTTCTCCCCCTTTCTCTTATCACACCTGCAACCACTTTCTTCACCAACAACTACTCACTTCCATCCAAGCTTTTCACATGACTTCTTTCCCCATTTGACATCAACGGCAAAGGGCACATATTTGCAATCATCTCTCACCCTTTTTGTTCCTCAGACAAGACCAAACTAAACTCAGAACATACTGACTACTCCCCCTGAGTAGCATCCCCTTAACACCAATCTGGATCACAAAATATGACTATGAATTCCACCAGACTGATGCACACTAGTGCACCTTAGTTCTGAACAGGCGGGGTAATCACCCCTAGCTTCCCTCTGAGATACTCAAAAGTGTCCTTAGGTAGAGGCTTAGTGATGATATCTGCAATCTGATCCTTTGATGGAACAAACTCCAATCTGATTTCATTCTCATTTACCTTCTCTCTCAAAAAGTGAAACTTGATGGATATGTGCTTTGTCTTTGAATGCAACATCGGATTCTTTGAAATATTTATTGCACTTGAATTATCATAGAAGATTGTAGCAGGCTCTTCAAACACAATTCTGATATCCTTCAACATTTGCTTCATCCACAAAACTTGAGTACAATTACTTGTTGTTGCTATATACTTTGCCTCTATAGTAGACAGAGATATTACCTCCTGCTTTTTTCTCAACCAAGAAACCAATCTCTTTCCCAAGAAAATTGCACCACCACTAGTGCTCTTCTTGTCATCCACATCTCCTGCCTAATCAGCATTTATATATGCATGAAGAGTGAAATCATCATCCTTAGTATACCATAAGCCATAATCAGATGTTCCCTTTAGATATCTAAAAATTCTTTTGACTGTTACAACATGAGATTCTCTAGGATCAGCTTGAAACCTAGCAACAAGGCCAACTGCATTCATAACATCAGGTCTGGTATGAGTCAGATAAAGCAGTCCTCCAATCATTGATCTATACCTTTTCTGGTCTGCTTTAGGGGAATCATCATCTTTACTCAACTTGCATTCGGTTATCATGGGAGTACATATTGGTTTTGAACCTCCATTCCAAACTTTTTCAACAACTCTTTTACATACTTAGACTGAGATATGAAGATGCCCTTATCTGACTGGATGATTTGCAGACCCAAGAAAAAATTCATTTCACCAAGCATGGACATCTCAAATTCACTTTGCATCTTATCAGTAAATTTTTTACACATGCTCTCATTTCCACGAAAGATGATATTATCAACAAATACCTCAACAATCAAGATGTGTTCATGATCAATTTTGAAATAAAGATTGATGTCATCTGTGCCTTTCCTAAAACCTAACTTTAGCAAATACTTGTCTAATCTTGCATACCAGGCTCTTGGTGCTTGTTTAAGTCCATACAATTTTTTCCTCAACCTATAGATCATATCTCTTTAATCAGACAACTGGAATCCTTCAGGTTGCTCAATGTAGGCTTCTTCCAAATCTCCATTTAGGATTGCTAACTTGACATCCATCTGGTAAACTTTGAAATCTTTGTAAGCAGCAAAGGTAAGAAATAATCTGATTGCTTCGATTCTTGCCACCAGAGCAAAAGTTTCTTCAAAATCAATTCCCTCTACCTAAGAATATCCTTTGCACACCAATCTTGCTTTATTTCTCACAACTTCACCATTTTCATTCAATTTATTCCAGAAGACCCACTTAGTTCTAATTATATTTTTGTTTTCAAGTCTAGGAACAAGATCCCAAGTATGATTCTTTTCAATTTGCATTAATTCTTCTTCCATTGCTTTTACCTAACTTTCATCATTACAAGCTTCATTCACTGATTTTGGTTCAATTTTTGAAATCAAACAATACTCTTCTTGTTTCAGCAATTTTTCTTCTAGTTTGAACACCTTTATTTCTATCTCCTATAATCTGATCCTCAGAATGATTCAACCTCACATACCTGGGAGTTTTGGGATTTTCTTAAACTTCTGATTCTTGAACTTGTTCCTCAACATTTGCACTATCTTCTTGAATCACTGGATTCTCCGAAGCAATCTGAATCTGAGTTTGAGGACTTTCATTTTGATCATTTGATTCATATCCACAACACTTGGAAGGTCTCTCCTTGCTTTCATCAACCTTGACATTAGCACTTTCAACAATCCTTTTCAATCTCTTGTTAAAGCACTGGTATGCCTTGCTTTGGTTAGAATAACCCAGAAATATTCCTTCATCACACCTTGCATCAAACTTGCCTAGATCTTCATCTCTTTTGATGTAACATTTACTACCAAAAACTCTAAAGTATTTCACAGTAGGAGCATTACCAAACCACAGTTCATAAGGAATTTTACCAGTATTACCTTTGATCTGCACCCGGTTAAGAGTGTAGATAGCAATACTCATAGCCTCTTGTTGGGAATTAAGGTGTCTCAACCTTGGTAATTCCTTACATTATTAATGTTGGTATTTATTATTTAATTGCCTATGTTGTAAATATTTGTAAATTCCATATTGTCATGTTGTGGGATGTGGCACGGTGATGTGTCAATCCTACATGGAATATGACAACTTGTAATTTTGTCCTCACATGAGGAGATAGGCATCCCACTTTGTGGTAGGAGCATTTTGCCATGTGTCAGCATCTTCCATGTTGTGTAAGGGAATATTGACCGAAACAGTTATGACAGATTCCTATGACAAAATCTATGACATGTAAGAGTCAGAAATAGAAGTTTGTAAGACAGGTGAGGACATGTGTCATGAGGCATCTTTGAAAAAGGCATATTTGGGCACCCCAAGGTGGACTATGACATTTTGTAAGAGAATATGCTATTTATAGCATGTGTATGACAGATTCTCTTACAGCTGTAAGTTGTAACTGCGATGACAGATTCTATGACGGTTGTAAGTGTCGTAAGAGCATCTGTCATAGCCCATTTTGGAAATAGGTGACCTGCTTTGGGATGGGAATGTTAGCTTTAGGACAAACAACTGAGAGGGGGGGTGAATCAGTTGTCTAAAACTTTCTTTCAATTAAACACTTAAATCTCTTTGTGATTTGGCAACATATTAATAAATCAACCATGGAAACATAGTGCAATTAAATCAAGAGCAGAAACACATCAACTCATAAGACACCAAGATTTTGACATGGAAAACCCGGTTAAGGGAAAAACCACGGGGTGATTAACCCAAGATTGTATTCTCTGTTAGAAGAATAGAAAGAACAAAATGGCACATGCCAATTAGGGCTCACTGCCTGGGCAGACTGCTCACAAGAGGCTCACTGCCTACAAGAGACACACTATCTACAAATGATAAGTATCACATACTTAAACTAGAGAATAGCATCTTCACCATGCTTGAATCAGTTCCATTTAAGCCCAAAACTTTTGTTCTACCTTTCGCTCTCTTCCTTGCTACCACACTCTCATCTCCACAAGACACACTTTGAAATAACTTTACAATCCCTTATTTATACAAGGCATCGACTTAGGAATAATCAACTAAGTCAGCAAACATCTACAAGAACATCCGCAAGATGTGTAATACATTCGGTCAGCCAATCTCAGGAAGAACACCATCATCCGGAAGTTATTCTTCAATTGCGAGCTCCAACTCCAATGCAGACCACCAACATGAACTAGACATGATCCAAAGACCTTCACAAGATTGCCTGAATCACCAAGAACATCCACACTTCATTTGCTTCCTGAAATCCTTCTCTCCTTCATCCAGAACCTTAAGAACATAGTCTGTCATCACTGTCACAAAGGAATAGATGCTTGCGGACCTTCAAACCACGAACCAATCGATTTGTCACCTCACAAAGACTTCCTCAACACTCCCTCAAATCCGCAAAATAGGATAATGTATTTCCAGATCTCACCAGACCTATCTGTGTCACTCTATCACCTCTAAACACCTACCGGAACTGATTTTACTTGGGTGGCCACAACTCCTTCAGATATTCATGCAGACCTCTGAAATCTTTACTGGATCATCTTAAGACTCATATCTACAAACCCTTTGAACTACATCCTCTGATAGTCATCTTATCTTGGATCTTTACCTTACTGTCTTCACTGTTCTTCTCTATTCCTGATTAGGACTAATTTTCTCAGCACTCATCTCATCCAACCTTTTCATCAATACAATAGGAGTATGTTGACATCAATGACAACACCAGTTAGGCCCATACTTGCAACAATCTCCCCCTTTGTCATTGATGGCAACATATGATGTGAAAAACTATTTTAACCATCAAGACAAAAACTTCTCCTTACTGTCACAACTCCCCCTATCAGCAACAACCATTCACATGTCTTCTCTTCCTTTACTACTCCCCCTTTGATCATCAACCACTTATTTTTCACATGTCTTCTCTCCCCCTTTGACATCAATGGCAAAGGGCTCATACTTGCAACTCCAACACTTCAGAATCATACCAGCTACTCCCCCTGAGTGGTAGCTCCCTATCATCAATCCAGACCACAAGATATGACTGTGATGTCTACCGGACTGATGCACTCCAGTGCACCTTAGTTCATCACCAGAGGGGCAATAACCCCTAACTTCTCCCTGAGATACTCAAAAGAGTCCTTAGGTAGAGGTTTAGTAAAGATGTTTGCAATCTGATCCTTGGATGGAACAAACTCCAATCTGACTTCATTCTTGTTCACTTGTTCTCTCAAAAAGTGAAACTTGATGGATATATGTTTAGTCTTTGAATGCAACACCAGATTCTTAGATATATTTATTGCACTTGAATTATCACAGAAGATTTTGATAGGCTCCTCATACTCCACTCTTATGTCTCTTAGCATTTGCTTCATCCACAAAACTTGAGTGAAGCTACCTGTTGCTCCAATATATTCTGCTTCTGCAGTGGACAGAGATATTGCCTCTTGTTTCTTACTCAGCCAAGAAACCAATCTCTTCCCCAAAAAGAATGCTCCACCACTGGTACTCTTCTGATCATCCACATCTTCCGCCCAATCCACATCTGTATATATATGAAGAGAGAAATCATGATCTCTGGGATACCACAATCCATACTCAATTGTCCCTTTTAGATATCTAAAAATCCTCTTGATTGCCATGACATGAGATTCTCTAGGATCAGCTTGAAATCTAGCAACAAGACCCACACCATTCATAATGTCAGGTCTAGTTTGAGTGAGATACAACAATCCTTCAATCATTGACCTGTACTTTTTCTGATCAGCCTTAGGAGAGTCATCATCTTTGCCCAATTTACATCTGGCTGCCATGGGAGTATTCATTGGTTTTGAGTCTTCCATCCCAAATTTCTTCAACAATTCTTTCACATATTTGGTCTGAGAAATGAAGATTCCTTTCTTTGTTTGAGTGATTTGTAGACCCAAGAAGAAATTCATTTCCCCAAGCATGGACTCTCAAATTCACTTTTCATTTGATTTGCAAAAGTTTTACACATACTATCTCTTCCTCCAAAAATGATATCATCAACAAACACTTCAACAATCAAGATGTTTTCATGATCAATTTTGAAATATAAATTACTGTCAACAGTACCTTTGTTGAAACCAATCTTCAAAAGATGCTTATCCAATCTTTCATACCAGGCTCTTGGGGCTTGCTTTAGTCCATATAGAGCTTTCTTCAACTTGCAGACCATATCACCATGATCAGACAACTGAAATCTATCTGGTTACTCAATGTACACTTCTTCTTCCAAGTCACCATTCAGGAAGGCAAACTTGACATCCATCTGATAAACTTTGAAGTCCTTGAAAGCGGCAAAAGCAAGAAATAATCTAACTGCTTCAATTCTTGCCACTGGAGCAAAAATTTCTTCAAAATCAACTCCTTCAATTTGAGAGTAACCCTTGCAGACCAATCTAGCTTTATTTTTTATCACTTCACCAACTTCATTCAGTTTGTTCCAGAAGACCCATTTGGTTCCAATCACATTCTTGTTTCTAGGTCTAGGAACAAGATCCCAAGTGTGATTTTTCTCAATTTGCATCAGCTCTTCCTCCATTGCTTTAGTCCAGTTTTCATCATTATAAGCTTCATTTACTGTCTTCGGTTCAATCTTTGAAATCAGACAATACTCATCTAAATCTTGAGCAATTCTCCTTCTTGTTTGTACACCTTTTCTTTTATCACCTATGATCTAATCTTCGGAGTGGTTCAGTCTTACATACCTGGGAACTTTGGGAGTTTCCTGCACTTTTGTTTCTTGATCAGGCTCATTGAAACTCATCTCTTCTTCCTGATTTACCGGATCAGTTTGAATCTGACTTGCAAAAGGGGCTTGGGCTCCTTGAATCAGAACACCATTCTGATCATCTTCATCATATTCATAAAACCTTGAGGGTTTTTCAATTCCTTCATCAACCTTCACATTTGTACTTTCTATAATCTTTCTTAGTCTCTTGTTATAACATCAGTATGCTTTGCTTTGAGTAGAGTAACCCAAGAATATTCCTTCATCACTTCTAGCATCAAACATGCCTAAATCTTCATCTCTTTTGATGTAACATTTTCTACCAAAGACTCTGAAATACCTCACAGTAGGAATGATGTCAAACCAAAGTTCATAAGGAGTCTTACCGGTATTGCTTCTGATTTGAACTCGATTGAGAGTATAGATTGCAGTGCTGACAGCTTCTCTCCAAAAGATTTGAGGAACATTCGCTTCCATCATCATTGTCCTAGATGCTTCCTAGATGGTCTGGTTCTTTCTCTCCACTACTCCATTCTGTTGTGGAGTCCTAGGAGCAGACAACTATCTTTTTAGTCCATGTTTCTCACAGAATTCTATGAACTCACTGGATGTGAATTCTCCACCTCTATCAGACCTCAGACACTTTAATTTTAATCTGGTTTCATTCTCTACCATAGCCTTGAATATTTTGAATTTATCAAAGGCTTCTGATTTCTCTTTCAGAAAAGTTACCCACATCATCTAGGAGTAGTCATCAATTAGTAACATAAAGTATCTATCACCTTGCACACTCCTGATACTTGCCGGACCACATAGATCAGTATGAACTAAGTCCAATATTTTGGTAGAAGATTGTTCTTTGCTTTTAAATGAGACTCTGCTTTGTTTTCCCAACTGACATTCTTTGCACAAACTATTTGTAGGTTTCACCAATTTTAGAAGATCTCTTACAACCTGAGTGTTGCTTATCTTGATGATATTATCAAAATTCACATGACACATCCTCCTATGCCATAGCCAACTCTGATCAATTTGCACAAATAGACAACTTTTACCAATACCAACTAGATGGAAGATATTACCTTTTGTCTGAGTACCGGATGCAATCTCTGTTCTAAAACTTTCAAAGATCTTGCATTTTCTATTCTTGAATTGGAGATCATAGCCTTTGTCCACCAACTGTCCAACACTGAGAAGATTGTGCTTCAATCCTTCAACATACAGTACATTACCGGTTTTGTTCTTTCCATCAAAAGAAATAGTTCCCCTACCTCTAATTCTACTAGCAGAATTATCACCAAACTTTACCACTCCTCCTTCATACCTTTCCAAATCTAAGAACTTATTTTTGTCACTTGTCATATGGTGAGAGCATCCACTGTCAATGACTCAATCATCCTTTTCTTCAACTTGGGCAACCAAAGCTCTTTCTACAACTTTATGATTGACAGATTCAAATGGCATTGGATCTTCTTCCTTGATGGCAATAAACACCCAATCACTTCTGGATTTGTTTCCTGTCTCTGATTCATCATCTGTTACTCCTTCATTATCATCCTCTTCATGAACATAATAACAATTCTTTTGGAACCTTGATCTGTTAGGATTTGGCCTTGAAAATCTTTCCGGACACTTTGAGGCAAAATGACCAATCTTATTGCAGTTAAAACATTAAAAGGCAATTTCCCTTCATACTTACCAGATCCTCTTAGTAGTCTTTTTGCAATAAGAGCTTCAAGCTGAGCAGTTTCAATTTCGTCTTCTTCTAGGTCTTTTCTTTCTTTTTCATACCATGATAGTTTCCTTGAAGAGTTCTCTCCCAGATCAAACCTTTGTTTTCCTTTTACAGAAGCACTAGCTTTGAATGCAGATTCAGTCTTGGGGGGGCATCTCTAAACTCAGTCATTTCAAATGTAGCCAATTTACTAGCCAATTGATCTCTTGTGACAATTGTATGGGCTCTGAATTCTTCAATGGCAGCAACCTTGATTTTATAAGAAGCAGGAAGGGATCTCAGAATTTTGCCAACAATCTCATCTTCATCCAAGACTCCACCAGCACATCTAATTCCACAAACAAGCTCATTTACTCTTGGCATAAAAGTAGTGATATTTCATCTTCTCTCATCTTCAGATTTTTAAATTTCCCTTTCAGACTTTGTAGCCTTGCACATTTAACATACTTGTCTCCATGCAGAAGTTCCAGTTTTTCCCAAATCTCAAAAAGTAGTTGGTAGGTCAACAACATTTGAAAGCTCTGAATCAGATAAAGTGCTTAGAAGAGCTTCTATAGTCTACAGATTATTTTCAGCATCTGTGATTTCATTTGGGGCTTTCGGGCCACCCTGTGGCGGAGTATACTTCGTTGAAACCATGGTCCAGTACTACATTCCCATACATTGCAAGTGACATTTCATGCGACTTTTCCAAAGATTAAAATTGGTTCCATCAAACTTCAGACTATCCTTCTTGTAGAACGACATCTTGGATCTCCTCAAGCAGTTAAGCTCTTTTAGAGGAACCTAGCTCTGATACCAATTGTTAGATTCAGGATAGACAACTGAGAGGGGGGGTGAATCAGTTATCCAAAACTTTCTTTCAATTAAACACTTAAATCCTCTTTGTGATTTGGCAGCATATTAATAAATCAACCATGGAAACATAGTGCAATTAAATCAAGAGTAGAAACACATCAACTCATAAGACACCAAGATTTTGATGTGGAAAACCCGGTTAAGGGAAAAACCACAGGGTGATTAACCCAAGATTGTATTCTCTATTAGAAGAATAGAAAGAATAAAATGGCACGTGCCAATTAGGGATCACTACCCGAGCACACTGCTCACAAGAGGCTCGCTACCTACAAGAGACACATTGTCTACAAATGATAAGTATCACATACTTGAACTGGAGAATAGCATCTTCACCATGCTTGAATCAATTCTATTTAAGCCCAAAACTTTTGTTCTACCTTTCACTCTTTTCCTTGCTACCACACTCTCATCTCCACAAAATACACTTTGAAATGACTTTACAATCCTTTATTTATACAAGGCATCGACTTAGGAATAATCATCTAAGTTGGCAAACATCTACAAGAACATCTGCAAGATGTGTAATACATCTGATCGGCCAGTCTCAGGAAGAACACCATCATCCGGAAGTTATTCTTCAATTACGAGCTCTAACTCCAATGGGGACCACCAACATGAACTGGACATGATCCAAAGACCTTCACAAGATTGCCTGAATCATCGAGAACATCCACACTTCATTTGCTTACTAAAATCCTTCTCTCCTTCATCTGGAACCTCAAGAACACAATCTATCATCACTGTCACAAAGGAATAGATGCTTGCAGACCTTCAAACCATGAACCAATCGAGTTGTCACTTCATAAAGACTTCCTCAACACTCCCTCAAATCTACAAAATAGGATAATGTATTTCTAGATCTCACCGGACCTATCTGTGTCACTCTATCACCTCTAAACACCTGCCAGAACCGGTTTTACTTGGGCGGCCACAACTCCTTCAGATCTTCATGCGGACCTCTAAAATCTTTACTAGATCATCTTAAGACTCATATCTACAAACCCTTTGAACTACATCATCTGATAGTCATCTTATCTTGGATCTTTACCTTATTGTCTTCACTGTTCTTCTTTGTTCCTAATTAGGACTAATTTTCTCAATATCCTCAGCACTCAGCTCATCCAATCCTTTTCATCAATGCAACAGGAGTATGTTGACATCAATGACAACACCAGTTAGGCCCATACTTGCAATAGGGAGCTATGGACAAGTGTCAGATACATTCTACAATGTTGACCAAGTGTCCCTAGGCGTGGGTTTTGGGCCATGAGGCCAAGTTGGACGCCCATCCCAAGATAGGACCTATTTTGCCTTGTATTTTCTATATAAATAGGGGCTTGGAGATGGAGTTTGTATTACAGGTTTACAGGTACTGTTATGCTTCCAGATTGACTCCAGACACAAGTGTCAAAGAGCATTGAAGCTTGCATTGCAAGTGTATTGTAAACATTATTTCAGATTTGTTAATACATTGTGCGGGATTCTAAGTGTGGGGTTTTTCACCTGATAAGGGTTTTCCCCACCATATATCTTCATCTCTCTTCTTCTGTCTTCTTTTTGGTTCTTGTGTATTGTTATAATATCTCTGTTAGATGTGATATGTTGTTGTAGTGATAAGGATTAAATTGAATTTGCATAGCCCTCCCCTCATTAGATTAGTTTAGGAAGCAATTTCTACACACCTAGCTTCCTTTCACCTCTCTCTAATAGACATTGGAACATTTTCTTCCATCATCATGGTTCTAGTAGCCTCTTTAATAGTCTGGTTCTTCCTTTCCACAACTCCATTTTGCTGAGGAGTCCTAGGAGCAGATAAATATCTTCTTATTCCATGATTTTCACAAAATGCATTAAACTCATCAGAGGTAAACTCTCCACCTCTGTCAGATCTCAGACACTTTATTTTCACACCAATTTCATTCTCTACCCTAGCCTTGAACACCTTGAATCTGTCAAGAGCCTCTGATTTCTCTCTCAAGAAAGTGACCCACATCATATGGGAGTAATCATCAATTAACAACATAAAGTATATATCTCCTTGCAAACTCCTAACTTTGGTAGGACCACACAAATCAATGTGCACAAGTTCCAACAATCCACTTAAAAATTGTTCTTTACTTTTGAATGTAGTTCTACTCTATTTTCCCAACTGACATTCCTTACACATGTTATTAGCAAGTTTTACAAGCTTTGGAAGATCTCTCACGGCCTAAGTAGTACTTATCTTGACAATATTATCAAATTTTACATGACACATTCTCCTATGCCATAACCAACTCTGATCAATCTGAGCAATCAAACAACTTTTACCAGTACCACTTAAATGAAAGATATTACCTCTAGCATGTGTACCAAATGCAAACTCAGTTCTGGAGCTTTCCAAGATTCTACATTTTCCATCCTTGAATCGAAGATCATACCCTTTGTCAATCAACTGTCTAACACTGAGAAGATTATGCTTCAACCCTTCAACATACAAAACATCATTAGTGTTATTCTTACCATCAAGAGAGATGGATCTTCTGCTATGGATTCTACTAGTTGAATTGTCTCCAAACTTCACAATTCCACCTTCATACCTTTCCATACTTACAAACTTACTCTTATTTCTTGTCATATGATGAGAACATCCACTGTCAATCACCCATTCATCCTTTTCTTCAACCTGAGTAGCCAAGGCACTTTCCACATTCACACAGCTAGCAGATTCAATAGGCATTGGATCTTCTTCTTTGATAGCAACACCCATTCATTTCCAGAGGTACTTCCCTTATCAGATTCATCATCTGTAACTCCTTCATCAACAGCTTCTTGGACATAGTAGCATTTCTTTTGAAACCTAGGTCTGTTAGGGTTTGGCTTTGAAACCCTCTCTCGACATCTTGAAGCAAAATGGCCAATCTTATTGCAAGCAAAACATTTGAAAGGCAACTTTCCTTCATACTTACTGGATCCTCTTGGAAATATTTTGGCAAAAAGGGCTTCAAGTTCTTCAAGCTCCATTTCATCTTCTTCAAGTTCCTTCCTTGCCTTCTCATATTTGGTTAGTCTTCTTGAAGAGATTTCACCTAGATCAAATCTTTGCTTCCCGAAAACACTGGCCTTAAAAGAAGATTCTGATTTAGGAAGAGAATCACCAAACTCACTCATTTCAAATGTTAAAAGCTTTCCAACCAACTGATCCCTTGTAACAGTTGTCACAGTCCTGATTTCCTCAATAGCAACAACTTTATGTGTGTATGAAGCAGGTAAGGATCTAAGTACTTTGGCAACAATCTCTCATTCTTCCAGTATTCCACCAGCACTCTTGATACTGCTCACAAGTTCATTCACCTTTTGCATATACGAAGTGATGTTTTCATCTTCACTCATCCTCAAACATTCGTATCTACCCTTCAGGCACTGTAACTTGGCACATTTGACATATTCATCGCCTTCATACAGAGTTTCCAACTTCTTCCAGATTTCATGAGTAGTTTTCAATTCCAGAACATTTGTCATTTCTATATTAGTCAGGGCACGCAACAATGTTTCTTTAGCTTGAATATTGTATTCAGCTTCCTTGAGTTCATCTGGAGTTGAAGGGCTTTTCTCCGGAGGCTTATACACATCCTTAGTTATCAACCAATAAGCATCACCCATGCATTACAAATGACACTCCATCCAATTCTTCCAAAGAGAGTAATTCGATCCATCAAATCTCAGACTATCCTTCTTGTATGTCAACATCTTGGATCTCCTCAAGTAGTTAAGCTTCTTTGAGAGGAACCGGCTCTGATACCAATTATTAAAATTAGGGCAGACAACTGAGAGGGGGGGTGAATCAGTTGTCACAAAACTTTTATCTTTTGTTGCATTTAATCTTCTTTACCACTTATTAAAAAATTAAAGATATGATCATGAAAGCATGAATCAACAACACATGAGCAGAAACATAATCAACACACATAACACCAAGATTTTTACGTAGAAACCCGATTAAGGGAAAAACCATGGTGGGTGTTAATCCACAAGACTTATTCTCTGTTAAAAGAATAGAAAAAATGGGAAGGCACTTGCCTTTAGGCGCACTGCCCAGAGCTCACTGCTCAAAGGAGGCTCACTGCCTACAAGAACATTCACAATGTTAATACTGAAAGTTTGAACTGCGAAACAACATCTTCATCATGCAAGGTTCAGTTCCATTAAAGCGCACAACAGGTCTATGCTCTACTCCTACTCACTTCCTTGCTACATCTGCATCTTCACTTACATCCCCACATTTCCATGACTTCACAATCCTTATTTATACATGATATCGACTTTGGAATGAACATCAAAGTCAGCATACCAATCATCTATCTGAAACATTCTCCAAGATATGCATTACAAGCAATTACAATTACAGGACTTAAATTGCTTCATGTGAACCATAACACTATCGGCCAAACATATATGGGACTTGAATCTCCCTCGAACAACATGCCACACTCTATAGAACTCTTCTTAGATCATTCGCAACATGCACCAAGCATCTGGTCAACTAAGACTAGAAAGAACGGCAACACTCAAGGAGAAATCTTCAACCACAAGCTCAATCCTTATGCGGACCACCAGCACAATAGGCACACGGTCCAGAGACCACCACAAGCACAATAAAATCAACAAGAACAACCGCATCACCTCAGATTACCAGAAACACTTGCATCTTCATCTGGAAACTTAAGAACACTAACTATCATGACTATCATACTAGAAAGATTGCTTGTGGACCTCCAAACCACAAACCACTTGTGTTGAGGACACACACCAACATCCCAAACATACCTCTAGATCCGCAGACCATAATATTCCAATGCGGAGCAATCCGGGCCAAATTCCTGTCACTCTATCACCTTTGAACAACTGCAAAACCTGGTTCTACTCAGATGGCCATAACTTCGTTAATCCTTCATGCGGACCTCTCAAATCTTGACTGGAGTAACTTCAGACTATCCTCTACACAACCCTTTGGTCCACAAACTCTGATCTTTGCCTTACTGGAAATGTTGAGCAATCTACTTTGCTAAACTATATTGTCTTCACTATTTCTGACAAAGAGATATGTAACTCACTTGAAACTTTTGGAGAGGCTAATTTTCTTAATATCCTCAACATACAAGTCTTTTAAACAATTAATAGAATAAGATACAGTTGACACCAATGACAACAAGGATATGTTGACACCAATGACAACAAGGATATGTTGACATCAATGACAACACCGATTAGGCGCATATTTGCAACAAGAAGGACAAGTGTCCTAGATTTCTCATGCATCAAGGGAGTTAATAGAATTGATTAGAGAGTTGACTGAATAGATTAATCAGATGACTGGGTTGATTGGGTAGTGAACTCAATTGATTGGAGAGTTGACTAAATTGATTGATTAGTTGACTAGAATGACTGATTAGTTAACTAATTTGATTGATCAGAAGACTGATTTGATTGATGAGTTGGCTCTCTTGATTGATCTGTTAACTAATTTTGATTGGAGGAATTTATGGTGGGTGAGGATAAATGGGAAAATAAATTATTTATTTAATTTTATGTGCACATGGGATAATTGAATTAAATATTAAATTTAATTCATTTTAGAGGAAATAGATTATTTAAATAAATAATTTGGTTTATTTATTTAAGTTGGAGGAATATTTGATTATTTAAATAAATAATTTTGATTTTATTTATTTAAATTAGGGAAATAATGATTTAATTAAATAATCCGGGTTATTTAATTAACATGAAGGATAAAATTGATTTAATTAAATAATCAGGGTTATTTAATTAACATGAAAGATAAAATTGATTTATGAACTTAAATAATTAAGAATTATTTAATTAATTTGAAGTATGGCAAGTGCATGTATGATCTAGAAACAGGTCAATTTTAGGTGTCTACATTTTGCCCCTCTTTGAGATGGTGTTGCAAAGTAACACCATTTCAAAGAAGTTTAAAACATAGTGCTATGTTGGATAGAAGAATATTTTGGTTTAGAAGAACAATATGATTGGATTAGAAATGATGATACCCCAGTTGGGTAGAAGAAGTACTTAGTAGATTAATTAATAGGTTGAATGATGCCCCCTCAAGAGGACAGATGAATTGGAAGAATACAGGTGGATTCTTGAAATGAATGGATATGAAAAAAATAAGGAGATATAAGATGGAGAACAACATAGAGAAAAAAAGGATAGATGATGGAATGATGATAATCAAATGATGCGGATAGAATAAATAATTGAATGGGAGAAGTTACGCTAGTATTTATAATAGAGCAATCCTTTATTTTGATATAGCATAAGGATATTATGCACCAAGGTATAAGTGTTGGCAAGAGACATTGCTCTAATGAATGTTACATGTTGTCATTGATGGCAATAAGGCAAAGGATTTCTACCGACATAGCAAAGAGACCTTACTCTAGAAGAATAAATGACTAAGTATGGGTAGTGTACAATATACCATGTAAGTAACAATGTTTGAGATGGTATGCCTCAACAGTTAAAGACATTTGTATGTAGTTTAGGTATGTTGTTCATAGCTACCTAGTGATCACATGTTTCAGTGTTCAAGTCCTGACTTCCTCCGGAAGTCATATGGTAAAATATCTAAGTTTGGTGAACCGAGTCTGGTCAAGAACATTGTACAGTACCAGAGTAAAAGGGTCTGCATTCCTCCGTTGTGGCATACTTTGTCTTATGGTTCTAAGGCAGCAAAGATACACATCATGACTACCTGAATCCAAAGTTATACCTTTTGAAGGTCCTTTGATCACATTCTACAAGTTGTTCTTTATCGCTTCCAGTTTGACAGTATTCACTGTGACAAAGCAATAGTTCCAAGATCCACATTTTTCTATAAAGGATTATTATGTCCTATGGATCTGAAGGTATGTTAAAAGGTCTGTGATGAATGTTGGATATGATTTCTAGAGTCTCATATGGTACGCAGTGGAAATCATGATGTGACAGTTCAATTGATCAAGTGTGTGCTTAAGGGATAGGCTAACAGGCAAGCTAGTTCTATATGCAGAGAATATACATGTTTGAAGAATTAATTCAAGTAGTTGAATGATTGATGCCGACATATATGAAGACTATTGTATGTTTGTTTGGGTCTGCATTCCTGTTTGAGCACAAGATCAAGCCGACAAGGTACAACACTTGTATACATATTTCATGTCTGGGTTGTCGACCTGATTGTGAGATGAATCTTATTGCAGATATATATTCGATGGATTTCAGTGTTGGAGGGATGGATATATGTGGATAATGTGCGAATTTGATATGTTCCTAATCTAAGGTAGTTTGCAGAATAGAAAAGGATAATAAGGACAGAAAATTGGAGTATATATAAATCAGAGCAAAAAAGTAGGGCAGACAGTATGAAGTCCTTTGAGTCTGTATATTGAGCATATTGGTACTACATTTCAGCATTTTGTAGATGCACATGTAGCAATCCTCTCTTGGCAGTGAGCCAATCCTTCTTCTATCTTTCTAGCAATGAGCCTTTTTGTAGTGAGCACTTCTTGGACAGTGAGTCCGGGCAGTGAGCCTTCATGTAATCTGGTATTGCTATCATAATATATTGTGAGCTAACACTCACTGTGGTTTTTCCCTTTTTGTGTTTTCCATGTAAAAATCTTGGTGTCTATGTGTTATGAATTTGTGGCTACTCTTCTCATGTTTACTTTGCTTTCATGTTATTGAATTTGGTAAATGGATTAATGAATGTGTAAATGAAAAGGTTTTAAGAATACTAATTCACCCCCCCTCAGTATTCTTTGCATTCAACAATAAGAACCAGGGTGACCATGTACCCAATGCATAAGACAGCTGACTCTGCAAACAAACAGTTTGAGTTTATTACTACTAGGTATAATAGAACCTTGTCAGATAAGTGAATGGAAAATAGTCTAAGTGTAGAATAGTCTTAATACAAAGGTCTTTGCAGAGCCTTAGATGTAAAATATATTGATATGCCAGATGCTAATCCCATCACACATAAGATAGATATTAGACCTAATAGGAGAATAAAATCATCCCTCAAACATAGCATACGAAATCAATGACTATGCCCCAATCCATATTGTTGTCGCCACATATCCAAGATTATAGATAAATCAAGATAGCTTTGACTAAGTAGTTAGATGGGAGCAAAAGATAAATCAAAAGCAAAAATGACCAACTGATAACACAAATAGACAACCAACATGTTTTCTTGCCAAAGAGGGTATTCTAGAAAGATTTGAGGCCTTATCTTAGGAAAGATTTATCTGTTAAAGGCTTTGGATCCAAGATGTATGAATATACCTAGATATAGGAAAATGGTATGTGGTGATGTATTGCTATTTTAGGAGTAGTCTTTTTGTTTCAGATTTGATAAGCACTTCTAAACTTCCACAAGGATGCATAGTTCGCTTTTGCTTGAGTTAGTCATGTCTAGGTGGTAGATAGATAGGATGGATTGTGGTAAATGGATGAAGTGACAAAGATGAATTTATTATGGGTTGATTTGATGATAGTGTTGTCATGGTGGGGAACGATATATCCCTAGATCAACACAAGGATGTGGGAATGATATATCTCATTGATGATTGATTGATGATGATTAATTGATGTGGTTTACGACTCGATTAGGGTTAAGACCAAAGGATGTAACTGGATTATTTGGCTAGATTGACTTACTAGATTGGTATGAATTAAAGATGACGTGCATTGGGTTTATTGCTTGGATTTTTTGAATATTTGAGTTTTTTTTTGTATTTTTGAGTCTTTTTATTTTTTTTGGATATTTTTAAGATTTTTTTAGTGTTTTTGGATATTATTGAGATTTTTTTATTGCTTTTGGGTAGTTTTGTATTTCTTGATTATTTTTGGATATTTTTATTGTTTTTGGATATTGTTGAGATTGTTTTATTGTTTTTGGATTTTTTTTGTTTTATGAGATGGCATTGTATAGTAGTTTGGATAGCCTTTGTTGCTAGATACCATTGACAAGGGAAAACCAGGTCTAGATGCAAGGAGGAAGATGGGATGAGATAAGTAGACACTAGGATGAGTGATAACAAATGGGATGGATAAAAGGGTAGGTGATAGTGTGTGGGATGGAAAGCTTGTGATAGAGGGATGGATAAAAGGATAAACAATAATGGATGGAATGGATGGATGCATTATAAGTGAGCTAGGATGTGATCTCTAAAGACTATGTCGCATAGGAATAACATGCCCCATTCTAAGTAATATGATTAGGATTTTTCATGACAAAAATTAGGACGAGAGGATGATTGGATTGGTTGAAAAGGATGAGGTATATTAAGAGATTTTCTAAAGCATTTTTCAACATTTTGCCCCTATGTCTAAAGTTATCAAGATCAAAAGGAAGAAGGGAGGATGGATGGATCGATATGTGGGTATAATGGCTAAGGATGGTAAGATAGGATATGATATGATAAGGTATATAGTAAGGAAATGATAGGTTGGTAATGATAGGTTAGATGAGACAACGTGCCCCCAAGTGTAAGACACATAGATAATCAACCTACACATGATGCCTGTTTGCTAGGTTTTCATCATGGTACTTATCCAAGGTGCCTATTTACCAGGTTTTCACCATTGGATGAAGGAATTTTTCTTTACTATTTGGACTTTTTTTTTCTTTTTTTGGTATACTTGGATGGGAAGGGTGGATATGGATAAGAAGAACTCAAGCATCTAGTTCCAAGAAAGGTAATAGTTCCATTTAAAGATGGATGACACATATGGACCATGTCAAATGTCATTATGCTCATAGATGTTGGTAAGGGATTGCATGAGAGGGAGATGGGGTAGGTGGATAATGGATTATGATGTGGATTGTGTATGGAAGGATTATGCAACGATGGATGGGAGATAGTGGATTATGATGTGGATTATGTATCGAAGGATAGTGGATTATGATGTGGATTGTGGATGAAAGGATAGTGGATTATGATGTGGATTATGCAAAAGCATAGACCATAGGGATATTAATGAAGGGGGTAAATCATAAAACATGCAATAACAGAAATTGCACACAAAAAATAGAGCTTTTTTTATTGATTTGGACAACTTATTACATTATAGAAGCTCAAATACAATAAGAGGAATCAACCCTCCATGAGTTGCAACACATTATAGCATCCTATCACAAGACTCTGGAATCATCTGCCTTCTGCAACCCCAAATCAGCTAGGGTTTTTGTTTTCCCACCTATTCTTGACTCCACACTTACCCCCTTAACTCTATTGTCATCCAGGGTTCCCAAAAATGGTTATTAATAGCCTTTTTGGCGGCCAACAACCTAATTTCAAAATTTGCATCTCCCTCCAAAAATAAGTCAACTTTCAGGAGCCATAACTTTTGATCTAGGTGTCCTATTGATGAACCGTTTTATGCGTCAGAAAGCTCGCGAAGTGTTCTACGAGATAACAACCCGCTTTGTTGGTTCTGACCATTTTCAAGGCCGTTTAGTGCCTCAAACCTAAGTTTGAATAAGTTTTAGGCATTTTTCAGGAAACAAAAACTTTAATATCTTTCAGCTCGCAAATGATCTTTGCATGATTCCTTCGCCAAAGGTCTTATATTTCTGTTATGTAACTTCCTGTAAATTTTCACTTCAATCCATGCCCAAATGCAAACTTTCTAAAAATAGCAAGTTGCTATTTTTAGCAGTTTGGAAAAACTGAAAGTTCTACATCATTATTCAAGCGATTATGGAACCAAAACCACAAATTTTGAAAAAGAAATGAAAAAGGTCATCAATAATTTTGAAACATGTCTTTTTTTTGGGTGATGCAAGATTTCCCTCACACCATTGGATCTCCTACATTAGACACCCAGGGTAATTTGAGAAGTGACCCTGTCACATCTCAGGTGTTTGTGTGAGGAAAACCCAAATGGTCAACCTCTGCCTTAGACAACCAAGAAGAATCTTCAGCAAGCCTTCCTTTCCATTTCACCAGGTATTCTTCATATTGCCTGTTCCAAGTACTTCTTCCCACATGGCTATCCAAGATCTCTTCTATCTCCTCTATTGAAGCAGATGCCAGAATACTCCACTGTTCTTATATTGGTCCACCCTCTGTGCCACCTTCATGATATTGTGATAAATCAGGAATGTTGAAAACAAGGGAAAAATGTTGATCCCACTTGGCAGCTCTACATCATATGCATTTCCTGAATCATGTTTCTTCAAAACTCTGCATGGTCCAAATTTCTTCATTTTCAGCTTATTGTATGTTCCAATTGGGAACCTTTCTTTTCTCAAGTGAACCATGACTTCATCTCCTACCTAGAACTCCTTATATCTCCTCTTTTGATCTGCCTTAGCCTTGTACTGAATATTCATCTTATTAATGTGCCTTTTCACCTCTTCGTACAAATTCATGTGTGTTGCAAAGTCTTCAGCCTCGGCACTTATCTTTTCTCCTTTGTCTAGATTCCTTAACTCTGAAGCATTTCTTAGACTATTCCCATATACAATCTAGAATGGTGATTTACCAGTACTCCTATTGATAGAATTGTTGTAAGCAAATTCTGCTTGTGGTAAATTCAAATCCCATCCCTTGGGCTTATCTCCTACTAAGCATCGTAGTAGGTTACCCAAACTCCTGTTCACCACTTTGGTCTATCCATTAGTCTGTGGATGGTGTGCAGAACTAAACTTCAAATTTGTCTTCAACTTCTTCCACAATGTCCTCTAGAAATAACCAACAAACTTGGTATCTCGATCTAAAACTATGCTCTTTGGTAGACCATGTAATCTCACCATCTCTCTGAAAAATAACTCTACAATATGAACAACATCATTAGTCTTCTTGCAAGGAATAAAATGTACCATCTTTGAGAATCTATACACTACCACAAAAATAGAATCATGTCCTCTCTACGTCCTTGGTAACCCAAGAACAGGTAGTGGCTGATATAGACCTATATTCTGACTTGCTCCTTTCGCCATCTAACATACTCTACACAAATTTCCTCACATCCTACTGCAATTGTGGCCAATAATAATTTTCACCAACAATAGCAATGGTCTTATCTTGACCAAAGTGTCCAGCCAATCCTCCACTATGCTTCTCCTTAATCAGGTTCTCTCTCATGGAACTCCTTGGAATGCACAAACGACTTCCTCTAAACAACATGCCATCTTGGATTATGAAATCCAACCATTTTGTCATGTCCAAAGTAATAGGTTATAAACAAGCTTTCTAGGCCTCTGCAAAATCTAGATCTTTAGGATACAACCTTTTGAGCTCATCGAACCCAACAACCTCTATCTTCATTTCTGTCAACAAATTTTGCCTTATGCTCAAGGCATCTGCAACTTTGTTGGACTTCCCACTCCTATGCTTCAAAACAAAAGTATAGCTCTGCAAAAACTCAACCCATTTTAAGTGCCTCTAGTTCAACTTTCCTTGACTATTAAGATACTGCAAAGCCTGATGATCAGTATATAAAACAAACTCCTTTGGCAACAAATAATGTCTCCATTTCTTCAAAGCTGAACTATTGCATAAAACTCCTGATCATAAACAGAATACTTTTTCTTGGCATCATTAAGCTTCTCACTAAAATAGGCAATGGGCTTACCTTCTTGGCTCAAAACAACTCCTATACCACTACCACTAGCATCATAATCTACCTGAAATACCTTATTAAAATCTGGAAGTGCCAAAACAGGTTGTTCTACGACTTTCTGCTTTAATGTATCAAATCTCTTGTCTACTCCTTTAGTCCATTTAAACTCTTTTCTATCCCCTCTCATTGTCTCAGTTAGGGGTGCACAAATGCTACTAAAATTCCTGATAAACTTTCTGTAAAAACTTGCCAAGCCATGAAAAGATCATGCCTCCATTGCACTCCTTAGCGTAGGCCATTCAATGATAACCCTTACTTTTTCTAGGTCCATCTTAAGACGTTCCTCTGAGACAACAAATCCCAGGTATACCAACTCCTTCTTTGCAAAACTACATTTCTTCATATTGATCAACAACTTCTCCTCCCGCAACTTCTCCAAAACTCTTCTGATATGCATTATATGCTCATCCCAAGTCTTACTGAAAATCAAAATATCATCTAAATAAACAATAACAAAACTTCCCAAAAATTCTTTCAATACCTCGTTCATGAGCCGCATGAATGTGCTCGGTGCATTGGTTAGCCCAAATGGCATGACTAACCACTCATACAAACCTTCCTTTGTCTTGAAGGTTGTCTTCCACTCATCTCCTTCTCTGATACGGATCTGGTGATAACCACTCTTCAGGTCAATCTTCGTGAAGTACTTGGCTCCACTCAAATAGTCCATTATGTCATCCATTTTGGGCAATGAAAATCTGTACTTGATCGTGATCTTATTGATGGCTCGAGAGTCTGTACACATTCTCCATTCTCCATCTTTCTTTGGTGCTAGTACTGTAGGTACCGCACATGGACTTAGGCTCTCCCTTATCAGTCTCTTCCTTAACATCTCTTAAACTTGTCTGTTCAGCTCTTCACTCTCTGTAGGAGTCATTCTGTGGGCTGCCTTATTCGGCAAACTAGCTCCTGGTATCAAATCCATTTGGTGACTTATCTTCCTCGCCGATGGTAAACCTTCTGGTACATTATCAGAGATAATATCCTAAAATTCTTCCAACATATCTAAAACTTTTGCTGGTACATCTTCACATTTCTCTTGACTAATCTCAGGAATCAATGCAAAGCAATGACACTCATTCTTCATACCCTCCAAAAAAATTTTACCATCTACCAAACAAATTATGGCCGTACTACATACCTTTTCTTCCACCTCCTTCAAGGGCTTCAACTTGTGACGAACTCCATCCTTTGTTAGGGAATATGTGTTTGCACGACCATCATGGACAGCGCTCCTATCATACTACCATGGCCTCCCCAATAGCATATGGAATGCATCCATCAGTATGATATCACATAGCACCTTATCATGGTAGTCCCCAATCTTGAACTTTACTAAATACTGCTCATTGACCAAAGCTCTGTGGTCCTTCTGCAACCATGCAATCCGATATGGATGTGGATGCTTTCTTCTTGTCAACTTCAACTTGTCAACCATCTCCTCTGAAACAGGATTGTCAGTGCTTCCACTGTCGATAACAATATTGCAACACTTACCTTCACATTTGCACCTTGTGCGGAATAGACTCTTCCTCTAATTGGGTTATTTCTCCTCATTCAACAAAGTTCTTCTAACAACTAGGGTTTCTCCCCTTTCAGCATCTTTAGAACACTCAGACTGTGCATCTTCATCTACATGTGCAACTCGTGCATTACCTTTAGGTCTTCTATTTGTCCTTCCTTGATGTTGCAGAAACTTGTATGCTCGATGCCCTTCTTCTCCACATTGGAAACAAGTTCCTCTAAAACCTCCTCTTCCAAGCCCTTGTCCAGGTCTGCCTCTTCCTCTTCCTCTTTGCTCACCATTGTTTTGATCACGAGGGCAGTAGGCATTATCCCCTCTCTGATTTTGACTAGTGCCAGCTTCTTCACTTTTCTTTTGATCTTCATTACGGCCTCCATAGGGTCTTCCACCAGTCCTTCCGCCTTGACCTCTTCCTCTTTGCTTGTTGTCAAATCTTTTATTTAGCTTCTCTTCCACCTTCAAGGAAAACTGGTACGCATCTTCTATGGTGGTCATTCTGACCAGGCTCAGGTCCTCTTGAATACTCGGTCTCAACCCATTAATCTAATGGGCTACCTTCTCCTTGTTGGGCTCTGCATGGCCTGTCCTAATAGTAATTTTATAAAACTCTTTTGTATACTCCTTAACAAACTTGTTACCTTACTTCAGTCCATGCAGCTTCTTCAGCAACTCCATCTCATAGTCCACAAGAATGAACTGCTTCTTCAGTTTCTCCACCATCTGATCCCATCTGGTGATCTTTCCTTTTCCTCTTCTATTCCTCTCTAATTGGACCTCTTTCCACCAAATACTGGCATGGTCCTTCAACTTTGTTTTTGTAAACTTGACTCGATCTGGATCTTCCACATCTTCATACTTGAAATACTCCTCCATGTCATTGATCCAATCAATGAGTTGTTCTGGATTCAAATGTCTAGAATATGTAGAAACTTTGATCTTGGGCCTCTTTCTGATCTCAAAATGGCCCTCAACAACCTAACTTCTGCAGGATCTCCTGCAGCTTCTTGTTCTTCCTCGGATAGCTCTTCTTCAACTTCATTCTCACTTTCTTCTCTTGTTCTCAAATCAAACCCTCTTCGCAACTCCTCTTGCAATGCATCGATTTGCCTTTGCAGGGCTCAAAAACCCTCTTCCATCAAAGCATTCCTTCTAATACAATTTCTTTGTGGAGGCATCTTGATCTCCACAGCAAACCCACAACCTCATGTCCTGGTGCAAACTGCCTCACGGTCGGCGATCTATCTACACACTCAGGAAACCTTCTTCTGATACCACTTAATGAAGGGGGTAAATCATAAAACACACGACAACAAAAATTGCACATAGAAAATAGAGCTTTCTTTATTGATTTGGACAACTTATTAAATTACAAAAGCTCAAATACAATAAGAGGAATCAACCCTCCATAGGCTGTAACACATTACAGCATCCTATCACAAGACTCTGGAATCATCTACCTTCTGCAACCCAAAATCAACTAGGGTTTCTGTTTTCCCACCTATTCTTGATTCCACACTTGCCCCCTTAACTCTACTACCGCCCAGGGTTCCCAAAAATGGTTATTAATAGCATTTTTGCGGCCAACAACCTAATTTCAAAATTTGCATCTCCCTCCAAAAGTAGGTCAACTTCCGAGAGCCATAACTTTTGATTCGGGTGTCTAATTAACGAACTGTTTTATGCGTCAGAAAGCTCGCGGAGTACTCTACGTGTTGAAAACCTACTTTGCTGGTTCCAGCCATTTTTAGGGCTGTACAGGGCCGTTTAGTGCCTCAAACCTGAGTTTAAATAATTTTTAGGCATTTTTTGGGAAACGAAAACTTTAATATCTTTCAGCTCGCAAATGATCTTTGCGTGATTCCTTCGCCAAAGGTCTTATATTTCTGTTATGTAACTTCTTGTAAATTTTTACTTCAATCCGTGCCCAAATAAAAATTTTCTAAAAATAGTAGGTTGCTATTTTTGCAGTTTGGAAAAACTGAAAGTTCTACATCATTATTCAAGCGATTATGGAACCAAAACCAGAAATTTTGAAAAGAAATGAAAAGGACATCAACAATTTTGAAACACGTCTTTTTTTTTGGGTGGTGCAAGATTGCCCTTACACCACTGGATGCTCCTGCATCATATATGATGGGTGAAGTATGTAGGATAATGAATTAAAGCTAGGGAGATGGAGGTATGTGGAAATTTTATGGAGTGGAAAGGAACCAAGACCAACGGTTGTACACACCATGATAAACATTGAAGCTTTTGATTATAAGGAGGTATAGGAAGTAATGGACATGTTTACGTAGGGGATGTTTGATGTAGGATTTTAGGTACCCACACAGACTTAGGATTTTTATGATTTTTGCATTAGGATTTATGGGATGGAGGAATTTGGGGTTTTTGGATGAAGTAGGATTTTTGGAATGAAGGAGCTTGAGATTTTTGGAGGAAATGGGATTTTTGGGATATTTGGGATGTGGATGATTCATTTGACTTGATTTATTTTTGCTTAGGGACCCAAACTGGTATTTTATATTTGGACTTTTCTTGTGTAAGTAAGGGTTTGGGTAGCATTTTGGATAGATTTTGTTTGGACTCTTTGCCTTGATACCCTAAGGCATAAGTATTTTTAGGAGTTTTTGCTTTATGGGTAGAGTCATCTAAAACTTTATTTGTGAATCCCATGGACTTGGTGGAAGCTTCATGTTTGGTCGATGTGTGCATTTGTTGATCATGATTCAAAATTTTAGAGGACTTATGGATAAATGGAGTAAAAGTGGATTTTTGGATAAATGGGTAATTAGGCATTGGGAGAAGTGGAGGTAAAGTGGATGGAGGGATATTAGGAGTTGGAAGTAATGGAGGTAAAGTGGATGGTGGAAGGTGTATGGTCACATGCTTTTAACTTTTGTAGGATAATGGAGGTGGAATGGGAACATATGTTTTTGGGATATGATGTGGTTTATGATAGAAATGAGTGGATTTATAAGGCATGGAGGTAGTACCAACATCTTGAGATTGCTTTTCTTTAGTAATATAATTGAGGCCATATGATTGTGGAGGGACTTGGACATGGATGGGTTCCAAAATACCTTGTTCATGAAGGCCTAAGCCTTTACCTTGATAGTTCATTTTTTAGAGTATGTCGTGGACAATGGGATTGTGGGTGATTTGGACACTAGATGCGAGCTCAATATTGGATGGAGAAGGTGAGCTGATAGATAATGGTTGTTTCTCTCCTAAGGAGGAACATTCATGGATGAAGGTGGTAAGACCAAGGGTATACATTGGATTTGCAATATGGTCAATTTTAGAGGACAAAGTATCAATAAGATCTTGATTATCATTATGTTCATTAAGATCCATGTTATTTGTTTGATCATACATGGGTGCTTGGGAGGTAAGTGTCTCATCAAGGGAAGTTGAAGTTGTTGGATCATGGATAGGACTAGGTGGAGGATGGATGGTAGTAGTGTGGATAGCTTGTTCATGGATAGTTATGGGATTATAAATAGATGGGGTAATAAGATCTTAACCATGGAATGCATAAATTTGGCTAAGAGGATCATCATGACTTTCTTGATCATAGAAAACATAAAGATTATGGATGGGTTGAACTTCGCTCACTTGCTCATGGTTAGGAACTTGATCATGGATATTATCTTGATCATAGAAAAGATATAGATTATGGATGGGTTGGATGGAGGCGCTTTGATCTTGATTTAGATAAAGGGTTGATGTTTCCACATGCTTTAGATTATACTCTTGACATATCTCTTGATTTTATTCAATGGAAGTGGAAGTGGGAGACTCTTGGGTAGGCTTGATAGGCTCTTGATGGTCAAAAACATGAAAATTTAATGGATCTAGACTTGGACTCATGGTGGGAAACTCTGCAATAGGCTTGATGGGTTGAGGATTATATGATGGGGTTGAAGGAATGGACATGTTTGAAGGCTCTTTGATAGGCTCTTGGATAGGTGTTTGATGACATGGAGATGGTTGATTCCTTGCTAATAGCAATTAGATCACATCCTTCATGAGCATATGGGTAGATGGATAATATAATGGATGGATAATAATGGTGGATGGTGTTGTAGGCTTAGGATGATGAATAGGAGGAGGGATAATAGGAGTGGAAGGTGTTGTAGGATTAGTATTAGATGGAAGGATATTGGGATTGGATGGATTAGGTATTGAGTTAGCTAGAGGAATAATGGGATTAGATGGATTAGGATTAGAATTGGATGGTTTTCTTGAGATTAGCTCAAGCAATGTTGTTTGGATCAATTGTCGTAGGTTCATCTCTGAGGGATCCTTTGGTGGAAGAGTAGAAGAACATGGGGATGAAGGTAATGAAGGGCTTGATGGATTAAAAGGTTGATGGACCAATGGACTATGATAAGGACTACATGTTGGTGTTAGGATAGAACTAAGAGGCTCATGTATGGGTATTTGATTGGATGACGAGGTAGAGTACCCATAAGATGCATAAGCTAGAGTGTTGTTCCCCTTGTCAAAGGTACTATAAGAGCTTAAGGACATTTGATTTTGGTGCAAAGGGTAACTTAGACTTGAATGGTCTTGTTGTGAAGGAACACAATACCCTTGTGAATGAATTTGATGATAAGTTGAAATGTTGGAATAAGGAGTTGGATGATCTTGGGGTGGATGTTGTTGGGTATCGATGGGATAAGTTGATGTGGAAGTGACATGATACGTGGGCAGACTAGATTGGTATGTTGATAGGGGTGACACATGGTATTGAGGTGTAATTTGTTGAGGTTGTAGTTGTAGGTTGACTTACGGTTGTTGTGGTCAGGATTGTTGTTGTTGGGGTTGGAATTGTTGTTGTTGCGGTTGGAATTGTTGGGTTAGATGTTCTTGAGAAATGGATTGATATAGATATGGGTTAACTATGAAAGAAGTGGGATAGGTTGATGTAGGGGTAACATGATGTGTGGTTGGTTGGTATGAAGTTAAGGGGGATGACACATAGGATGGAGATGAAATTTGTTGATATTGTGTTTGTGTTTGTTGGGTTTTGGACTGGTGGGTGGCTAGGAGTTGTTGGGTTTCGACTAGTTGTTGTAGTAGAGGTGATGGGTTTTGTTGAAGTTGTTAGATGATGGATTGTAGTTATTGTAGGTTTTGTTGGTCGAGGGGTTATGGCATTTGGGGAAGTGTTTGGATGATTTATTGTAGGTGTGGTGCTAGGGAGTTGCCCATATGTGTAAATATTCATATTTTTGCTTGTTCCTCAAGATATGCATCATAATCTACAAGGTTCTCATGATCATTATTGGAGCGAGAAGGAGGGATTCCTTGGATTGTGAGTTTTGGTTTTGGATTTGACCTAGGTTTATTGATGATCAGAACTATTTTGACAAGGAAAATGCGATAAGGGAAAGTCTAATCACTATATTTTTTCATGGATGTTTTGATTTGCTTTTGGAAAAAAAACACAATAGGTAATAGACACAATGACAATTTTCAACAAAACGTTTGTATGTTTGAGGCCCCTAAAAGCACAAGTTTTCACAAGTATAAGCACAATTGAATACACATCAAACACTCTTTATCCCTAAAGACAAGGCTTCACTGTGATAATATCTCACAACTTGGAATCTTCGTCGACTCAAATGTCATCATACCTAGTGTGGGTGTGTACATTTTTTCATCTTTGCAAGAGAGGACAGTTAGGGACCTCCAAGACTAGAAGGATGACCCAATCACCTTTTCCGTAGAAAGCTACAAGTAGCTTATGCTATGTTGGGGATTTCTATCTCATCTCAAGGGAGCCTTATGGTGAGTAATCTTGGGGGCATTATACCCTTGTAATGAAAGTTACCGCAGTGTTCGGAGGTGAGTCAGGTGGACACTAACTACAAGGGTGCTAGTTACTTCGGGGGACCAACACCCTGTGAGCATCTAGAAAGCCACTAAAGGCTTTAACCAATTCTACTAAGAGTCTCATATACCTCACATAATGCAAAAATTATTTTCACAAAGTGTTGGTATGCCTCTTTTTGATTTGGCACCGTAAGGCAACGCTAACGCTGGTTAAGTCTTCGCTTTTGCCTCAACCAATTTATATAGCAATCCAAAGGAAAGATCTGCTAAGGGTCGTCCCTTTTGGATGAAGTGCAATCTAAAAGAATGCCCTTCTAAAGGCTAATATCATACATGGAAAGAAATAAAATGAATACCTTAAATGTTTTTGATTCCTAAGATCACGTTGTCGTGTGAAGGAAGAGCATACACATTTAAGAAACTCCAAACATGGAAGACAAACATAAATTCCCTTAAGCAAAATTGAAGTGTGTGCTAAGATTTAAGTCATTCCAAGTATGGAAATCACATGTAAATTCCCTTAAGCAAAATTGAAATGTGTGCTAAGATTTAGTGATAATCTAGATTACACATACATGTCAATTCCCTTAAGCAAAATGAAGTGTGAATCCTAAGACTTAGTGATAATCAAGATTTGCCTTTGGCATACGTCTTGCATCAAATCACATTAGTAGTCTTAGTTTTTAAGTAGTTTGCAAGCAAAAGTTTTGTTTTCATCAAACGATAAGAGGCAACTCCTGATGTCCGCTTGTATTCCACCAAAACAAAAAAGAATCAAGAAACTTGCAATTCAACTTGTTAGGTGAAAAATGAGTAATCTGTAAAAATTCTAAGAAATATGATTAATGACAGTAAAATAGATAGCATGACCAGATTCTACACAAAATTATATGCAATTTCAAAAAAACTTACATGGAATTTCGTTAAGAAATGCAAAAGTTATAGCTATTTAAAGCTTCCAAACAAAGGGGAGGTTTGACTGAAAGCACCTGATAAAGTTGACTAGATGGGCTAAAGATACATGTACTGCTGCAAAGTTGAGTGAACCAGATTTCCAACACAACTAGTTTCACGAAAATCTGATTTACCTGCAAAAAGTTATGCTAAAAAGAAAAAAATAGCCTATTTGGACAGTTAGAGGGCAAGAAGCAAGCCCCTGGCAATTTAGTTAACAGCTAACGGTTAAACTGCTTTTTTGGTCACATGGGCAGGTTAGATAATTGGCAGTTAAGTTTAGTGTTTAGGTTCTAAACAGGCCCCTAGTCTGCCATGTGACCAAGGGCTGAGTGCCTTAAAAAAAAGAAAAAAAAAAAAAAATTAAAATTAAAATTAAAACCTAAAAAATGTAAAGTTGAACTTTAGGGTTTTTTTGTTTTTTTGTTTTTTAATTATTTGTTTTTCTCTTTGTTTTGATTATTTTTATTTTATTTTTTGTTTGGTGTTTGTGTTTTTTATTAGTTTATGCTGCAAGTTAGGGTTCGGGTGGGGTAATTCACAGGCATGACATTGGGCAGAGAGGTGGGTGCAGGGAAAGGGGTGTGTTGACAGGGGATCAAAAAGGTTGGAGAGTAGAGGTGGGGCAGTGGATGAGGGAGGTATAGGGAATGCCAAGGGGAGCAGCGGTGAAGGGAGAGGCATAGGGAAGGAGGAGGGACATGGGTGGCAGGTGGGCAGGCGGTGGGCGATGGGCGATGGGCGGCGGGCGAGAGGTAGGGGGAAGGGAACAAAGAGGGGGTAGTGGGCAGAGTAGTGGCAGGTGGGAAGGAAGGGGAATGGGGAGTTAGGAGGGACTAGAGCAGGGGTAGGTTAGGGTGCAGGGAGAGGAGTAGCAGGGAGTAGGGGGTTGGGGGTGACGAGGGAGTGGGGATGGGAGATGGGGGTGAGCAGGGAGGGCTTGCATGGGCCTGTGGCCCCAAAAAAAAATGTTTTTTTTTGTTTTGTTTATTTTGTTGTTTTTTGCTTTTAAAAAAAAAAACTAAAGTAATTTTTTTTTTGTTTAATAAATTTGCTTAATAAAAAAAAGAAACTCCGAAAGTAATTTTTTTTATTTTTGCTTTAAAAAAAAAATTTGGCTGAATAACAAATAAACAACCAAAGTATTGCAAAAAAAAAATTCAAAAAAATTTCATAAACGAAAAGTAAGCAAATTTTATGTCATTCTTTACCTGCGAGGCCTTCCAAAAGCAACAATGAGGTTAATTTTCACGTAGAAGATTGTAGAGGAAAACTAATGCATTGTAGACTTAACATAATTCAGGGGAAAACCTATCTGAACAGTCCACTCTATCATTGTACTTCCTACATTAAATCATCAACCAAGGAGCATAAGCTTATGATGGTACTATACTGTATGTGCCTAAATATGGGCTCAAATCCTCCTAACTATCCCATTCAAACCTATTCTGATTAGCCTAGTATGCTGAAATTCATAGAACTGTAAGAACAACAAAAATAGTTTAAAATCTAGTTGCTACGAGTACCTTCAGCATAAGCTGTAGATGACTATTAATAACAGGAAATTACAGAATTAACTCAAAACATTCTAAATGATAAAAGAACTAAGGCTAACCTCCGGAGGACTTCAAATAGATACAGCATGCATGCGCTCATAGATCATACTACTATATTTTAACAATTAACATATTCTAATTAACTCACACTGTATTTGTACATAAATGAAAACTAATTAACAAGAATGCATAAAAGAAATGAGGAAATAAAAGAAGTGAAGATCAGTACCTTGAGTGGTCGGCTCAAGGGATTGACTCACTTAACTTGAAATCAAATCAAATCAAATCAATTATAGATACTCACACATCTTCGTAACATGTAATTCTATTCATTCCATACCATAAACAAAATCTTCTTCAGATCTTATTCAAATCAAAATATGTTTGGATAATTGATATTGAAAAATAGAGTAATAGCTAAGTAACTAGAAAGTAAAAGCAACTAACTTAACAACAAACTCATCCCTCTAACTTATATAAAAATGGGAGAGTTTTATGCAACTACTAACTAATCCTCAATCAATCCAACCCTAGATACTAGGATACAAGTTTCATGATTGATTTATTAAATTAACTGATCAAAAGAAGAAAAGTCATGTTCAAACAAGAACTCTCATGAAACAGTTTATATGAAAAACCACTCATAGACCACGTTTGGAACAAGTCTTTTTTTCTGCATTTATTTCAATCCATGATGGTATAGATTCATCCTCCATCTATCTTCACTTTTGACGTTCAAACTACACTTCACTTAATTCCCCTGTCTTGCAACTCGCTGCAATTGCTCTTTCCTTGATGCCACGTCCTTGCTGCACATGGTTAATTATCCAAACATATGCACACAAAATAACTTTCATATTTAAACCATAGGATTCTATCTATATTGCATGCATACTTATATTTTAAGTCATTCACTTGATAATATCACCACCATATTCCATATTAACAATATAGGTTTAAAGTCTTTGAAAAGTATATGAGAAACAACATATAGTAATGGTGATGTTTGTAAAGTATCTGTAGGATCATATGAAAAGGTTTCAAAAAGCATATAAAAACAACATAAAAAGAAGTCAATAATTCAACCCATCATCTCCCCCCAACTACTCTTTTGCTTGTCCTCAAGCAAAATCAAGGAACTAAACATCTAGGGGAGAAGATTATAATGCAAAGTGATTCGTCTAAGGTCCATGACTTCTCTGACTCCTTGTCCCTGTTTGATATAAAAACCATTGTAGCAGGCAAGCCTATTCATCCTGACCAATTCTACATTCTTACATTTATCACTCTTTTCACCTGTCCAGTATGGTACTAGGTAAAGGAGAATAGGAGGGTGAAATGTGAGTGGCAGCCATGCTACTCTTGTTTGTTCTGAAATCTTGATATACCTGTGTAGCCTCTCAAACATGTTCATGAAATTGTGGAAGGAGTGGGGCTCTTTCCTCTACAATTCTGGAGTCAGACTATCCTATCTGTTCTACACATACCTCTAGCAGTTCTGAATGATAGACATTGCTAACCACTATATCCTTCTATAATCTTTGAGTCTTAAATCCATAATAACCTTACCTGGACCCTTATGAGAGAGAAGTGATAACCATTACGTCAAGATCACATCAGGATTTAAGGATTCTTTCCTAATCTGTAGTGGCACCTTCTCTTCTTGTTCCTCATACTTATCCATTAGCTCCCCTCTAAGCTGCTCATTTATGAAGTAAGATATCAGTGCTCTAACTTGAAAATCACTAGCATCTTCTTCCATCAAATAATTGTGCAAACAATATTCACACAACTGATCTTGTTCTTCCAAACTAACTTCTTGAAATAACTGGAAAAAATTATGCCTTGAATAGATAGAAATAGACTGATCATTGATGAATATATTAAATTGAAAACTAAGAAACTTTTCTTTGAGAAATAAGGCATAAATCTTGGTGGAGGTCTGCATTCAATGATTTGGATTGCTCTATTAATTACCTCTGTCAGCTTCCCTTCCAACCTTTTGATTACCAAATCCTTTTCCTCAACTAATGCATTAAGACTTTGTTTCTATTTTTCCCAGTTCTCCTTTTCCTGCTTGGTTTTATGAGTTAGTTTCATTAATTCAAAGCCTAGAGACAGAGTGGTATGGTACCTTGGGGTTTTTATCACAGGAGGTTGGAGAGTGAGTACTTCATCCTCTTCAATTTTTGTTTTACTTACAACCAGTTGTGCTAATAAATCTAAATTGGAACCATGGCCATAAGTCAGAATTTTCTCTTCCAACTCTTGAATCCTTTTCTCTTTTTCTTTATCTTTCTTCTCATACCCCTTCACCTGCTCTTCTAGCTGTCTTATTCTATCCAAAGCTTCTTGAAGTTATTTTCTAATATTTCTATCCTCCAACAATTCTTTTTCTTTTTCAAAATTTAAACTTTCATCATCACCTTTTCCAGGAATATCAAAAATTTCTTGAGCAGAATTATCAGGTACAGACTTCCCCATTTTCCTTGTAGTAAACAAATCCTCTGACTCATAATTAGAAGAAGAAACATACCTTCTTTTCTTGGTAGACACACTAACATTATCATAGGCGTTAACGGAGACATCCTCAGGAGGAATTTCTTCTCTATCTGAATCTAAATTCAGTGGAATTGGATCACTTTCTTGCTGGCCTTTATCTTTTTCCTCTAATTTATGTTCCTCAACAACATTTTCCTTGGCACTTTGTCTCTTTAGCCTACCTGAGCGTCTAGGAGTGACATTCTCCTGCTTATCTTCCTTTTTCCTCCTCTTCTTGTCCCTCTTCTTCCTCCTTTCCCCTGTATTTTCTTCTTTCATTGTGTTCTTATGCTTCTTCACACCCCTCCTATTCTTCTTTTCTTTACTAGATGCTAAAGGAGTGCTTCTTTTAGCTTTAGGGGTGGATGATGAGGGTTCTTCTGCTGCTACAGGCCTAAATTCTAGAGAATTTTCATCTTGTGGCTCTTCATGCTCAGTTTCATATGGAAGCTCAAGTTCTTCTTGAGGTGCCTCTAATAGTGTTGAAATATCCACACATTGCTTAAAAGCTTCCCACTCAACCTGTGGGTACTGAATTCTCAAACTTCTCTTTATTAACAGGGCTATTAAACAATGATGGGATAGAGTGGTGTCTGTCTATTGTTTCTAGTATTCAAAAGACATTCTTTTCAACATACTATACAGAAATTTTGGAACATTGACTAGTTTTTCATGCCATAGATGATTGAGCAATTTGAAATGTACAGTATATAACATGTTATATTGACCATCATAGGTAATATATTTGATGATGTATGAAGCACATTTCCCCCAAAAGAAGGGAAGAGATAATTGCTTTGTACCTTGTGTGGTGGATTCCAAGTGTTCATCTCTCTCACAGAATTCCTCCCTTGTTGTAGTTGCATTAGCTCTAGCTAGATACTCAGACCATGTTTGTGGCAACCCTGTGACCTAAGCAATAGTTGTTCAGAAGCATCTATAGTCAATCCTTTCACCATTGCTTCATCATACTATAATGTGAATGTAAATTCTATTGCCATCTCATCATCATATTCTGTCAGTTTCAGAAAGTAATCTAACCACCCCACTCTTGTAAAGAGTGGAAGAACCATTACATCTTCCAGTATTTCTTTATATGTAGAGGGTTCTCTTTTGATCACATCCCCTCCCATGATTTATATAAATTGCAATCTCTACAATGTCAATTTCTGTTAAACAGTGTCATTTTTGTTGCTTCAATTCACCACCCCAAAAAGAACCAACTTACAATTTATGCCTCTCCTTTCTTCTCCATTGTAACTTCCTTAGGGTAATAGGTTCACTTATTGGAAAAACAGGGTAAGTTCATGGAGTAGGAGGTTTTATCTGATTTTTCTTGTAAGGCAAAAGATGGTGAATGGTGAAAATCAAAAAATAAACCCCTCCCCCCAGCTTAAGTTTGAAGTGACCTCACTTCACATGTGAATTAATACAGAATGAGGAGTATTGATTAAATGGAATGGTGGGTAATATTCTCGCATGCATGAAATAAACAACAAGTAATTATGAATATAAAAAGAAAGCTAGTTTTAATGATTGAAAGTTACGTAATGTACATATGGAATGGAAAAAAATAATTAACACACCTTGGAATTTGTGAACATATACTGAGGATTTGAGTTGATATGCATGCGGTGAACGGTAAGGTGGTGGGTACAGCGATAGAAATATGATGTGATGGTGCATAAAGGCAAAGAAAAATGAACAACTCATGAATGTGAGTTGACACTTGCGGCAATAGAACGGAGTGATTTTGAAATGAATGCGGCATGCGGAATGGGCAGGAAAAATTGGGTATTGTTCACCAAGTTGTGGGAGAAATCTACATACAAGAGTTGCTACGAGTGCCGCCAGCATTATAGATGCAATATATCAGGTCCCAACTAAGTCAGGTCCCTATATGAGAATGATAAACATGTCCTGATGGAAGTAACTGTGGTAACCATGGATATTGTGTTGTGTGTGCATGTGATTTTAAAGCAAGGAAAATTAAGTCTCAGTGACAGGGGTTGAGTCGTGTAACTCAACCTCTGCATCACTAGACTCATTGGGTGGATCATCTTCAGTGATTGGCTTAGTGTGTGTCATAGAGCCTTCATCAAGAGTGCCAGGAGTACCGTACTAATCAGCTATAGAAACAAGAAAGTCATCCTTCTGAAGTGGCTTCTTATACAGTTTCAGCCTGTGTCCATTTACTAGTAATGAAAACTAAACCTCATCAATGGTCTGTAATTAGACTACACCATTAGGAAAGACTTGTTTAATCTCATAGGGTCCCAACCAGCGAGACCGAAGCTTGCCCTTGAAGTCCTTGTATCTTGAATCATAGAGGAGTGCCCAATCACCAGCTATGAATTCTTTAGTCTTGATGTACTTGTCATGCCATTTGGCTCTTTGTTTCTGTATGACCTCTATGTGATGGATGGCTTCTAATCAGATTTCATTCAGGGTATTCAAATGTTGTAGTCTGTCATGTTGAGCTGCAGTCAAATCCATCCCTAATTCCATTGTTGTCCTCAGGGTTTTGTATTCAAATTCTATAGGCAGGACTGTTGTCTTACCATAGACCAGCTCATAAGGTGTAAACCTTGTAGTTGTCCTCCAGGTAGTTCTATATGCCCAAACATCTTCTGGGAGCCTAGAAACCCAATCTCTTATGTGAAGCTAAACTATTTTGGTCAATATATTCTCAAGCTCCCTGTTTATAACTTCAACCTGACCATTTGCCTGAGGATGGTAGGGAGTGGACTTTTTATGTCTAATCTGATACTCTTCTACCAGTTTTGTGATTAAATCTGATGTAAATTATGGCCCTTGGTCAGTGACTATATCCCTTGGTACACCATATCTAGTGAAGATTTCCTCATACAAAAATTTTACCACATTGTCATCTCTAGCAAATTGCAAAGCTTTAACTTCCACCCATTTGGTTAAGTAATCAGTACATACCAGTATATATTCCTTGTTGTTTGAAGTAGGAGAAATAGGACCAACAAAATCCAATCCCCACTTATCAAAAGGAGCCAATGTTATTTGTGGTTGTAAAGTCATTTCATCACTTCTTGTAGGTCTAACATCCTTTGACATCTATCGCAGCTTCTAGTGTACTTGACAGCATCTTTGTGAAGTGTTGGCCAGTAATATCTTGTTGCTAATATTTTGAAGGTTTATCCTCTTGGCAGAAAAATGTCCACCACAGGGCTCATCATGACATGCCTTCATTATATCAAACGCTTCAGCCTCTCTGATACATCTTCTCATAATATTATCTGGGCCATTGTAAAATAGGAATCCAAAAATCCAAGAGTAAGGGAAACATTTGTGAACTAGCTGCCTCTTCTCCCTTGGAGAGAAGTAACCTAGAATCTACCCTGTAACCAAATAATTGGCTATATCTACATACCATGTAGTGTGTATAGTTAGAGAAAATAGATGTTCATCAGGAAAAGAATCATAAGTCACTCCTTTTGAGGACTGTGTAGGCAGTCTAGACAGAAAATCAGCAACTACATTAGCCTTCCCTGGTTTGTCAACAATTGTTATATCAAATTCCTGTAACAAAAATTACCATCTTACAAGTCTTCCACCCACTATTGGCTTCTTCATCAAATATCTGATTGCTGCATGATTTGTATATATGAATACTTTGTAATCAATTATGTAGTGTCTGAATTTGTTAATTGCATAAACAATAGCTAACATTTCTTTTTCTGTCACAGTATAGTTCAACTCTACTCCCTGTAGGTTTTTACTTACATAGTATATTGCATACTCTTTGTTTCCTTCTTGTTGGCCTAGGACTACTCCAATGGCAAAGTTTGATGCATCAGTATGGATATGAAAAGGACGTGTCCAATTTGGACCTCTAAGAACTGGAGCTTGTGTCAATGATGCTTTCAGCTTTTCAAATGAGTTCTGACAGTTTGCAGTCCCCTCAAATTCAATGTCTTTTATCAATAGAGTGAACAAAGGTGCAGCAATCTTGCTAAAATCTTGGATAAACTTCTTGTAGTAACCTACATGTCCAAGGAAACTCCTCACATCCTTCTATCTTTGTGGAATAGGCAGGGTAGATATGATTTCAATCTTCTTTGGGTCAACTTGGATTCCTGCACTTGAGATGAAATGTCCCAAGACTATTCCCTATGTCATCATCATAAAACATTTTTCATTACTCAGAGATAGATTATGCCCTGTACATCTCTTTAAAACTTTCTCCAAGTTGTTTAAAGCTTCATCATATGTTTCACCATATATGGTGAAGTCATCCATGTAAATTTCCATGTTATCATGGGCAAAATCAAAGGAAATACTGAGGACTGCTCTCTGAAAAGTTGTTGGAGCGTTGCATAAACCAAAAGGTAAGATAGAATATGCATAGGTCCCCCAAGGGTAGGTAAATGTTGTCTTATCTTGATCCTCTGGTGCAATCCTGATTTGGTTATAGCCACTAAAACTGTCAAGAAATGAGAAATATTTCTTCCTTACCAAAGAGTCAAGAACTTGATCAATAAAGGGCAATGGAAAGTGATCTTTCCTGGTTGTAGCATTTAGCTCTCTATAATACACACAAACCCTCCATTTGCCACATTTTTGGGAACTATTACCAATGGTGAAACCCATTCACTATCTGAAATGGGGTATATGAATCCTACATCTAACAACTTTTGGAGTTCAACTTTCACTATTTCTCTTAGAGCAGGGTTCATCCATCTTTGTTGTTGCCTGATAGGTATGTGGCCATCATCAATGTAAATCTTATGCATGCATAAGGCAGGATCAATGCCTTTCATATCACTTTAGTCCTGTGCAAAGGCTGTTGCATGTGTTTGTAATATTGTGTACAGGGATTGATGTTGCTCATCAGTCAATGCCTTATTAATAGTCAACATCTTCCCTGGTTTGATTTCCAACTATTTAGACATCTCTTGCACACATGATGGGTCAAGGTTAGGTATTACTAGCAAGCATTGTTGGGGTAACAAAGTATGAAATATTTGAGATACCTCCTCTAAGGAACTATTGGGTGATGTGCTTCTTAAGGGGTCTTGTAAGGAAGATAAACAATCTTGTTGCTAAGGATGCCTCCCACAATCATTTTGGATGATATGAGCAATCAACTCATCTTCATCTTGAATATCCAATAAGGGGTTGCATTCAATAGTCATCAAGGTTTGCAAGGAATAGCTGTCCTCATCTTCTAGGGTAGACCAAATGGTCTACTCAAGCTCATGATGTCGTTGGGCTGGTGGATATAAAACCAATTTCTTGGTGACAGCCCCATTAGATATGATCATGTTACCTGACCTACAACCTATAAATGCATTTGTTGTGGCTAGCCATGGTCTTCCTAGTATGAGAGCATAACCAGCAAGGTTAACTTTAGGTTGGAGTACTATAAAATCAGCAGGATATTCCCGAGAATCTAATGCAATGACCAAATCCTCAATGACTCCTTCAGGGTTAACTGTGGACCTATCGGCTAATTGTAAGACTATTTAAGTAGGTCTGAGGTTATTCAACTGGAGTGTTTGCATTGTCTCCTTAGTCATTACATTAATTACAGCACCTAAATCTATCAGAGTATTCTTAATCATGGTCCCATTGATTTTAACATCCACTACTAGACTACATGGATCTGTATATTTGGGAACGGTTATATTAACCAACATGATATCAACAAGATTACCCAAAACATGGACTGTCTGAGGGTCTATTCTCTTCGTTCCTGGCTTCTTTATGCAAAGATCCCTAATAGTCTTAGTGTAGATAGGAATATCCTTGATGGCTTGGATTAAGGGAATCTTTATGCTTATATCTTTTAACTAGCTGAGAAGGACAGTATCAAGTTGGGCTATTTGTTTTTGCATGGCCAAGCACTCAGGGAAAGGAGGAGGCTTCTGATGTAAGGTAGTCTGGGCATCTTGGGTTGATTCAGGTGCCAAAGGTGGTTTATCTAAGGCTTCCTCTGTGGGTTCTTCATCATTAAGTTCTGTGATTTGTGGAGATGAAGGCCCTGCAAGTTGTTTCCTTGATATGAGGTGAACATTACACACCTCCACCCCATAAGTGAGGTACTGCATTACCTCAATAGTATAAGCCTGTTGGACAGGCTTGTTGTTAGGGTTAGGTGCAAGTTGGGCAGGGATTTGGGTAGGTCTAGGAGATGGAACTTGAGGAGTGGAAGGATGCGGCATTATTGTTGGCTGCTGGGGTTGAGGTGGAAGCATGGGTTGTTGGTAATTTGTATTTTACTGCCACTGTTGGCCCTTATTCCATTGGGGTTGCCATTGATGCTACTGTGTGGGCCACTAGGGGGTTCTAGTTGGTACCTTGGAACCTTTGTTGGGGCCATGAGTTTGGCTACTGTTGGTCATGAGTTTGGCTACTGTTGGTTCCAACCTGGTTGTGGAGCAGGCCATTGTGGTGTTTGCCATTGATTTTGAGTATTATGCCATTGTTGGTTCCATGCAGGAAAATGTTGGTTTGGAGCAGGAAAAGGTGAATTGTAATTGAGTGGGTCAGATGGCATACCTTGTCTTTACTGCCAAGGTCTCCTTTGAGCAATGAAGAACAACTTCCCATCCTCTCCTTCAAATGGTTGGAATTTTGGCCTTTCAATCTTTTCTTGTTGGATACTGGCCACCCTCTTGCATTTACAGTTAGCCTTCCTTTGTCTATAGTTGGGGCAATATTCAGTGAGAATGGCTTCTGCCTCCTCCTGTTTCTTCTTAATGTGAAGAGTGTCCAACTGTGTAGCCATATGACTAATGATATCTTCCTTCATGTTGGATAGCAAGTTGCTAATTTCAACTCAAGAAACTCCACTGGTTGCCTTGTTTGTGATGGATGTTCTTTCTCCCCTTGGTCTTTTGGCAAAAGTTAGTGAATAGTTTCTACAAATTTTGCAGATTGCTTCAAAAGTTAGTTGAGAGATATCACCTTGCCCAATGAGATTCAGGGCATCCATACAGTCATCTTTAACTCCTATCAAAAATACCAATTTCAGTGATTCTTCAGACAATCTATTTTGAGGGTTCTTTTTCAAGGCAAACTAAAACCTTTCAACATAATCCTCCAGTGGTTCTTCCTCTTTTTGTAACATCCTAAAGATGTCATCTCTCCTCCTATCATGTCCTCGGCAGTAATCTTGGTATTTTTCCAAGAATTTCTCCTTCATTGTATTCCAGTCTGGGATAACATCTCTTCCTAGACCCATAAACCATCTCAGGGTTCCATCCTTGAGAGTGACAGGAAAGAGTTTAAGCCTGTGAGCATCTATAGTGTAGTCATACCTTCTGCACAGGATATCAAACTCAAACAGAAACGTGTCTGGGTCCTCTGTCACTAGACCATAGAAAATTGGTAATGCTGAAGGTGGAATGTTTTTTAGCGTTGCAAGCCTCTCCTAATTAGTGATGGGAAACTCAAATGTTGCCTTCTCTGGTGATGGATCATCCACCACTACTTCTTCCATGGTTTTAAAGGTCCCTTCTATAGCTATAGAAGAAGTTGATGAAGATGGATGAACAAATCCTTCATCTGCAACAAGTCCCACTTGATAATTGGTAAGATCAGTAATATCTTCTGGAGCCTGATAATTTGAAGGGAGAAATCCACCTTGGTTGTCTCTCTGCCTTCACATATAGAAGTTTTAGCTTTTATATACCGGCGGTCCTGCACAATGTTAGTTCAATTTTGGATGTTTGTTGTAGAGTGAAGTTATCAATCCTAATACTGAAATTAAAACTTAAACTATGAAAATTTGACAATTGAGCCTATAAAGGTAGCATCATCCCCGGCAACGATGCCAAAAATGTAGAGGAAAACTAATGCATTGTAGACTTAACATAATTCAGGGGAAAACATATCTGAACAGTCCACTCTATCATTGTACTTCCTACATTAAATCATCAACCAAGGAGCGTAAGCTTATGATGGTACTACACTATATGTGCCTTTATGGGCTCAAATCCTCCTAACTATCCCATTCAAATGTATTCTGATTAGCCTAGTCTGCTGAAATTTACAGAACTATAAGAATAGCAAAAATAGTTTAAAATCTAGTTGCTACGGGTACCTTCAGCATAAGTTGTAGATGACTATTAATAATAGGAAATTACAGAATTAACTCAAAACATTCTAAATGATAAAAGAACTAAGGCTAACCTCCGAAGGACTTCAAATAGACACAGCATGCATGCGCTCATAGATCATACTACCATATTTTAACAATTAACATATTGTAATTAACTCACACTGCATTTGTACATAAATGAAAAACTGATTAACAAGAATGCATAAAAGAAATGAGGAAATAAAGGAGGTGAGGATCAGTACCTTGAGTGGCCGGCTCAGGGGACTGACTCACTTAACTTGAAATCAAATCAAATCAATTATAGATACTCACACATCTTCATAACATGTAGTTCTATTTATTCCATACCATGAACAGAATATTCTTCAGATCTTATTCAAATCAAAACATGTCTCGATAATTGATATTGAAAAATAGAGTAACGGCTAAGTAACTGGAAAGTAAAAGCAACTAACTTAACAATGAACTCATCCCTCTAACTTATACAAAAATGGGAGAGTTTTATGCAACTACTAACTAATCCTCAATCAATCCAACCCTAGATACTAGGATACAGGTTTCATGATTGATTTATTAATCTAACTGATCAAAAGAAGAAAATTCATGTTCAAACAAGAACTCTCATGAAACGGTTTATATGAAAAACCACTCATAGACTATGTTTAGAACAAGTCTTCTTTTCTGCATTTATTCCAATCCATGATGGTAAAGATTCATCCTCCATCTGTCTTCACTTTTGACGTTCAAACTACACTTCACTTAATTCCCCTATCCTGCAACTCACTGCAATTGCTTTCCTTGATGCCACGTCCTTGTTGCACATGGTTAATTCTCCAAACATATGCACACAAAATAACTTTCATATATAAACCATAGGATTCTACCTATATTGCATGCATACTTATATTTTAAGTCATTCACTTGATAATATCGCCACCATATTCCATATTAACAATATAGGCTTAATTTCTTTGAAAAGTATATGATAAACAACATATAGTAATGGTGATGTTTGTAAAGTATCTGCAAGATCATATGAAAAGGTTTTAAAAGCATATAAAAACAACATAAAAAGAAGTCAATACCCATCAAAGATCATTTGTGAAAGGTGATTCCCAGATTTTTCTCAAGAAGACCTGAATCTTCCAACAAAAAACCGTAACAAACGCTCACAAATAGGAGGGGTTAGAGTATTAGGTGTGCCAAAATGTGATAGGTGAAAATGCAATGCAAACATAAATGAAAGATGAACAAAATCAAGTACAAGTTATCTTTATTTTGCACAGACAAATTACCTACACTGATCGAGTGAATTGAAGTTGCACCTAAACTCAATTGATTGCTCTTTGCTCTTGTGATGTGGATTGCTCTATTATTGTCAAGCGTGAATGTGATCTCCTGAGAATGAAAATAACAGTGTAAGTTTACTAAAATGAGAGGTGCCCAGAAATGGAGAAAGAGGCTTCTTTTATAGACATGTGAGATGATAGATCTACGGTTGTAAAAGACCAGAAAGATCAACGGTTGAGGATGGTTGAGAGAATGTGCATGAATGAGAGAAGGACAAGTGTCCTAGCTTTCTCATGCATCAAGGGAGTTAACAGAATTGATTGGAGAATTGACTAAATAGATTGATCAAATGACTGGGTTGATTGGGTAGTGAACTGAATTGATGAGAGAGTTGACTAAATTGATTGATTAGTTAACTAGATTGACTAACTAGTTAACTAATTTGATTGATCAGAAGACTGATTTGATTGATGAGTCAGCTCTCTTGATTGATCGGTTAACTGATTTTGATTGGAGGAATTTATGGTGGGTGAGGATAAATGGGAAAATAAATAATTTATTTAATTCCATGTGCACATGGGATAATTGAATTAAATATTAAATTTAATTCTTTTTGGAGGAAATAGATTAGAAATAATTTGGTTTATTTATTTAAGTTGGAGGAATATTTGATTATTTAAATAAATAATTTTGATTTTATTTATTTAAATTGGGGAAATAATGATTTAATTAAATATTCAAGGTTATTTAATTAACGTGGAGGATAAATTTGATTTAATTAAATAATCAAGGTTATTTAATTAACATAGAGGATAAAATTGATTTAATTAAATAATCAATGTTATTTAATTAACATGGAAGATGTGAAATGGGTTGTGCTTAAATGGCAAGGCCATATGGTTCTCAAGATGGAGATCCAAGTTTGAATCCCCAAGTAACATGTGGCTCTTAAGTTGAATTGAGTTGATTAAGTGGATTCTAGTCTCTAAGTTGAATATGTGGATGTGGAGGAGGTCTCCCTTGTGAGCTCCGCTAGAGTGGGCTAGCCTAAATATCTTCACACTTATTAAACAAAAAAAAATTAACATGGAAGATAAAATTGATTTATGAACGTAATCAAATAATTAAGAGTTATTTAATTAATTTGAAGTATGACAGTGCATGTATGATCTGGAAACAAGTCAATTTTAGGTATCTACAGTCATAAACAGGTTTTGAGACGTTCAAGAAATTCATCCTTATGGTTGTCAATGAATTGGTCAAACTTGTCATGTAATCCCTTTCATTGAGAAAATTGACAAAGGTGGGGGAATAGGGGTGATGGTGATGAGTGGATGTTTCACCCACTTTGGGTTGGTTGACCTATCCCTCCATGTTACTTGTGGTAGAGTCACGAGGAGAGGGAGGTTGGTAATGTGCATCCATTTTCTTCTTAGCTTGTGATCGCGTGATGGGAGGCATAAAAGGTGAACCTGGATAGGATTTGGATGACGAGGTAAACAATGATGATGAATGGGGATTGACTCTAAGTTCAAAATCTAGATCAAAATGATTGAAAGATCAATGATTAATCCTATATACTTAGGGTGGACAAAGAGCCTCAGCAAAAGGATGATAGGATTATCTTACTTGGGGTAGACAAGATGCACCAAGCAACATGGGATTTTTCGAAATCAACTAACTGAGTTGCTTAAGTTCCCAAGCTAATTTATTCAAGAGGATTATGATGTCTAGTTTATACTAAACTTAAGATAGACAAAGTCTTAAGCTTAACATAAAGAAAAAGGATGATTTGATCTAGATTCTAACCTTAGGATTTGGATGTGATTTGGATTGATTTGATGATAGGGATTGATTTTGGATTGGGATGATATGATTGGATAAGGATTGAATTGATTTGAGGATAATGATTGATTGTGAATTGATAGGGATTGATTAAGGATGGTAGGATTGATTAAGGATGGTAATGGATGATAAACAAAGATTTGACTAAGGATGGATTAAGGATGTTGATTGATCAAAGATAATGATAATTATGGATGACAAAGATTGGATTGATTAAGGATTTGACTATGGATTAACCAAGGATGGATACTTAAAGATTATGATTAACTATGGATTAAGGATAGTGATTAATGAAAGGTGATGATGATTAAGGAAGATGATTAAGCAATAGACTATGGGGCTAATGATGGGCTAGGAATAATTAATTATGGATGACTTGGATGTTCTATGAACTAACTAGGATGATGACAAGGATAATGATCAATGATTAAAGTTGGATCACAAGCTAAGAGGGACAAATGGACGTGGATATGGCTGAGGTGGCATGCAATGTCAAGGGATGATGTGGAAAGGGGATTTTTGATAACCAAAAGGACCAAATTTTTATTTTTTATGTCTTTGATAAATGGGTGCTGATTTGGAAAATTGTTAGTGTGAATATGGACATTTGATAACTAGTTTTATATCTCCTAGTTAATTTCCCTTTGTGTGAGGATAATTCATATTATTTAACTATTTATTAGTTAAATAATATTATCACACATTCACATGTTAAGCTGACTTAGTGAGTTTTATAGGAGTCTAGTTATGTGTTGAGTTGTTGATAGTTGGAGTGAGGTGTCTTATCCTCCACATGTGTAATTAGTTGGTATCCTCTAATTGTCACATGTTGTAGGACACTCTCCACCTTTCACTCCACCTTACACTCCACCTTTCTATCTCACCTTGTCTTTATAAGCAAGGCTCTTCAAGCATTGTAACATACACAATTTTGCATTCATTGATAGAATACATTATTATTCTTCCATATTGTCTGTCTTGTGCTTTCATGAGTCCTAGATCTTGGGTGGCTCCTATCTAGCCAACTCTTACATAGTATTAGAGCTCTCTAGGTGGAATCTCTTCTTGTTAGCCAAATTGTTGAGATATTGAATGCAAACTCATGGTGGATCTTGATAGTTGAGTATGCTCTTCTCTTGCATCGAATGATGACCTGGAGAATCAAAAAGATTTGATGGAAAAACTAAATTTGTGAGGGTTTCCTCTTTGTAGCCTTGTATTGCAGGTTCATTTTGGAGTGTGCTACTATAAATCTGAGGTCACCATTGCATTTAGGAGGTTCGTGATAGTCAAGATCAGCTTTTGTTTCATCTAAATCAGACACCGTATGCCAAATCTATGAGGTTTTCAATCTGGGGAATTGTTACCTGATCCAAGAGTCATCTGCAATTTCAGAGAAGTTTGGCCAAAAATCATCCCTGCCATTACATTTGGAAAGCATCAAAACCTATAGATCAACTATAAAATCGTCAAAATTGGAGTAGTTGCAACGAAAGGCAAAAAAAATTGCCTATGTCCTCAGCCATACGGAATCTTCGCAGACTTAAAAAATCCTAGGGCCGACTTAAAAATCCTATTTTTTATGACCAACATAAGAAAACCCTAATTTTTGTAACCGACAAAAAGGCTTGATAAAAAGCGGCCAAGGGTTAGGGTTTGGGTATTGTGTTGTAGCATTTGCAGTGTTATTGAGTTGCAGGGATTGTTGATTGTAATCGTTTTGATTTACTGGATAATAATATTGGACTCTCTATTTGGTGGATGTAGCCTGAGTTTGGGTGAACCATGTTAAATCTTGTCTCTCACTGTTATTAATTCTGTGTATTTCCATTTCTCTGTTTAATCTTTATTTGCATTTAATTGATATCTTCTGCCGGCTAACCCTAACAAAAGCATACTAAAGCTCTTAGATGTCTTCGTAGTTTCATTTCCTTAGATCTCTTGTTTCATATTGAGGTATGTGCAAATTCACATGATGCTTGGGATAAATTGAAAACATTGTATGGTACAAAAGATGAAGTTAAAGGCTATCAAATTGATAATTAATTTATGAGCCTTGATCCTAAGAACTTTAGCAATATCCAGGATTACATAACTAAGGTTAATGATCTAAGAGCATAATGCAAAGCACGTGGTATTGAGAAAAAGGACATCCAATTGATCTACAATGTGTTGAATAAACTCAATCCTGGATATGTAACTTTTGTTTCTAGCTTTCACACTCACAGATTGACTATGGGATCTGCTTTCACTATGCCTTCATTTGCATCCTTTTTTGAGATGTTGGTGCATGAGCAACATAAGCTTATTTCTATGGGTATCATTAAGCCATCACAGAATCATGCTTTGGTGGTTGCACAACCTAAAGAACAAAAAGTGCCAGGGTCTTCTGACAAGAAACAAAAGAAAGCTAAGAAAACTCCACAAACAGATCAAGCACAAAAATCACCTAAAAAGGAGAAGCCTACATGTGGTTATTGTAAGAAATAAGGGCATGATGAACATACTTGTTATATTAAACAGATTGACATGTTGATGCAGCTTGTTCAAAAGATCAAACTTTCATCACCTGATTCTTCTTGTACTCCATCATCTACACAGCCAGTACTTTCTGAATCTCATGCAAAGACAACTAAGGAACCTAAACATAAAGGTAAAGCACTTTGTGCAAGTACAAATTCTACTTCAGTTAAATGGCTTCTTGATTCAGGTGCTTCTCATCATATGGATTTTTCCAAGGATATGTTTTCTTCATTTGAGCTGTGTGATATGCCACCTATCTTAATGGGTAATAATACATATATGAATGTAATTGGGAAGGGAACTATTGATATTGGTGAAGGTACTTTCAATGATGTACTTTGTGTGCCTTCTTCGACCAATAATCATCTTTCCATATATCAAATTACTCACAATGGTAAAGGGAAGACAGTGGAGTTCACACCTGAGTTCGTTATTATCAGAGACTTGGAAAGATTACTTCTACTGTGAGTCCCATCTTGCAGATTTGAAGGACACATTTGAGGGGTTCTCTCTCCTCTTTGATGACAGTCATAGCACAACTGTTGTCAACCTATCTTTGTCTTTGGAGGTTGATGATTTTCAATTTCCACTAGATCTTGGATTGTCACTTTCATCAGTGAGGCCTGAGACTCTTGATTTGATTGTGGTATCATTTGGCATTCACATGAAGACACATGATCAGCTTTCAAAGATATCATACTTCATGAGACTTCCTTCCTCATCTCTTGGTTTGTAGTTGGAGTTTCTTCATACACCAATGGATTGGTTTCTTCCCAAGGGAAGACATGTTTGTAGGTTTTGGATCATCTTTGGTCTTCTTCTTCTAGCATTCACCATTGGCACAAGAGCTTCTTCATTATGGGGCGACATCTTGTCTCATTCTTTGCCTCTTATGGGGGCTATTGATTGTATATATGTGATAGATGTTGTATTTGGTGGGTCTTGATTATTCCATCATTCCATCACTTGTACATGTTTTATTTTCATGCATTCTCACTTTTGGAGAGGAGTTTTTTCCCATGAGGTTTTCTCCTTTACTCCACTTGAGACTTGTTTGTACATGGGTACTTGAAATGGCCTAGTAACCGGGACCCATTCATCTTTGCATCAGTCAGATTCTCCCTAAGTTGCACTTAAGGGGGGGTGTTAGTGTGAATAGGAACATGTGATAACTAGTTTTATATCTCCTAGTTAATTTCCCTTTGTGTAAGGATAATTCATAGTATTTAACTATTTATTAGTTAAATAATATTCTCACACATTCACATGTTAAGTTGACTTAGTGAGTTTCCTAGGAGTCTAATTGTGTGTTGAGTTGTTGATAGTTGGAGTGAGGTGTCTTATCCTCCACATGTGTAATTAGTTGGTATCCTCTAATTGTCACATGTTGTAGGACACTCTCCACCTTTTAGTCCACCTTACACTCCACCTTTCTAGCTCTCACCTTATCTTTATAAGTAAGGCTCTTCAAGCATTGTAACATACACAATTTTGCATTCATTAATAGAATACATTATTATTCTTTCATATTGTCTCTCTTGTGCTTTCATGAAGTCCTAGATCTTGGGTGGCTCCTATCTAGCCAACTCTTACAAAAATGAGTGTTGATTTAGAAAACAGGCGTTGATTTAGAAAATGGGCGTTATTTTGCAAGAAATGGGTGTTGTTTTACACACTGTGCATTGATTTAGGAAATCTTGGTATTTTGTGATTTTCAAGTTGTCGGTTCAGATTTTTGGCAAGATTTTCGCATACAACAATCACAATGGTTGTTTGACTAACTTTGGAAGTTGGTGCAAGAGGTGGTTAGCCTTAATGGTTCACAAATGGCTTATACAGGTTATGCACAAAGAAGACACTTCAAGCACTTGTATACAACCTAAATTATTCAAGTGGGAGTGACATATCTTGTGGATCTCACGAAGTGGTCGTGGGCCAATCCCAACTCAAAGTGAATCGAGATTCCCACCCCCACTAATACCTTTGGTGCTATAGTTTGGATAGATAGGGAAAATAAGGTCCTGGACCACCTTATCCCCCCACCTTGGAGACTTTTGTCTTGCCCAAGGCATATCCTATCTCAAGTATAACAGTATGGTATCTTCTCCTCCTCTACAACAGTGCACCACAAGATATGACGGCCAAAAGATCTTACATAGGCTTAACAAGGCTTCTAGGGGTGTCCTTGATATACACAAGGTATGTGAGCCCAAATCCATGAACGGGGTGTCCCAATCGACTAATGCTCAACCACTCAAGTCTTGGCAGACCAAGGGTCTTGGAGGAATATTGCTTGGAGGTGAGAGGGTCCTTCCTTTAAAGGAGTATTTTAATTCTCACAATATTTATATACCCTGCCAGAACATGCAGTTGAGGTCATCCCTTGGGGGGATGAAATCCCCAAGCAGGCCTCCTAAGAAGAAACCACTTCCCACTTTTGATCACCCAAGATTACACGAAGCGCAAGGGGAGAACATACGTGGAGAAATGACCCCTTCGGATATGAAAGCAAGTAAAAGGTTTGAAAATGGACTTTTGATCCCCAATATCACCCTAATGCGCGAGGGGAGAGCATACATCTGATTTCCAAACCACAAGAACGGTAAACAAGATTAATTCCCACTACTCTAATTTAGTGCAACTACAAACTAGTGGAAAAAATGAATTCTTTGTCGGCAAGGCTACACAAAACTTGTTAGTAGTTGATAATGAGGTATTGGACAATCAAGAAATGCTGCAAAACCAATGTTAATCCAAGACCAATGATAAAAAACTAACTTTTTTCTAACACAATGACTAAGTGTTGATATAGAAAATAGGCACTGATATGTAAAATAGGCACTGCAATAAGAAATAGGCGCTGATTTGCAAAAAAATTATACCTGACAGTAGGCGTTGATTTGCAGAATGGGTGTTGATATGCTGGATAGGCGTTGATTTGTTAAACAATTGTTGATATAATCATGGTAGAGTCTCCTTGTAAACTTGATTTTTCCTGCAAAATAGAGAGGAAAATCTGTAGAAAATAGTAGTTAGAAGTCTAAGGACATCTATCAAACACTATGGTTAGCAAAATGCATGAAAAAAGTTAGTTTTGTGTTAAAGTAAGGACATGTGCTAATTTGCAGAATGGGCACCACTCTAGGAAATAGGCGTTGATTTGCTAATAATAGGCACTGATATGAGACAGTCGGCACCTCCCCTTTGTTCTTGTGTTTTCTGCAACAAATCCAAGAGCTAACTTGCACAAAACATTAGTAAGAATCAATTTAGGACCTGTTGCAAGTGTTTAGTACTAAAATTGATGAAAAACTCATGAAAATGATGACTTTTACCTTATGTAGAAACTGGCACTGATATCCTGAAAAGGCGCTGCAATGTGAAATGAGCAGTGATTTGCAGAAAACCAACGTTGATCCAACCTGTCACAAGAAAACATGCAAATAACCATGCAATTATCAGTGGAAAAGGTGGTGGGGTCCCACCGAGCATGCCAAAAATGTGTACCTAAAAGATGGGATGTCAAATTGCATGCAAACTATCCTAAATTGGACCCAAACCCAAACCCAAGGGACCTCAAGATTGAGCTAGATCACTACTATGTTCCTAATCAACTAATGCACCCTATCTAAACATATTAGTGATGATTTGCCCTATATGATATGAAACTATACTATTCTAGCTTATAATTGCACTAATGCTAGATGATGTTGAGCACTCAAATTAGCAGAATGTCTTTGCATATGATGGATTATGAAAAATGGAGGTGGAGGCCTCAATTTATAGATTTTTGGGGATGGAATTGAAGGGCTAGGATTGAATTGGGAGATCAATGGTTGAGATTGCCTGAGGATCCTTAAGCAAGGAGGATTGGACAAATGGCATGATAGGATTAGATGAGAATTTTGCTTCAAGATTCAAGGGATGATTAATGGATGAGATGCAAGTTTGAATGGATGGATGGCTAGGATTGGGTAGGTGTATGACATGTAAGGTCTCATTTATGAAAAGTTAAGGCTTGGATTTAGCGAGGAATTTTAAATTCCATGGAGAGGAAAAGTAGAATTAAAAATTAGATGAATAGTGTCCAAATAGTGCCACATGTAATTTTAAATTTGCATGAATAGTGACACTTGGAGTGGGATGGAAGAAATAGGACAAGTGTACACATTTTGGAAGATTTGGCCATGCTTCTAAAGTACCACTTGTCATGTACATGCATGTACATAAGATGACAAGTGGACTTCTAGAAACATGGGGATTTGTAATGAGGAATTAATTAAAATTAATTCATGTGCACATGTTTTAGAAGAAAATAATGATGATTACAAAAAGTAATCGAAAGTGGGCAAAATAGAAATTAAATAAATATGGTCATTTATTTAATTTTTGGAGTGTGCATTATGAACTATAGTCACAAAAATATTTAATTTTTGAACTATAGTAGAGGATTTTGATTTTTGTGAAAAAGGAAAGGTGCATGATAAATTAATTAAATAATTAAAAATTATTTAATTAATATTTGGTTTGGATAGAATGATGTAGGTGAAATAGGTTTCGATTGCGTAAGTGGATGAAAGTGGTTGTGACCATTTTCAGACATCTACAACTTTTAAGACGCAATGATGGGCCACCCTAGATTTAGGGATTATGAAGTGATAAAAACTTTATTTTTTCAAATAGAGATATACTAGGAATAAAATGAATAGAAGTTGCTTTGAGACAAGATAAGTTTCTGTATGTGTGCTTATGTGAAATTGGATTGGAATCTATTACTATTGAATGTGATCTGAGTTAGTAAAGATATTCTAGAGAGCTGGCCACTCAATGAAAGGAATTATATAGATAAGTATTTTGTTTGTCATGTGAATGTGTTGTCTTTATTATCATTTGTGTTTTGTTCTATTATGTTATGTTCTAAAGTATAGTGGTAAAACAGTGTTAAACCTACAAGGCTTGTGTTGTGATTATTTTCTTAAGTGGAATATAAGTTCAAGTTATAGTTCAACAGTTTTGTGTGTTGTCAACTTAGATATTTCAGAGTTCCAGAGCTTTGTCTTTCTATTTTGTGTAGTAGAGAAGTTCTAGAGTTCTTGCATGATTCAAATTTCCATAGTTTAGTAAAAGTTGGTAGCACAATATAGAATTTGGTGTTCTCATGCTTTCTTAGATTAATTATTTATTTTGAGTTCATAGATTAATATGAGCTAGTTAATGAATTTTAGCTGCATTCAAAGATTTTCCTTAAGCTTAGATTTCCATGCTTTTTAGTTAGAATTTGCTTTTATAAAGTCTTTTCTTAAAGAATAAAACCAAGAAAATTATTGCTAAACTAGAATGTTTGAATCTCCTCTCCTATTGCATACAGCCTTAGACACAACCCAGTTGACAAAATTGATAAATTTTCAATTAAAGTACAAGGTCTAACGACAACCTATCACTTTTTTGCGTCGTTGTTGGGGAACCTTCATTGTGTTATTAAGAGAACATTAAGATACCTCTTGTTTAGTACAAGCAAAAACACATTTTGTCAAACTCTTTTTTCTACATGGTCAGGAAAAGAGGTCCACACGGAAGATTCATAGCAAAACCCCCCCAAGTAGTAGTTCCAACAAAATCAAAGGAGGTAGAAACCTTAGCTGAAGAACTTTTTCAATACGAGTTGATTGATAAGGATCAACTTGAGACTTTTCAAAACATAGGTATCAAATACTTAGCCATTGCAACAACAAGGGCAACCAAGGGAAGAATATATTCCTTCCAACATAATGGCTAATAACGATAACGACCCTTTTAATCACCAGAATGGAAGAAGACCTAGAAACAATCAAGACGATAACCCAAATGGTAGAAGAGCAACTCAAACATTCACCTATCCTATTGCTCTCAATCCAGATGAAGATGCACCAATGAAAAACATTTCACCTTCTATCCTATCAACATTTAGAGGTTTGGCTTCCAAAGATTTAGATCAGTTTCTCTTCGAATTTAAAGTCTTATGTCAGACATATGATTATGAAACTAATAACTAGAAACTAAAGTTATTCCCCTCTACCTTGAGAGACTCTGCAATGAGATGGTTTACAGGTTTGGTCTTAGGATCAATCACCTCTTGGGATGAAATAGAAACTGTCTTTTTGGACAAATATCAAAACTATTGTAGGGTCAACGATAGAAAGGAAGAATTGTTTAGACTAAGACAAAAAGAGCATGAGAGCCTAGAATACTTTTTAGATAGTTCATCTTTTTATCAAAATGATGTGGGGAGGAAACAATGAACCAAGAAATCCTCAAAACCATATTCCTCAAAGGTTTTGATAAGGACGCTCAAAGAAGTTTGGATTTGATGGGAAAGGGAGATGTAGCCAAACTCAACCTCGCAGAAATCTTTGAGTTATGCAAAAACTTTTCTAGAACTTGGGGAGGAATCCAAAATTCTAGCCTAATGAGACGATCAAATGAAATTGGCCAATAGAGAGAAGAAATAGCAAACCTGAAAAAAGACATTCTTGTTCAGTTAAACACCACTTTGGATAGAATACAAGCTAAAACGTGTAATCCTGAAACCTTATTCATCTACTGTCCTAGATGTAGGAATAAACATTTACTAAGGGAGTGTCCTTTAGATAAAGTCGATAGTTCTAGATTTGTGAAAAAACCACTCCATTGACCAATGTGAAATACTCAATGTGATTAAAAATTCAAAGAAAAAGATGTCTCAAATAGAAGAGGAGATCAATTATATGGGACAAAGACTACGAGGAAATTTCTATTATGGCCAAAACTTGAATTCATCCTAGCAACCTCAAAATATTGGAATAATAATTAGTGGGTGGCACCCTCGCCTCCAACACCACCTAACTGGTGACCTTATTCGTGGGGCACCCATAATGGATAAACCATTCTTGGATGAATCCTTAATGGAAATTTAATCAAACACAACAACAATGGTATCCTCAAAATCCCACACCACAATGGAATCAACCTCCTAATCAATTCTATCATGGACCATGACGAATGCCAAACCCACAACAGAATCTCTTACCAGCTCCCCAAAATAATCAACAAGCTGAGAAAGTCAATCAACCCCAACTGCCGACACAGCCTATTGCTAATCTAAAAAACAACCATCAAATTGCACCGGTATATTCCACTGAGCAAGAGAACATGTCTAGGGTTAATGTTCTTTATTGTGGTAACCTACACTTAAGGTCAAGGAAAACACTTCAACAACCTACCATTGTTGAAATCATAGATAAAAAAATGAGATGTCTTCTAAAGAAACAAAAATGATTCCCACATCTATAAATAAAATCACAGAGAATAACCAAGATATGTCCACTGGAGTTTTAAGAATTTCCTATGAAATGCCCACTTCATCCTCTAAGGAGCCTCTAGAAAAACTCCTTGACAAATTTCTAGAATTATCTCCAAAGAAAACAGAAAAAAAAAAAAAAAACAAAAAAAAAAAAAAAAAAAAAAAAAAAAAAAAAAACATTCACCATCTTTTCCAGAGAATAACTCCAAAACAAAAGTGAGAAACCAAGTACCTTTTCTGGAATGATTTAAATAAGTCTCTCTGAATAATCCTCAGGAAATGACCATGCCAACCAAAAGTACTTTAATGCAAGAGATTATACATCTTCACATTGAGATACTGTTATTACAAACAATCAAAGAATTCCATAATTGAACCAGTTGGTTAAACAACTATGTATAAAAACACTAGGAAGGAAAAAGAAGAAAATTAACACAATGCAGATTAATGGATATTTAGCTGATCTTCATTTCGGGGAAATTTTCCCCTAAAATACGGTGATCTAGATAGCCATGTTATAACGATAACAATCAATGAGGTGGAAATCCCCAATGCACTAGTAGACTTAGGGGCAACAATTAATGTCATGACCATAGACATCATGGAAAAACTAGGACTTACAAACTTGCACCCCACAACGACCATTTTACAAATGACATATCAATCTATAACCATCCCCAAAGGAGTTATGGAGAATATTCCTATTAGAGTCAAAGATTAGGAATATCCAGGTGATTAAATTGCACACCCCCAAAGATAACTATTCGTTATTACTAGGAAGACCTTGGTTGGCAACCGTCGTAGCTAAAATTGACTGTAGAGTAGGAGGAATGACATTTTCAAATGGCCTTAATAGAAAACACTTGTCCCCATATGCCCCCGCTCAACCTATTGTAAATAAACATGATCAAGTTTGGATAGATGAACCTAATCATCCTAGAAAACAAGAAAATTTGGCTTCACTAGCAATGGTGGTTATCAAAAAGCATGGTGAAGAAATAGGAAATGAACTGGAAAATGACATGAGAAGTATCACTATAAATTCAAGCGATGAGGAAGTCTTTGAAATTTATGAGACAATAGGAAACCTGATCCAAACTAATGATACACAATACATTCACAATGGAAACTAGAACTTCCTCACAACACTTCAATGTTTGTTGGCCCTAATATAATTCTAAGAATAGATCACTTCTTTGAGGACATAAGGACATACAATAGTATTCAACCACATAGTTGTCCGCTTAATATGTTGATGAGTGAAGTCTATACTATCACCTCTAAACATCCAAGAACTAAAACCATAATATTATTGCCAGGAAAGACCCTTAATATTAATAGTTAGTTAACAAAAACATATGAGCTTAAATTATTCGATGTATTGGTAAATGGATCCAAATATTTTTCTTGGGACTTTACTGATATGTGAGGAATACATCCTAGTGTCTATACTCACCACATTTATACGAAAGATATTTAACTAGTTAACTAACCATAACATAGACTTAACCTTGCGCTCAGAGATACAGTTAAAATAGAAATAGAAAATCTTCTACAAGTAGGATTCATTTACCCCATCTCTAACAGCAAGTGGGTCTCGCCTCTGGTGGTTGTTCCAAAGAATAATGGAAAATGGAGAGTCTGTGTAGATTGCAGAGAACTTAACAAAGCAACCTATAAGGATTACTTTCCATTACCTTTCATAGATCAAGTCTTGGATAACCTAGTGGGATAAAAATATTTCTCATTTTTGGATGGGTTCAGCAGATATAATCAAATACAAGTGGTAGCTAAATATCAGGACAAAATGACTTTCACTTCTCCTTGGGGAACATTTTCATATCGAGTCCTTCCCTTTGGATTATGTAATGCTCCTGCAACATTCCAAAGAGTCGTATTGGCAACTTCGTTGAACTTGTCAATGACTATGTATAAGTATACATGGATGATTTCACGGTATATGGATCTACTTTTGATGAAGCACTTAAAAAAGTAGACAAAGTCTTGCAACGATGTGAGGAACACCAACTTTCCCTAAGTCACTAAAAATGTTTAATAATGGTCGAACAAGGGATAGTACTAGGACATTACATCTCAGCAGAAGGGATAAAAGTGGATCCTAAAAAAATTGAAGTGATACAAAAACTAGAAATCCTAAAAAACCAAACATATGTTAGGAGTTTCTTAGGACATGCTGGATATTAGCGAAGGTTCATAGAAAACTTTAGTAAAATCGCAGCCCCAATGTTCTCTCTTCTTCAAAAAAATGTAGAATTTGCCTAGACTATGGAATGTCAAATGTCATTTGAAATCATTAAAGAAAAACTTACTATTGCTCCAGTATTACGAGGACCCAACTAGAACCTACCATTTCATATCTATGTGGATGCTTCCAGTGATGCAATTGGGGCAGTTTTAGGCCAAGAAGATGAAAATGGAGGAAAATATGCTATATATTTCATAAGCAAAATTTTGACCCCCACTGAAATAAACTACACCACTACGAAGAAGGAATTTTTAATTATGGTTCACGCAATCAATAAATTTTGACACTACATCACAAGGTACAAAGTAACTATTTTTACAGACCATTCAACAATTAAGTACCTAATGAATAAACCTACGATGAACAGAAGAATAATTAGATGGTTACTACTTCTCCAAGAATTCAATGTAACCATCATTAACAAACCTAGAAAATTTAATGTAGTGGCAGACTTTTTATCCAGGATACAATAAGATGATGGAGAATGTGACCCTGTTCAAGATGAATTTCCAAACAAAAACTCATTTTCCATCTCCATTAAAACACCTTGGTTTGCAGACATAGCTAATTATTTAGCCGCCTCAGAATTTCCACTAGACTTTACATCCAATCAAAAGAAACATTTAATCAGAGAAAGTGCTCAATTTAAATGGATAAATAATTTCTTATTCAAAAATAGGTTTGATTGTGTATTATGGCGGTGTTTCAAGTTAGATGAAACATATAGCATATTGAGGGCATGCCATGACAACCCCTTAGGAGGTCATTATTCGGCAAAGTGAACCTCTCATAAAATCTTAGCTGCAAGATACTACTGGCCCTCCATGCACAAAGATGTCAAAAACTATGTCCTCCATAGAGATGAATGTCAAAGAGTGGGGAGACCTATTGCATCCAGTGAAATGCCCCTTCAACCACAAATAGTTTTGGAACCATTTGAAAAATGGGGACTAGACTTTATCAGACCCATAGATCCACCCTCTCAAGGTAAAGAATATATCTTGGTTTGTACTGATTACTTGACTAAATGGGTAGAAGTTCAAGCACTCAAAGTTGCTAGAGAATAACAGGTAGCGAATTTCCTTTATAACAAAATCTTCCTCAAATTCAGAGGCCAAGATCCGTTGTGACAGATCAGGGGCCATAATTTATGTCTAAAGTTCTATTAACCTTCATTGATCATTTCCAAGTGAGTCATAAGAAGTCATCTCCTTATCACCCTCAAGCAAACGATCAAGTGGAAGTAACAAATAGAGAACTTGAAAATATCTTGACTAAAATAGTTTCATCAGGAAGGAAGGGCTCGGCTAGAAAACTACACAAGGCAGTTTGGACCTACAATACTACATAGAAATCGACCACCGGTTTTACCCCCTACGAATTAGTTTCTGGGAAGAAACCCATTCTACCTATTGAATTAGAATTACAAAGACTAAGAACAACAATGGAAGTAGGTTTAGACCTTGACCGAGCCTAGATAGAATGAGTCCTACAAATTAGTGAACTTGACAAACTCCACCTAGAAACCATCCACCAAACTGAACTAGTACAACAACAGAGAAAAGCATGGCATGACAAACATATTAAAGAAAGAAAATTTCACAGTGGTGATTCGACACTACTATTTGACTCTAAATACACGGATCAAAAAGGAAAACTTCAGACTCATTGGTTAAGACCTTATGAAATTTTCAAAGTATTCCAAAACGGAGTTGTACAACTCAAACCCATTAATGGAGAAACACGAACGCTCTTAGTAAACGGTCATAGATTATGTCTACATCAAAAACCTATAAATAGAGAGGAATTTACAAAGATGGTAGAAACACAAGGTGAAGTCCAATGTATCTGACCTACCTTGGTAGGAGATACATAAATAAGTTTCTGAGACAAACTATATATATATATATATATATATAGTTTGTAAATTCTTGAATTATGTCTAAATTATAGTTGGACTTCTCTTAATTTTGCAGGAGTAACCCCCAAGATCTTATTTGTTTCAATCGCACCCCTTCAACGACGCTCTGAAGCTTTGTTCCTGTTTATTTCAGATGCATCCTTTCAACGGTGCTCCAGAACTTTGTTCCTGTTCATTTTGGATGCATCCTTTCAATGATGCTCTGGAACTTTGTTCATTCTCATTTCGATCGCATCCCTTCAACAATGCTCCAAAACTTTGTTCTTGTTCATTTTGGTCGCATCCCTTCAACAATGCTTTGAAACTTTGTTCCTATTTGTTTCAGATACATCCTGTCAATGATGCTTTGGAACTTTTTTCTTATTCGCTTCAGTCTCATCCATTCAATGATGCTTTGGAACTTTGTTCCTGTTCGTTTCGGTCGCATCCCTTCAATGATGCTCCAAAACTTTATTCCTATTCATTTCGGACACATCCTTTCAATGGTGCTCCAGAACTTTGTTATTGTTTGTTTCGATCATATCCCTTCAACGATGCTCTGAAACTTTGTTCCTATTTATTTTGGATACATCCTTTCAATGATGCTCTGGAACTTTGTTCCTATTCATTTCAGTCACATCCCTTCAACAATGCTCCAAAACTTTGTTCTTGCTCATTTCGGACACATCCCTTCAACGATGCTCTAGAACTTTGTTCCTGATCATTTCGAGCACATCCCTTCCACAATGCTCTAGAACTTTGTTCCTCCTCATTTTGGATGCATTCCTTTAACGACGCTCTGGAACTTGTTAGCCTTTCACCAATACTCTAAAATTCATAGCTCACACCTACTCATAGCATTCCCTATCATCTAACACCTCTATACCCTAGGATTTATTAAAATGAACTCCTTAATACGACCACTCACTATCATAATAAATAAAATAATTTATTATTATTGATCATTTGAAAAGGAAGCAACAATGCCACCTTTTCCAAAAATTATAATAATCTTGTATGCCTATGTCAGCGCCTCCATCAATAAATTCACCCATACCATCATTAAACCAACCCATTCACAACTCCACATTAATGATTCATAAAAACGTAAATGTGTACATTCATCAACAAAGTGGGATGAATTGACATCAACTTATGAATGTAAGGTACGTACGTTTCTTTCTTAATTAGGTACTAATTGTTATTAAGATATAATAAATTGGCATATTGTTCCTCTTTTCCCAAAAATGGAATTTCGTGGTGACTTCACTTCAAGAGGAGAAAATGGTGGCACCATAACTCCACATACATAAGAAATAATGATGAGACAAGGGTACAAACTGGGACATTAATGGTGTATGTTCAAAGAGACATCATGTTACTTAACCTTCCCTAAACTCACTTCATTATTTATCACGCACAACAATTGAAACTAATTGTACAAGCTAAGTATTTTATTGTGTCAGCAAGCAATACAAGTTTAGTGAACAATTCCATTTGTGATAAACATGGGAGTGAAAAGAAAATCAGAAATAGCCTCAATAGAAAAGTTGTTGTCAATTTAGAATGTCGCATATCTTTTTCAGATAGTAGGATGGTTGGTATTCCTCAAAAAGTTCAAAGGGTATCAGCTGGAACTGGTCAAAGAATTCATGGAAAACTTCACAGAGGATCACTCAGTAGTGCGGGGAAAGAAAATTAAGATAAGCGCCTAAACCCTCTCTAAAATTTCTGGCATTACAAATGAGGGAATAAATTTAGCTAAAGAGATAAATATCTCTTATCAAAATATGATTAAACTTTTCATACGGGAAGGGGAACCCCAACCACAGTTAGTAATAGGGCCTAAAGGTCAAAACAAAGGAATTCAAAGAAAATCAATAGCAGAACCATGGAAAATTACAATCGCCTGGATAATCAAATATATTATTGTGATGGCCAATGTGCTACAATTGTAGGACCACCCTTCCGTTTGCTCGCTCACCTGTGTCACGGTGCAATAGCCTTGAAATTAGGATCAACATTCCTTCCTTTTGTTCAACTCCTTAGTTAATATGGTTGAAAGGTACAAAATTAGGTCTGAGACTCTAAAGCATCAAGGCCTAATCACCATGATCTGCAAGCATCAAATTTTAAGGAGAATAAAGACAAATAAGATATGGCAGAAATTCCTTCAAAATTTTGAAACCCCGACACCCATGAAGAAATTTGAAATAGGGGAATCATCTGGGGTAGCCACAGAAATATCTAAAGAACTTTCTCTAGAACCTCAGCAATCCCAAGGAATTCTAGAGGAAGTAGCACCAGAAATTTCCCTAAACCCTATAGAAACTACCAATTCTCCTAGGACACCTAAAGTTCTAGGGCCTCTAGAAGAGACTTCGGAAAACAAAGAAAATGTGGAATTTATCGACTCTAAGAGAGAACAAGAGACTAGTCCACCTAGGGTGAGAAAGAAATGCTCTAAGCAGAAGCTACAAAAGCCCCCTCCTTTAAGGAGAAGTAAATGTTTAGCTATAGATATGAGTTTTTCCACTCCATTTGAACACATACTTATCTCAAAACGGAAAAGGAAAGTCAGACAATCAGGTGCTAGTGAAACCCCAAAGAAAATGACAGAGAAGAAACTCTGGAAGTACCTAACCCACCTAGACAAGAAAGAGAAGAGGCAAGGGAACAAAGTAAAACTGATACATCAGCAACAGGGGTAACAACTATTGTGGAAATAGAGCAACAAATCCCAACTAGAGAAGTGGATGAAGAAGCATAGGACAATCAAAGCATAGAAATTCTTGAATCACTACTTTCACAAACAATAGATACAAATACTGTAGGAGATAATCAGTAAAAAGAGGAGTTAGATAAATTAAAGGGGGAAATTGTACAGTTGCAGAATAAATTACAGCAAAGTGATGAACTAGTTATGGTGCAAAAATAAAATATTGACCAGAATGAAAAGGTTATACAGCAAATGAGTAGCTCCTGGGAATAGAAGGCAAGGAACTTGGAAACTAAATTATAGCAAAAAGATAAACTCATTGCAAAATTATAGCTTCAACTTGAAGGAACAACAAAACAAAAGGAAGCAGAAATCATAAGTTTGCAACTGTAGAACAATGAAAACTTGCAAGCCCAACTTAAACAGTTTGAAGAGAAAGATCAGGGGAATCTAGTGTTACAAAAAGCCTTATCTGATAAGGATAGAAAAATTAAAAGGTTACCTGATAACTTAACAGATTTCCTTCAAGCCTTCCAGGAAAAAGAAGAAAAGCCTAAGCAAGAATTGAATGCTTCCATAAGTCAAACAGTGGAATTGGAAGAGGAATTGCAAGAGTTAAAAGTCAAGACAACTATGGAAGATAAAGAAATCTAAATTGAACCCATGAAGATGGAATGGTTCCAATTTCATATCCCTCCTCTACTGAGAAAATGGATAGAGCAATGTTACTTCTTGAGGCAGGCCAAGATAGAAAATGCTAGATTAAAGAAAGAATTGGTGTTGTTAAAAGAATCTTTTGACAAATTATATGAGGCAAAAATAGAGGCCTGCAAAATTGGAGAACTATTGTTAGCTTGTAGGAAACCTTCAAGACTATACTCTATGTTTCTAAATGAGCAAGTGTTGAGGTGGAAACTCTTGAGAATCTCTTGCAACCTTCCTCATGACCCTAATGACAAACAATTTTTAGAAGTATTCAAAACTTCACCCCTACCTAATAGAATCTACTTTGTGAATTTTTCCTCCATAATTTACTGCTAGAAAAGCACACTAAATTTTTCATTAATCTATTTGTGGGATAAGTATAGTTAAGGTCCTTTCTATCTAATCTGTAGAACCAAATCAACTGGCAGGAGAGAACCAAAGAATACCTACAAGCAGAAAAGATTGTTGGCCTTCTTATGAGGCATCAACATCATAAGTCATATGCATTCAAAGCACAATTCAAAAGGATAAAGAAATACGATGCTATGAAGGAGAAATACAATGAGAGCTTAGAATCTATTTTGAAGATTTCAAGATAAATGGACCTAAACTAATAGAAAGGGCATGGGAAACATGCTAGGATAGGTACACTCCCCTTCCCATGTATTTGAAAAGAAGGGAAATGATTTCTCCTCCCAATTTGAAATGGTCATACAAAAAAGCAGAGTCGGTAGCAGAAATATTGCAGCAGTTGAAAACAAAGTGGGTAGGTATGAGGTATAGGCCTCCTTTACTTCTTCAGCCTCCACCTCCAATCCTGGTAACTACAAACCAATCCCAATGGGAACTTTAGACCTTGAGAGTGAAACTGAAATTAAATAAAGGTTTCATCAAATACCTTGAACACTAGGATCCTGAAATAGATGCAATATATGACACCAGTGTATTATTTGAGGAACTCAATAGAAAAAGAGAAATAGAAAGGTAGATGAATCAAAAAGGACAGTCGTGCAACAAAGAGAAGGAGGACCTGCTCATCCTTAGGTGGGGGAGGAAGTGATAAGGTAAAAACAACCTCATCCCAGCATTGACCCAATTACCCCCTTTGTGCTGATAAACTAACTCAAAATTATGCCAATTTATTAATCTTGTGATAAATATTGTCTATTGTTGAAAGAATAATGTATAAATCTTTGTTCTAAATTGATTTATTTTGACCACTAATGTTGACAAGGTTTTATGAAAAGATTTGTTATGTCATATGTAGGACTTGAATAAGAAACTAATAACTGAAGACTTCATTCATCTACTACTCTTCCGTCCATATGGCATTTTCATTTATTTTTCTATTATTCAAAATACACTTGAAGCATTGAAGGTTCCACTTGGAGCCCTCTTTATGGCACTGAAAGACAAACTTGTTTAAGCAATTCTATTATGTTTTTATAAGACTTTTAAGTGGCAATGATAGGCTGCCCTAGATTTAGGGATTTTGAAGTGATAAAAACCTTATATTTTTCAAATAGAGATATACTGTGAATGAAATGAATAGAAGTTTCTCTGAGACAAGATAAGTTTTTGTATGTGTGCTTATGTGAAATTAGATTGGAATCTATTACTGTTTAATGTGATCTAAGTTAGTAAAGATATTCTGGAAAGCTGGCCACTCAACGGAAGGAATTAGATAGATAAATAATTTGTTTTTTATGTGAATGTGTTGTTGTCTTTATTATCATTTCTTTTTTGTTCTATTCTATTTTGTTCTGAAGTATAGTGGTAAAACTATATTAAACCTACGGAGCTTGTGTTGTGATTATTGTCTTAAGTAGAATATAAATTCAAATTGTAGTTCAACAGTTTTGTGCATTGTCAACTTAGATATTTTAGAGTTCCAGAGCTTTGTCTTTCTATTTTGTGTAGTAGAGAAGTTCCAAAGTTCTTGCATCATTCAAATTTCCATAGTTTAGTAAAAGTTGGTAGCATAGTCCAGAATTTGGTGATATCATGCTTTCTTAGATTAAGTATTTATTTTGAGTTCATAGATTAATATGAGTTAGTTAATGAATTTCAGTTGCATTCAAAGGTTTTCCTTAAGCTTAGATTTCCATGCTTTTTAGTTAGAATTTTCTTTATAAAGTCTTTTCTTAAAGAATAAAAACTAAGAAAATTGTTGCTAAACTAGAATTTCTAAATCTCCTCTCCTATTGCATACAGCCTTAGACACAACCCAATCAACAAAACTGATAAATTTTCAATTAAAGTGCAAGGTCTAATGACAACCTATTAGAGGGCACCCTTGTCTGATTGATCTTTCAATCACAAAGAGATCAGATAATGAACCATTGATGTCATGTGTGTAAGAGCATCTTGGAACAAAACTTTCACCATCTTGCAAAATTCATCAAGGAACCCAAGGGTTTCAAGAATGGAAATAATAAAATACCATTCAACCCTATCATATGCTTTCTCAATGTCTAACAACAAAATCCCCACATTCTAATTAGTTTTATTATCCCACTCCATTGCTTCCCAGCTAATGACCAAGTTTTCTAATATATACTTGCCCTTTATGAATCCATTCTGGGTATAATTAATAATCTTGGGGAGAATATTTGTAAATCTCAATGCTAGGGCTTTTGCAAGAATTTTATAGAACACATTCAATAAAGTTATCGGTCTCCAATTCTTCATATTACTCTTGTCACCCTCTTTTGGCAAGAGATTGATAATCCCTCTATTAACTTTGTTACCCAATGATCCTCTCTAAAAAGCGTCTATATAGATCATATAGATCACCAACAACCCATTCCATATTAGCTTTGTAAAATTCAATAGGCAGATCATCTGCACCTGGGGATTTCCCATTTTCAAAAGATGGGATTGCATTTACAATTTCATCTCTAGCAATACCCTAACTTAATATAGCAGCCATCTCCAAATTGATCTTCTTAGGAATGATCTTTATACAACTTGAGCTTGTCTGCAATTATTGATCTTATCATTAGCAGTAAAGAGGTTTTTATAAAATGTTCTAAAAATAAATTTAATATCCTCATTGTTTTTAAACTAGATATCATTTTCCAAAATTAGACTAATGCACTCCTTGTTGTTTTTAATTTTCAATGTATTGAAAATATTTGGATCCTTTGTCTCCTTCCTTGATCCAATTTATCTTGCCTCTTATTCTAGCCCCTTGAGCTTTTTTAGTCTGAAGCTTTCTAATCTTGTGTTTAATAGCTTCTACCCTTTGGATAAATTCCTACTTATTGTCACTTTGTACCTTATCTTCAACTTTCAGAAATTCCTCCTGAAGAAAGCATTCACATTTTCTATTGTCCATGGCATATTTTTTGCCAATGGTTTGAAGTAGAGATTTACAATTATTGATCAGACTTTCCCAGAACTAAATGGCAGAGATATTAGGACACATCATCTTATAGATTCTTCTAAGAATGGCAACCCCATCCAAACTATCCTTGATTTTCAAAAGTTTAATATTCACTTTGAACAAATTATCCCTTCTAATGTTATTATCAAGATTATAATCTTTGATAATAAAACAAGCTTCAATTGGGTGGTGATCAGACAGTGTACTTGGCACCACTTGAACATAGTTGGCATCAGTCTTGTTTTCAAAGTAGAAAGTGTTCTCCTGGGCATAAAATCTGTCAAGTCTACAATATACCCTTTTTCCATTATGTTGGCTATTGCACCAGGTGAACCATATACTCTTACTATCCTTTTTCATCCTCTACCAAAAGAACTGCTCATTCCTTTTCCATGCCCAATGGGAGCCTCCAACCTTATCTTCCTTATGTTCAACAACATTAAAATCCCCGCCAAGAACCCAAGGGATTTTAGGGAGATCAGAAGCAACCCATTTCCACAATTCAATCATTTCCCTATAATCATTAGGGGCATATACTGAAAAAATCCCAAACTTGACATTGTTTCTTTCGAATATCACCCAAAGGCATCTATTACAGGGGGAGAAACCATTCTAGACAATGAATTTGGCCCATTTCTAATTGATAAGCATAGCAGTACCACCTTTTCCTCTACAGTGATTGGTAGAGTCCTTGCACACAAATATCAGTGTGTTCTCTAGGTGAAAACAAATAGTCAATATCTTTCTTCTTATTGCATAGCTCTCTGATTATATATTTTCTATCAGGGGGCTCAAGTCCCCTAATGTTCCAACTGATATAGTTTAAATGCATCAAGGAGGGGGATTAGCAGGCTTTTGATTTGTGTAAAGCCTGTCAAAACATTTGGGATTTTTTTCCTCTTTTCCTTTTTTTCCAAGTTTTTGGGTGCTATCACTCCTACTAACATGCTTTCTCTTTATTTTATCCTCTTCTTTAGAGTTGTTGACCATTTCAATATCTTGTTCCATATCCCCTTGGAGTGGGGGGATTCAACCATTCCATATTGTTATTTTCTTTTGGTTCACTATCCTCATTAGGGAATGTAGACACCTAAAATTGGCCTTGTCCTTGTGACATTACTAACATCATCCATCTTAGACATCTATCTTGCGACACTTTCTCTATTGGACCTAATTAATTAAATAAATTATATTTATTTAATTAATTGTGTCCAATATTCTCTCTAATTAAATTAATTTAATTTTCCTACATCACTCCCATCCTATAATTAATTAATTTTTATTATTTAATTAATTATTTTCCACATACCTTGCACACAAATCTAAAAATAACTAACTCCCTCTACACTCTTCATTCCAATCCTAGCCCACTACATGAGGATAGGTCCTATCCTTCCCATAATGCATTCTCACTTAATCTCATTCATTCATTTACACTTAATTACAACCATTCATCCTTGATCCATGTCTCATCAAATCTCAACCATTCATCTGTAATCTAATCCTAGCCATTCATCCTATCATCATAAGATCATATAAATATCCCTCTCAATCAATTCATTTGAACTAATGACGAGATTAATGAAGAGACCAAGGAAGACATCTAGAATTTCATAAGGAGCAAGATTATGTTGGTTCATTGAGCAATCCACATTTGAGAAAATTTCATTATATCAAGAAAGCATATCAAGTAGAACAAGGGTGCACTCTACTTCCGCTCTAGGAGGAGTAAGAGTAATTTGAGGTGAATGTATTGTGTTTATTGCATTATCTTTGTATTTCCTCTTATTATTTTTTTGCTCTTCAAGGGAGTTTTCCCCTAAACCACTAGGGTTTGCATTATCAATAATATTTGGAGGGTCTTGCACTTTAGATTCTTGGTCATCTTTTTTGGCCTTGATTTGTTCTTTATTTTGTCCAAGACAATTTCTTGGGCATTATTTTTGTGCGTGTTATACTTTGTTTCACCATTGATTTCACTAACATTGTTACTCTTAGTGAAATCAACCTCATATGAGGCCTCGTTTGAATGCTTCTCATTCTCAGGGAATTCAACATTAACCATCTTAGTGTCATCACATTTTTTGAGGGAAAGGAAAGTATATTTAATATTTTCTTTAAGGTTTTTAAACTCCACAAACTATTTCTCAAGGAGTTACTCATTATTAATATCTATTTTCTTATCATTTTCTTAGAAGCTTCAAGACCCTCCTTGGACTCCCCCTTAGGGTCTTCAACATCATTTCTTTTTATTCTCTCCTCAGGAAATTTATTGGGAATATTGTTCTTTCTAAATTTTTCAATAATTAGACAGTATTCTTTTTGGTGATCATCACATTTATAGAGGAAACAAACATTTAATCCTCCAAGCTATTCTAGTTCACATTTATACAGTTTTCTATCAATCTAAAATCCAATGGCTTCTAGAATTTGAATCCCAGTATTTAAAGAGAACAATAACCTAGCATCCATATGCAGGAGGTTAGACCTAGTTTCTTCAAATTTAAGAATATTTCCAATTGGTTTGAGCAGTTGTGGTAGGAAGGCCCATAATAGGGTCGTGACATGTTCTTTATAATCATCCATCTAAGGATGGAGAAAAACATAATTTCCTTATGTGTGGTATCTCAAGACCAAAGATAGATTTGAACATTGATTGGCCAATATTCTAGTACTCCTTTCCAAGTACCCTCTTTTGCATATTATGTTTTTTTTAAATCACAAACAGACCTTTATAGATTATACAAAAAAATGAAACATATATACCCAAATTTTTGCCCCAAACATTGACTAACCAGTTATCAAAGAACTTTCTTGAAGGTAAATTATCCATATTCACAAAAGCAAAGAAGACTGCAATGCTTTTGAGCCTATTCTCTTCATTCCTAACTGCTTTTGACATTTCCTCATTAGGGTTAATATGAAGAACCCCAGGCAAAAGGAGGTCCCTACCTTCTATTTTTTCTCCTCCACCCTCCTCCGCTCCTCGCTCGGTGGCATCTCTACTGTCAACTCTAACTCCATTTTTTACCTCAAAGTTGGCATCTTCTGGTGGAGCTTCAGCATCCTCCACTTTAAGAATTTCCTTGTAGGTTTTCCTACTATTATCCTCCTTTTTCTCATCTTGCATATCTACTAATTCCCTTGGTCGAGAAGTAAATGCACCAGCCTTCGGCTACGTCCAATTCTCAAGAGGCGTATAACTTGGTACCTTGACTTACCACAAAAATGATCACCAATTTAAAAATGGGGGAAAACAAATTCAAATTCACACCTATCAAAACAAAACACACGACATGAAAACAAAGCTAAATCTACAACATAAAAAACAACCAACACAACAAGATCAAGAGAACTCATCTTTATTAACACCAAGACAATGAAGAGAACTAATTAGAGTCAATTTTAGCATGGAAGAAGCTCTCAATAGGTCGAACATGGAGGGTGACCTTTCATCTCCCTCAAACAACCTCAGAGTTCCTTTTCCTTCTCACTCTTTCTATTATCAGTTTTGTCTACTTTGCAGAGATTCCTTGACTTACTATAGGACATATTATGATTTCAATATTTGAATCCAATTACAATCCCCACAAATTGAAATTGGGTATATGTTATTCTTCACCTAATTTCTTACCTGCATTAATGGTGACATGAATTTAAAATCTAGAGAACTATAAATTCAACTTTAAATGTTCATTTCAACACTTCGTATTCAATTTCCTTGAGCTCTGGCTACTTGAAACTATTGATCAACCATTGCAATCACCATCTACAAATATCCAATGACATTTTCTCATACCACTACAATCATTGTCACTTGGTGAAGATATTGAAGTTCATTCACACACTTTGACGACCTATTATGAGCTAAGGTTTCCAGATTTTCAACTATTGCTCAATGATCTTCACTGACCCTTGAAACATGTAGGTGGATTTTCATTTTGATTTATTTTAACAATTTTCATAACTGAATGATTGAAATGATAAAATCTTTGTAGTATGTTTAACTTGAAATTTAAATTGTTGATTGAGAGGAACGTTGGTGGGATTGATTTTTAGTCATTTGATTAAACTAGGGCACACCATAGTTGAGGAAGAACATAACCCTAGTTTGTTGAAATTACCAGCAAATTCAAATGAGAATCTAGGGAAAATGGTTAAAATCCATAAGGATTCACATTTTCTTGATGCCCTAACTTGTAGAACACTAAGTATTTAAAATGTCTTACACTAGATCAAATTCTTGCAGAAGTGGCAATTGAAAATGCACCTTTTTAGAAAGTTGCAAGATTTCCTTGTAGGATTGAAACTTCTAAGTTAAAATCAAATATCTCGTCCTAGTTGATTTCCTCACATCCACAATTGAAGCTTAACATTTAGTGAAAACTATTGAAGTAAATTGAGAAATTTTCATGTGGAGATAAAGTTCAAATTTTGCAGCCATATCCTATTCATTCCATCTTTTCTATAGGATTTTGATCCAAAATTAAAATCAAACTTTTAGATGACATCTAGACCTTACAAATTTGCCCATAACATTGTTGATTTTGAGAGAAAGTATTTAAGACTAAACACTTGAAATTTTTTTGAAGGAATTCATTATGCAAAATTTTAGTAGAAAAGAGGATGTTTACAATCACTTTTTCACTTCCCGTCGTATAAGTTGTTTTGAAAAATCTTGTGAAGTCAAAATAAAAGATAAAATGAAGATGCAGATTTTTAACCTGTAACTAGATATTACAATGAAGAACATGAAATCTAGTATCCCATTTTATATCTACATATTATTTAAGAAAGTATATTTGTTTGTAAAGGATATAGCATGCATTAATTATTTTGTGGAACTTCATCTTACTACAGGATATGATAAGTTAGATATTACATCCACTTCCATATTGGTTTTTTGAAAAATATAGTTTATAAAGGCATTTAAAAAAGAATTCATTTTATGCAGAATATATTTGAATCGAAGGATTTCTAGATTAAAATATGATGTATAGTTGCTTATGGAAAACTTGAAAAATGTAGTAAACTGTGTAAAACTTAAATTACTTAAAATTTTAAGAATCTTACTGCTTCTTTGGTTTTACAAGGTAATGTCAAGAGTGAAGAAGATAAAGTATGAGTTCAAGGTAGTCACCCATGCATCAAAGATTGATTTAACTTGGGATGATATATTAGACATTGATCTTGGTCATATAGATTTGGAAGATTTCAAGAGAAGGATGTATCGAGAGAAACCAACCAGCAGGACCATAAGAATGGTTAATAATGGCATAGTTCAAGCCACAAGATTCCCTATAGTAGTACAATGCCTAGAGTTCAAATGAGAATCTAGGGAAAATGGTTATAATCCATAAGATTGATTCACATTTTCTTAATGCCCTAACTTGTAGAACACTAAGTATTTAAAATGTCTTGCACTAGATCAAATTCTCACAGAAGTGGCAATTGAAAATGCACCTTTTTAGAAAGTTGCAAGATTGAAACTTCTAGGTTAAAATGAAATATGTCGTCCTAGTTGATTTCCTCACATCCACAATTGAAGCTTAACATTTAGTGAAAACTATTGAAGTAAATTGAGGAATTTTCATGTGGAGATAAAGTTCAAATTTTACAGCCATATCCTATTCATTCCATCTTTTCTATAGGATTTTGATCCAAAATTAAAATCAAACTTTTAGATGACATCTAGACCTTACAGATTTGCCCATAATATTGTTGATTTTGAGAGAAAGTATTTAAGACTAAACACTTGAAATTTTTTTGAAGGAATTCATTATGCAGAATTTTAGTAGACAAGAGGATGTTTACAATCACTTTTTCACTTCCCGTCCTATAATTTTTTTTGCAAAATCTTGTGAAGTCAAAATAAAAGATAAAATGAAGATGCAGATTTTCAACTTGTAACTAGATATTACAATGAAGAACATGAAATCTAGTATCCCTTTTTATATCTACATATTATTTAAGAAAGTATATTTGTTTGTAAAGGATAAAGCATGCATTAATTATTTTGTGGAACTTCATCTTACTATAGGATATGATAAGTTAGATATTACATCCACTTCCATATTGGTTTTTTGAAAAATATAGTCTACAAAGGCATTTAAAAAAGAATTCATTTTATGCAGAACATATTTGAATCGAAGGATTTCTAGATTAAAATATGATGTATAGTTGCTTACGAAAAACCTGAAAAATGTAGTAAACTGTGTAAAATTTAAATTACTTAAAATTTTAAGAATCTTACTGCTTCTTTGGTTTTACAAGGTAATGTCAAGAGTGAAGAAGATAAAGTATGAGTTCAAGGTAGTCACCCATGCATCAAAGATTGATTTAACTTGGGATGATATATCAGACACTAATCTTGGTCATATAGATTTGGAAGATTTCAAGAGAAGGATGTATCGAGAGAAACCAACCAGCAGGGCCATAAGAATGGTTAACAATGGCATAGTTCAAGCCACAAGATTCCCTATAGTAGTACAATGCCTAGAGTTCAAATGAGAATCTAGGGAAAATGGTTAAAATCCATAAGGTCGATTCACATTTTCTTGATGCCCTAACTTGTAGAACACTAAGTATTTAAAATGTCTTGCACTAGATCAAATTCTCGCAGAAGATTTCCTTGCAGGATTGAAACTTCTAGGTTAAAATCAAATATCTCATCCTAGTTGATTTCCTCACATCCATAATTGAAGCTTAACATTTAGTGAAAACTATTGAAGTAAATTGAGGAATTTTCATGTGGAGATAAAGTTCAAATTTTACAGCCATATCGTATTCATTCTATCTTTTCTATCGGATTTTGATCCAAAATTAAAAGAAAACTTTTAGATGACATCTAGACATTACAAATTTGCCCATAACATTGTTGATTTTGAGAGAAATTATTTAAGACTAAACACTTGAAATTTTTTTGAAGTAATTCATTACGCAGAATTTTAGTAGACAAGAGGATGTTTACAATCACTTTTTCACTTCCCATCCTATAATTTTTTTTGCAAAATCTTGTGAAGTCAAAATAAAAAACAAAATGAAGATGCAGATTTTCAACTTGTAACTAGATATTACAATGAAGAACATGAAATATAGTATCCCTTTTTATATATACATATTATTTAAGAAAGTATATTTGTTTGTAAAGGATAAAGCATGCAATAATTATTTTGTGGAACTTCATCTTACTACAGGATATGATAAGTTAGATATTACATCCACTTCCATATTGGTTTTTTGAAAAATGTAGTTTACAAAGGCATTTAAAAAAGAATTCATTTCATGCAGAATATCTTTGAATCAAAGGATTTCTAGATTAAAATATGATGTATAGTTGCTTATGGAAAACCCAAAAAAATGTAGTAAACTGTGTAAAACTTAAATTACTTAAAATTTTAAGAATCTTACTGCTTCTTTGGTTTTATAAGGTAATGTCAAGAGTGAAGAAGATAAAGTATGAGTTCAAGGTAGTCACCCATGCATCAAAGGTTGATTTAACTTGGGATGATATATCAGACACTGATCTTGGTCATATAGATTTGGAAGATTTCAAGAGAAGGATGTATCGAGAGAAACCAACCAGCAGGGCCATAAGAATGGTTAACAATGGCATAGTTCAAGCCACAAGATTCCCTATAGTAGTACAATGCCTAGAGTTGGTGATTGCTTGTGAAAAGCATTACCATGGTGCAGTAAGAAGGATAATGATGAATGATGGAAGAGTGTTAGTTGATCTCTCTGCTAATGTCATTTTTGAAGCTTTTGATATTCCTTATCATCCTAAAATGGTAAATTTGACTGAAGATCAAGGATTGAACTACTACAACTAGGATCCTGAAATGTACCTAAGGTCAATTAATTCAAAATGGATGATAACTCCTAATCTAGCTATATCCAAGATACCCAAGACTCTCTTCAGGAGTGATTTTATAACTAAAATAAGTGATATGGTGACTTTGTTGAGAAGAATCATGGGATTGCCTACTTCTTCCACCTTTTTCCCATGGATGTTCAAGTTTATCCATGCAATGTTGTAGAATAAAGAGATGATTAATTAGGCTCAATTGATAAGCGACAATTTATATGTTTAGTTGACCAAGGTCACTAATTCAAGGAGATTTTTATGACTTCTTATTTGGTCTATATGTTGGCAAGACCTATAGTTTATACCAGAATAACAAGGAAAGGAACAATTGGACTAGCTTTAGAATAATACAAGGTTTTTGATTATTTCCCCAGCTCTAGATGAAGAATTCATTAGTGCACTACAAAAGAGTTAATGATGCCTTCACCATGTATATAGTCAAAGTTTTGGAAGGTGATTTGATTAAAAGATTACCATTAGAAGCAATGAAGCTCACCAAGAAGTATGAGAATTGGTTTATTTAGTTTCCCAAAATTACATATATTGGAATGGAAGGATTCACTGATATTCCATATAAGTTGCCTAAGTATCTAGTAGATAAAATCATTTTGTTTGAATTGAGTAGGCAATTGTGTGAGTCTCATCTATAACTTGTTGAAAAGCATAGAGCAGGGGTATAATTTCTATACCTCCAGAACCAATTTTGATCCTCATGGTAAGATGGAGCAACTGGTATGTTCTCAATTATAGCATGTGCCTAATTTGGAGGATTTTTGGAAGTAATTCTTAGATGACTACGAGGTTTAAAAAAAGATATTGTAGACTAACTGTATTTGACATGAAAGCATACAACATTTATGAAGTTCCTAAGGAAGTATTTGATGATGGAAAAGTTTTGCAAGATGAATATGAGACAAGACATGTATATAATGATCTTATTCCTTCATTGGATTGTTTTGAAGAGGAAGTGACTTCACTAGAGGATATTTCTAAAGAAATGCTCAAAGCAACTAAAACTTGGCTTGATAGAAAGATTGAACAACTGTAAAGGTAGGGAATTGAGATAACATATGAAAAAGATAAGCCTAAGAGAATCAGTAAGAAGAAATAAAAGGAAGAAGAATCTTAAAAGTAGAAGGAGAAATAAATTCAATTAGAAGATACTAAATAGAAATTGCTTGCTTCACCTAAAGGAAAATCAAAAGGAAAGAAGACTATAATTGTTGCGGCAAAGGCAAGCAAAAAGCCTCCTCTTGCCAAAATTTATAAGAGGAAACAAATAGGAACTAATGAAGAAAAGTAAGAGGAAATCCCTCAACTTAAAATGAGTAAGAAGAAAATAAAACTACTCATGTAGCCCCAATATCTCTAATAGGTGATGGACTTTCAATTTCTCAAATTGTTTCTTCACTTTCTCCACCACCAAGTCCAATATCCCAACCTCTATCACAATCCTCTCCTCTACCAACTCAAATTCCCTTATCACCCATCCAAGCAACTATTCCACCATCCACTATTCATCCCACTCCTATTTCTACCCCTTCCTCTCAAAAATCTTCCTCATTACAATAGATCCCGACAATAATTCTAATCCAAACACAAGTTTCAGTATTTTTTGCACCATCTATTCCTTCCACCATTCCCATTTCTTCCATGCCATAAAATTCCACTTCATCCCAAGTTCCAATTGTTTCCACTTCATTCACTGCATTCCAGATTCCCCCTCCATCTTTCTTTTCAACAATAAATAAGGCATCTTTGAAGCAAGCAAATATAGATCTAGTTACTCCTCTTAGTTCCCCTAAAAGACCTTCATCTCCTCTAGAACCACCAATTTTTCCAATTATTGATAGGATTATTAAACAAATTGAGAAAAAAGAGGCTCTATAGTAAGTAGAGGAGGTAGTGACTTAACAATCAGACATACAAGTTGAGGCAAGTCAGGGGTCAATTTAAGAGGACATGGATATAGAGAAGGATCAACAAGAAGTTCCACCATTTATTTCCCAAGGGGACCAAGAAATTTAAATCTAAAGACAAAATGAAAATAAGGAGGAAAATATCCAAGAGAGTTAAAATAAAGAAGAATAAATCAATAAGGACCAAGGTCTAGATGATCAACAACAATCTGAGAAAATAAGTGAAGTACAAATATGTACTGAAGATACTTCAATTATTGATGTTTCAAATGCACAATTTTTTTATGAACAAGCAAATAAGTCCAAGGATGGACATCAAATAGGTGATGTCTCACAATAAGCAAGTAAAATGAATAGTGAAGTCACCATCCTGTGAGCAGTTGCAACAACAACAACAAATTTTGTCTCCATAGAAACAAGTCACAGATACTTCCTCCTTGGTGCCAATATGGTTGAATATTAACATTTAATAAAGGTAATCAATAATAAATCATACATATTTGGATCTTCCTAATCTCATTTCTCAAATTTATACACCTAAGATTAGGAAGAAACCAAGAGTTCTCTCATCTATCATTAGAGATGTCAAGGGATCAAGGATTGTTGAAATAGTAACTCCTATAGTAGACAAAGATGATAGGGAACTAAGAGTTAAAGATTATCAAATCACTATTGTCAATCTTTGGTAGACCACCAGAGAATAGGAGATTCGGGATGTTTAATCTGTAATTTCTACTATTGTTTCCAAAATGCGCAAAGATGAGAAAATAAAGGAGTTAAAGCAGCAAGTAGCAAAACTACAATCTTACATCAAACAATTAGTTTCTCCTTTATAAAAAAGAAGATGGATCTATTACTCCTATCATTCTATCACAACATGAGGCTATTGAATTGGAAACAATGAAACATGTCCTGTACATCCCAGGAATGGATTGAAGGAATATGCGATCAAGGTTGTAAGGCTCTTGAGGAAGTTATGAATGCATCAGCGAAATTTAATACTTTGAGAGGAAAAGTTGAAAGTCTAATAGATGAATGTAAGGTAGAGTTGGAGAATCAATATCAGAGTCCCAAGAGTTGACATGATGTAAAAATTAGATCTAGAAGTATTAATAAAAGAGACAAATTTGGATGAAAAGACCCTTGTCCTGCCACTCATATGGGCAGAATTTTTAAGATTTAGAAAAGAAATAATCGATAGATGCTTCATAGAAGTATTAATAAAAGAGACAAATTTGGATGAAAAGACCCTTGACTTGACACTCATATGGGCATAATTTTTACAATTTAGAAAATAAATAATTGATAGATGCTTCATAGAAGTGAATAGATTTAAATGTTAGGGTTTATTATGATAGTTAAAGTGTCATCTATTTGGCAAAGAACTTGACCTTCCATGCATGGATGAAGCATATTGATGTCTAATACCATTTTGTTCAAGACACATGGTAGAGGATGGAATGGTGATGCTAGAGAAAGTTGGCACTTTAAATAATGTTTCAAGTCTATTAGCAAAGATGGTGATAACAAAGAAGTTTAGGTGGTGTCATGAGACCATGGTCCCTTGGACCCTAATAGTTAGTTGATAGTGTTGGTACTCCCTTTGCTCTTGCAAGGTGTTTAACAAGTGAGGAAGTGTTAGGAAAGGTGTTTCAACCTTACATCTTAATGTTGAGAACACTAAATATAAATTTTGGGCTATTAAGATAATTTTTGGCTCTAAAATTTATCAAAACAAGCTTTAACCAGCTAAAGCTAGTGATGATGACATGGACCTCTTCAAAATCTTCAATTTTAAAAAATAGGCTCAATAAAGTTCCTAGATCAAAAGATATGGCCCTCACAAGTTAGGCCCCCACATCATAAATTTAAGAACATTTATATCACATGAGAGTTGTAAGAGGGATTTACACATGTTGACCAAGAACTTTCACCAAACTATAGCATGTCATTATTACTATCATAAGGCATGTTTGGAGGGTTTGAATAAGACAATTTGGAGCATACAAGTTGGGAGGATAACTATGACATGTGTTATGACATATTCTTACGACAAGTGTAAGGAATATGTTATATTTATCCTGTGGACTCTTCTTTATATTTGGGCATTGGAATTTGATTAGGGGATTTGGGTGCCACTTTTGGGTGGTATTAGAACATGGTTTTATGATTCTCCTTTGGTGGTTTCATGTATTGGATTCTTTATTCATTATGTGCCTGGGATGGAGTCTAGATAGTGTATTTTGTAGGTATTGTAATGCTGTTAATATTACTCCAAATCTAAGTGTTGGTGTTATCTTTGATAAAGGATCCCTTCCTAGATTGTATTGTAACTAATATTTTTGCTAATTAGTACATTAGTTTGAAGTTTGGAGGTTGGGTTTTTCTCTGAAAGGGTTTTCCCAAGATACATCATTGTGTTATAGTGAATGGTTTTTTTGTGTTTTTCTTTCCTAAAAGTTATCTTAGATCATATTTTCTATTCATATCTCCTCTTATATTAGTGTAGGAAGAAATTATGCACCTTACCTTCCTTTTGTCTAGTATCAAAACCTAATCAAGTTTGTTCTTAGGTGATAGGAACAATGATTTTTGTACTAATCTTGGTTTGAGTGGGAACATGCGAAGAGAAGATCTTTATTTTAGGGAAGATGACAAGCATGTCTAGAATGGAGATGGAAAATTTTAGTGGCACTAACTTTTAGTTTTGGAAGCTCAAGATGAAGGATTTACTTAGATTGAGATTTGTGGGTTATAGTGTTTAGATCCAAACTAGCTTTAATGTCATCAGATGATTGGGTGGTGTTAGATAAAAAGGAAAGAAGCCTTATTAGGCTTTGATTGTTGGATTTTATGTTATTGAATGCCAATGAATAATACACCAGAAAAACCCTCTCAAAAAAGTTGGGGAACCTGTACCAAGCTAAATCCTTGATTAATAAGCCCTTTCTATGGAAGAAGTTGTACATTTTCCAAATGGGTTATGGTGATTCTATTGCTAAGCATCTAAATATGTTCGACATGATTATAACCCAATAATAATTTGTGGATGTGAAGATAGAAGAGGAAGATTATTGCATGACCCTTCTATGTTTTTTGCCAAAATCATGGGACAACTCAGTAATGGCTATTGGAAGAATTGTTCCAAAATTAGTGCTTGACAAGATCGTGGTTACTCCTCTCTTGAAGGAGCTGAGGTGGAAAGATATTGAATCCACCAAGGAAGCCTTGGCTATTTATGGGCTAAAGAAGAAGGAAATAAGAAGGACAAGGATCGATCTAAATCTCATGGGAGATCTATGTTTCTAGAAAGTCCAAGGAAAAATGTTCGAATAACAATAAAACAAGCCACTTTAGAAGAGACTACAATGATGTAGCCTTTTCTATGCATGCATGTGAGGATGTATGGATGATAAAATTTAGAGCTTCTTTCCACACAACTCCCCATCAAAAGCATTTTTCAGATTACGAAAAATTGATGGTGGGAATGTATACCTCAACGACAACTCATATCTCAACATAGTTGGCTATGGAAGAGTCAATATTTGATTCTCTAATAAGAGGATCAAAGGTATTGTTAGTCCTACACATCCCTAGGTTGGCATGAAACATGTTATCTATATGTAAAATGAATGATGTGGGTGTGCATGTAGTCTTAGGCAATGGAGGTTCTAAGAAGGTTTAAGTAGTTATGATGCTTTTGAAGGGGTTAAAGTTGGTACTCTCTTTTAGCTTGATGCATGTACTTATATACAATGCAATAGTTCTTTAGTACATGCATTGAAGAAGTTTACAATCTACACCTCAATTATCAAAACCTACAACAAAGAGATCTATTGTATCCAACTCTAATGGCCATGCATTCTAATGATATTTTTATGTTAGAGAGAAAGTTACATAAGACAATGTTATGACACCAATGCATGGAAGACAATGTTATGACACAAATGCATGGGCTATATTGGTGAGAAAGGTCTACAAACCTTAAAAAATACAAATCTTGTAGAGGGGATTGTTCATTGTTCTCTTGAGTTTGATTTTTGTGGGCATTGTATTTATGGATTTAATAAAATCGTGTTTAATTTTGTAGTGATTTTCTCACTATGTTAAATCTTAATAAAATCTTTTATTTTATCAAAATCTTCTTGGATTTGTACATGTTATTGAAATTATCATTTGTTGTGGCTTCCCCCTTTTTAAAAATATTTAATGTAAAACTTCCTCCCCACTTTATGAGGCATGTGAGATAAGTTACCCTAAAATGGGAGATGTCTAATTTAGGTTTAGCATGCAAGTGATTTTGGTCCCTTTAATTAACTCTACTAGATCTACTCATGGGATTGCTTCCTTTCGTCTATCTATATGTACAAGGTTTCTCCTCTTTGTAAATACCTTTTGGTTATCTTTACAATTTTATGTTGTGTGTTTGCTCTTGTAAAAATGGCTAATTGATCATTTGTCTGCTTATGTCCTTTGAACGGAAGTTGATTGCTTTTGTGTATTTAAATATCCATTAGTCATAGATGCTATTTAGTTCTCATTTGTACATTAACAAGTATGTATAATGTAAGTTGAGGCAACCTTGCCACAAATATTCGCATGTTCATGGATGAGAATTAGTTGTGTGTTGAAGGGAGGATTGACTGATCTCTCTCTTTGGAGTCCGTCCACCCACCATTTTCATTTTATTTATCTAAACCCTTATCTCTTTTTTATAAACTCTATACCTCATATCCCTTTTCTTTGCAAGCATTAGTTTAGTTTTTAGTTTAGAAAGGAATCCACCTTCTCTAAAGGTTGCCAATACATTTGAAAGTTGTGTGTGTGAGCATCCACAACTATGTTGTACCTCATTATGGCACCTTTAGCCCTTCCCAAGCCACACACTATCTATTTGGAGTAACTAATAGTTTTCTAGAATGCCTAATGGGACTTTATTATTGAATCTCTCACAAATCTTTTATTTGTTATGGTCTTTTTTAATCAAACCCTTGGAAAGTTTACTACAACTCAGAATTTTGGGTTGAAATCTTGAGTAATTTGCTTGTAGAAGCAAAGTATAACAATATTACATGCATATCATGCTTTTTGGTGAAGAAATAATGGATATATGCTCTACTAGATTATTTTTTATTCACCTAGTAACTATGTTGTTGAACCTAGAATCTTAGAGGAGCTTTTTGACAAGTGTCATTGTACCTTGCATTTAATCATAATTATTTGTCAAATCTATGGCAGTGTTTATGGAAGTCTACAATAGAAACTAGCAATCAACAGTCCTAGAACTTTCTACTAAATTGGAAACCTACTTAAACAATAAAATTCATGCTTTTAGCCACTTGCTGTGAAAGAAATCTTAATCTAGGAATTTGAATGTACAATGCTAAAATAAACCAGATGATTAGAAAACTAGAAAAGACATCAAAAATAGAATAAACAATAATCTGATCTGTATCTATCAAAGCAGGAAAACTAAACTAAAGAACTTGTAGTACAATTCAAGAAAGCAATAAATCTAAACAATAATACTAGCCTTCTCTCCTTTGGTGGGAGTGGGCCCTTACTCCACACCCTCCAGAATTGAAGACTAAAGAAAAGCTTCAGAACACACAAATAGCAAACTACCTTTCTTTAATCTAGAATCTTCAAAAACAAAGTATTCTTCAACAAAGTAAAAACATAGTATACTGTGCTTATAAAAATAAAAACTACTGATTATGATTCCTATCACCCCCATACAATAATATCAGGTGTATTTGCTAACAACATATCTCCAGAGTTTATTAGTTCACTCCCAATTCTACCTTAGATACATAAAGATCTTTATTCTTAGGACTGAACATGCAACTGCCTATGTTAAAAAGATAATCATGTAGAACTAAAAGAGTTTTAAAATGACACTGAAGGTGTCCCTTAAATCAAGAGTTTTGACTTGAGATAAATTAGGTCATTAAGGCCCCTGATAAAAAGGAATTCACTTTTAAAACAATATCCTAAGATAAGTCCCTAATTCATACAAAAATCAAGTAACATGTGTCTTTTGTCTCCCATGAGCTACTACAACAATCTTCTCCAAATACTTTGGCCTTTACATGCAAAACTCTATAGCTCTAGAATAGCTCTAGAGATTCTATGTAGTCTATAAAACAACTCTGTAGAGAGTTATTTGAAGAAATCTATACAGCTTAGTAGTACACATCTCCAGAGGTCACGTGATCAACAACCTTTGTTGACTTGTTGATCCAACTCCAGAGATCCTTCAATCCTTTGGCAAAACATTGGAGTTCCTGTAATGCACCTTCTATATAGCTCCAGAGATATTAGGACATCTCCGGAGTCTTAAAAAACCTTTCTTCTCCTAATGGATGGATTCCTATGATCAAAAAGAGATATTCATGCATAGTTCTTTGTCAGTTTAAACCAAAACATGAGCTTTTTAATCACAACAACAATTTTAATATTACATCTTGAATTAACATAATTTGAACAAGGTTTTACAGTCTTTATATTGCAAATCAACAGATAATAAAGTACATGGAATGGAAAAAGGGGAACATAAGGACATGCTTTGATGAGTGCTCCCTGTCACTCATCATTCCCCCCGATCTTGAGGGTTTGCAGGTCCTCTTGCATTGTCTTGAAGCATGGACTTGTTTGGTTGATACAACATCTATGTGATGTTATATTCTTGCTTATATGTTGTCCAAATTTTCTTGGTGGTATCAACATTCCCCTTGAATTCCTCAATCTCCTTCAACCATGTTGGAAATCTTATTTCCTCTAGTTGTTCAACTCACATGGGCAAGGGGCTCAATAATTAGGGGTGGCCTAAAGCGCATCCCTATCCATTCATGCTCGTGTTTGTCTATCATTTTAGATATAGCCCTTGTCTTCCTCATAAACCATTTGAGGTTAGTTGGAGATATCAGATCCCTCATTTTCTACTCCTGAGTCAAGGC